>CM072546.1:19276876-19876876 GCA_036898215.1 Platycarya strobilacea | reverse complement strand
AAATACCCACTCGATTAGTAAATGACACATACCCAACTAAACTCGAGTCTACTCAACTAAGGCTCGTTAAGGCTCATTAAGGCTCGCTCATTTATACTCGAATTGACTCGCTAGCTTGACTCGATTAAAATTCATTTATATATTAATAAATATATACACATATTTATATTATATATATGTATTACTAACAATATAAGCATAGTACTTTAATAATTAAATATGTCATATGTAATCTAATTACTTATGTCTATATAATGAATATACTTTATAACTATATTTTATAATTTGTACAATAATTAATCTATAAAATTTAATAATTTTATATATTATTACATATGAATTATATATGAAATACATATATGCTATCATATTATATGTATTTATTAATAATATATGTAAGCATATAACATATTATTATGATGAATAAATTTCAACTAGTTAGATATTAAGTATTAATTTTTATTAGATTTTTATTTCTTTATTTATTTATAGATTTTATTCCAAAAATTAAAAAAAAAAATCGAACTCATGCTCGAGCATGGCTTGGATTGAGTTCGGCTCGAATCGAGTTCGTTTGTGAGACGAGCTCGAGCTCGAGCTCAAATTAAAAGTTTAGTTTATTGAGTCGAGTTCGAACAAAGAATAAATAAAAATCCTGAGCTCGAGCTCGAATATTTTGAATCGAGTCGACTTAGCTCGATTACAGCCCTATTTACTAAGATAAAAAGAGGATGACAAGGATTAGGATGAAAAAGAGGATTACTCGTAAGGTAAAAAAGTCACATCTAACTCCTATATACTTGCACCAACAAGTGTATATAATGTTTTGCTAGTCTATACTTAATTTCTCACCAATTAATGGAGCATAGTTGAAACTAAGCTAGAGACAAATGCAAATATTTCCAGCGTTCAGCATAGTTTCATTTGCCACACCAACTTGACCGAACAAAACCAATTGGACAAAATGTACGTCCAGACAAAAAAGCAATAAATAAATAACTACAACGCTAGTAGATAAGTATAGAAAATAGCACACTCAATGAAAGCACCAAAAACTTATATAGATAAATACATATATGTAGGAGCTGGAATTGAGGAGATTCAAGTTCAAACAAATTTTTTATTTTGATCAGTAATCAAAGTATTCAATTCATAAAAGTAGGCAAATCCCAAGTATACTTAGAAAGGAAGTATACATGAAAGATACAAACGAGGCGGTGCAACAGACAGACTGGCTTGACTAGTGAGCGATAAATGAAAGACTAGCTGACAGACCTACTAGACTAGACTGGCAAGGTGAAAGTTCCGCTACGAGCCGCTGTTGCTCATAGAGACTTACTCTTGTACACTCAGAAAGGAAGGCAAGACTGCCGGCACTTACTCATCCATCCAAATAGTGTCGACTAGCTAGGTTGGATGTTGGATTGAGTAGTTTGTTTACACAAGGACTTCCTAGAAGGTCATCCATCTTAATACTACTCTCACTTAAGCATGCTTAATTGTGAAATTTTGATGGGATCCGGTGCGTTAGTGCTGGTATGATCGCACCCATCCATATAAATAAAAAAAGTTTAAGGTTCAAACAAATACATTCAAATGAATATGCTAACGCATGCATGTCTGCAAGCCAGTTTGTTTTTGTTTTTGTTTTGGTTTTTTTTTTTTTTCAACTTAAGGAGCAGTATTATATTAAGAAAAAAAGGTCAAAAACCTAGGTATGCAAGTCAGTGTTGTTAAAAGCACCAGATGCATGTCAGTGCAAAGGCCTCATCGAACCCAAGTGTGAAGTGGAAGCAAAGGCGAGGAATGTGTCTGATCTAAGTAAAGCGCACGTCTTTTAAATACATGTCGAGCCAATCTTCTTTGGCTCCGATTAATCTAGGGAACAAATAAGTACAATACAAATAGTTGTAGTAACAATGCTTCCATCAATGAATCACATAAAGAGCGATGGAACTAAAAACCGATGGAACAAAATGTTCAAACTTTTCTTGGACCTAATCAATGTAAGGCTGATGAATGAATCTATCAGGTCATGGTCATCTTCCCGAGAATCATAATTGCCATACTAGTTTTCTCTAAATACAACTGCAACTTGTTCCTCATATTTCCCAACAAGAAAACTAGTAAATCAATGCATATTCTAAAACTTCTCTTATTCTTCCACAATTATTTATTTTTTTATTTTTTTATTTTTTTACTTAACTCTTATATGTTAGTTCCTCAATTTCACATGCAAAATCCAATTGAAAGCAGGAAAAAGAGAAGAAGATGAAGAAATTTTTGGTTTTGGGGGCGAGGGGGGACCTGTTGTTGATACTGGCCGAGCTTGCGTCGCTGGGTCTTGAGAGAGAGAATCGCTCGATCCACTTCCGTGATCTTGGGCTTCTTCACAAATAAATTCCCCATCTTTTACTATCCGGATTTTGGTTTGAGTTTTCGAAGCTTTTAGTTTCCGGTTAAGAGAGATGATTCTCTGCACCGAAATCCTAGCTTCCTTCCTGTCTGTCTCCGAAGCTCTGGCGAGCTGAGCTGTTACCTCTGAAAATAGTCCATACACAGCCAGTCTTACAAAGTCTATATATGTGCGTGTGTATTGTGTGTATATATATATATATATGTATATATATATATATACGAAATAAATGATCTGATATGCTTTCGTCAGTCTTTAATTGTAACTGAAATTGTATGATTCTGGAGCCCAATACGAAGCCCAAACCCAAGTTCCTTCCTGCTCAATAACAATAAAAAGCCCAAAGTGGAAAGTCGTCTTCCTCCTGGAGCCACTTATGTTTAATTTTATTTAATATTTTTTAGTGCAGTTTCTCTTTCTCCAGCCCGTCGTTTCTCTCCTCACATAGTCACATGCAGAGCGACAGAGAAGGGACGGAGAAGACATATCGGGGTTCGGGGGAAGAGAAAGAAGTAGTACGTGCCCCCCCATGAAGAACATACCTCCCTTAAATTATCTTCCGACGACATCCTCCCTCGCTCCATCCAAGTTCATTTGGGTGAAGGGTTTGTCGAAGTAGGGCTGATATATTGTGCATGCTTTTGTTTCGAGATTGTAATGATTGGTGGAAAATAGTTTATTGAATGAAAATCGCACTGCATTTTCCGTCTTAAATCGTATGTGTTATTAAAGAAATACTTTAACTGATTAGATAAAATTAAATTCACAATCTGAATATGAACTTACATGTTTGATATAATATGTTAAATTATAAAATTATTTTTAATATAAAATAAATTTAACATATCATATAAAAATGTATCAATTTATGAATTTAATTTTACATATTCTTTCTATGTATAATTGAAAATACCATTGGAGTATATTTATCACATGTAAAACCTAAAAAAGAGAATCGAAAAAAGTATTAGTAAAAGTCTTGTTAAAATTTTCTTTTAAAAAGTACAATTTTATAAATTTAGAGAGTTTTAGAAAATTATTATTCACAAAAGAAAAAAAAATACATTTATTTTTTTCTCTTCACTTTTTTTTTATTATTAATTAAATATATTCAAATTTTTTAAAAAGTGTACAAAATTGTACTTTTGAAAAAAAAAATTAATAAAATCATTACTAATGCTAACAAACCCCTGTCAATGAAAATATCATTTCTTAAAGGAATTGATTACAGATAGGGGTGTTCATCCTAGTCAGATTGTACCCGACCCGGTTTAAAATTTTATATATTTCTTAACATTTTTAAATTTTTTTTTTTAAATGTTTAAGCAAATTTTGAATCCGGGTTCCGGATTTGGGAATCCGGAACCCGGATGAATACCCCTAATTACAGATAAGTTTTCAAATAAGACTCCTTTTCAACATGAGAAAAATATAGCATTTGACCAAGTTCTTTTCATATGCGGAAGCATGACATGTAGGAACAACTGAACAAGGGAGAAACCGAACTTGCTTACTGAAAAATACATCCCACATTTTTTAATAAAAAAGGAGAGGATATCGCCCTCTTTTAATGAGAGGATCGTCCCAATTTTATTGATTAACCTCTCTTTTAATGAAGGAATAAACAAAAGATTAGAGAGGTTAGAAAGGTCTCAAAACCAAGCTTTAAAATGAAACTAAAAGACATAGACGATAGTTATGTTGGTTTAGATAAGTGAAGGGACTCAAAAATGCTTACTTCTACTGGCCTTAATATTGCTTGCTTACCAAGATAAGAGCTAGGATGTGTATGTATTGGCCTGGACAAGAGCTTATTGCTGCATGGAGGCAAATACCTTTGATCAGACATATGCAGTACTAGGGGAGAGCTCGGTCTGGTTCGATCGGTCTTGGGAGAGTTTGTCGGACCGGACCGGACCAGACCTATTTGGTCCAAGGTTTTCCCACCCTGGACCGAACCGAGAACCCCTAGGACCGGATCAAACCGGTCCATTTCGATCTGGTCTGGTCCGGTCGGTCTATTCCAAAATACATTATATTATTATAAATATATACATATACAATATACTATATTTATACTATAAATTTATAACTATTAATTCTTATAATATGTTAATAAATTAAATTAATACAATATTTACTAAATTATTAATATGATATATTTAGTAAATTAATGTTAATGTATTATTATTATTCTTAATGTATAAGTTAATTAAATAATATATAATATATTTAAAATATATATAATGTAGGTCCGGTCCGGTCCGGTCCGGTTTGGGGTGGAAAAGACCCAGACCGGGATCAGGATCGAACCTACCCGGTCCAGAAATTTTGGACCAAGACCGACTAGGACCAGTCTTGGTTCGGTCCGGTCCGGTCCGGTCGGTTTGGCCAATCTGGACCGGCCAATGCTCTCCCCTATGCAGTACTACATCATCCTTCCATATGGTTTTTAGCACCTTATGTCTCTTTTGGGCAAGTTGAGAAGTATCTTTAGAAGGTTTGTGTTTTTTCGAAAAATAAAAAAGAAAAAACACAAACATAACCTGCATTGACATTCTTGCACTTAGTTTTCGGGTATATCACTCATATTAGGCCTAATTAAAAATTTAAGGGTAAACCCAGAAAGATTGAAATCTTCAAGTCCAACAACTCGGTTATAAACAAAACAAAACACAAAATAAATAAATGAAAATTATTTTCTTATAATAGCTGATCCTTTTATTAAAAACAAGATTGAAGACCTTCCAAAGAGTCAAAATTGAAACAATGAAAGGGGAGAAAAGGTAGATGGATAACTATAGTTACACTAAAAATCTGCGACAACTTCAGAAAGTAAATGCTAGAACGAAACTCAAAGACATACTCCTCTAACATTTATACCAACACTAATCAAACTTCACAATAGCAAAGTGTTTTGATTTAGAATGATAAATTAACAATAGATATATCACCACAAGATCTGAACCTCTTGATTTGGATCTTGTGAATCATGGACATCCACCAAAAGAGCAAGAAAGTATGGAGTTGTTCTTAAGTGAGAAGAAAGTCTCAAGTATAGGACATCTTTTCAACACAAAGAAAGGTTTGTCTTTGAGATTACCCAAGTACTTCTAGATACACACGTGATTGCTCAACAAACACTATTAGCACATATTAGTAACCAATTATAAAATATTAAAAATATTAACACAATTATTTAGTTACAAAGAAAAATGTTTTGAAGAACTCCTCAAAGGTAAAATCTTACGGGACAACCAAATTCAGGAAATTCAATTTTTTAATTGAGAGATTTACAAGTAAACTGTTATAAAACCTTTGTAATATGATACGTTTATCCAAGACATGCGATCCGCTTGTCTTCTACTGCAGTAGGTAACCAAAATCTCTGACACTCTCCAATATTTGATTTTCCTACTAGAACTTCCAGTGGTTGAATATGAACACTTCTTCTCCCCCTTGGAGTATGCTCTCACTCAATCCCACAGATTGAGCGCTAGAAAATTTTTCTTTTTAAAAATTTTCTCTCACAAAAATACTTAAATACCCTCTCAACTTCTAGCTTTTTAGAATACTTAAAAAAGTATTTTTGAAGTGTTGATTAAACTCTTCAGCCAAATCCTCTATAAATAGGCAATGCAGTTATAGTAATTGATTTGGAGATGGACTCTACTGATAGGTTTATCCAAATTTGCAGTCTGTTACGTTGGTAACGATTTGTGAATAACTCGGACTGAATCACTTCTTCTAGATATTTCTGAGTTCAAATCATCTTCAATTTCTTTATTTAAATCTTACGTATTAATCTCTTCAGATGACTCTAAGACTTGAAATATATCTAGATTCAAATGCAAACTCTTATCTCTTAATTTAAACAATACTTGATAAGAATTTCATTTAAAACAAAATCTATCTTTATCGGATGACAACTAGAGTCCTAATAGGAGTTTGGGTCACAGTGAAACTCTGCTGACAGATAAGATCTGGTAAAAATTTGAGTCACAGTGAAACTTTACCGACAGATAAAATCTGATAAGAGTTTGAATCACACTAAAACTTTGCTGATGAGTTGTGTTGCCAAATTTTGCTGTACTTGATTTTTATCTTCTCAGCACTAGTAGCTTCATATTCAAACTCTTTTTTTGGATAAGATCTATCTCTTGAAACTTGAGTTGTAATTTTATTTTAATAAGAGTTACATTAGAAAACAAAATTTATCCTTATTGGATAATACTTAGAGTCCTAAAATTATATCCATCCAAAACAAATTCTATCCTTTCGAATAACTCTTAGAGTCCTAAATAAAATTACATTAATCCAATGTATAGAATTTAAACCCTAGTCATCTAATCCTAACCAACTACAAAAATTATATTTACAATCTTCAAGTTTTTCAATTAAATCATATACGATCTTATTTTGTTTGACAAATGCCTATCCTCGATGGATATAAAGTAGCATAGCAAATAAGGAAAATTGAGAAGCATTACGGTGTCTATATTCTCATCATTGCATTAATGGGTCACCTAGAATTGTGTTTCAGTTGGAATGGATGTTCATTTAAGTAAACCCCTGAAGAGGGAACATCTCTTGGAAGCCATTAGATACATTGAAAACAAATGAAATTGTGTTTGACCATATCTTACTTTTTCAGATATCTCAAGATATATTAATGGTGGCAATTTATGATAGTTTGAGTTAGAAATTGAATGAAAGGCTGGTTCAATGAGATACTAGTCGTGTATTATCTTATATTTATAGATGGAATACAAGTGTTTGAATTTAAATTATAGATGACATTATAGTTGTAGATAAATACATAGTATTCAAACAATACTCTGTTATGATGCTTCGTTAGGATCTTCAATAGAGTCCTTGTCATCTTCATCTTCTTTTGAATTCAATGTTGTTGTTTATCTTCAACAGCAGCAGTCTTCATATCTCTAACAACCCCCCTTCAAGCTAATGGAAAGATCACGAACCATTAGCTTGTCTCGAAGTAACTAAAACCATGATGAAGAGAGCCCTTTGGTGAAGATGTCTTATGGTTGTGCATTGGTGGAAATGTATTTAGCTTGAATGTCTTTGTTGTATATCTTCTCCCGAATGAAATGATGAAAAAGCAGTAGATAATTACCTTACACACCTAAAGGGGGGTGAATAGGTGTTTAACATAAATGATGGCAATTTAAAAATTTAATCAACAATAAACAAGCAATCAATGGAGAAATCAACACACAAATTTTGATCACGAAGTGAAAACTCATTTGAAGAACCTTTTCAAAATCTAAAACCACTCCGGGTGTAAGACACCACCTCAAATTCACTATGTAAATTTTAGTTTGTTACAACCAATTTAGAAACACTCACAACCCCATTGTAGCAGCTAAAATTGGCTTGCAACATCACGAGTGGCCCACTCGATCTCTACACGCATGTAGTGCCGAAACTCCGACCTTTCTATAGCTTCTCACAAGAACATCTTGATTTTTTCATCCAAAGCACTTTGAAGAACTCTTCCAGCTTGATGAACATGTCCACTCCAATGGACTCAACAAATGTTTTATCTTGAATGTGTTGTGATGGAGATTTGTAATCTAATAGAGATGTATCTTTGAATATAGGGAGGAATTTCTCTCAAGGGTTCTTGAAGGCGCTCTCTAGCTTTTTCTCTAATTTTCTCCACACTGCAGCAGAAGGCTTAATGATGCTTTTATAGGCCTCCTTCTGAAACGGCGCTCAAACTCTAGAGAAATTCGTTTAACATGATTTTCGCTTGAGCGAGATGTCGAGCGAGAGTCGAGTGAAGTCTCTGTCTGAACTTCGCTCGAGCGTGATGTCGAGTGATGGTCAAGCGAAGTCTCTGCCTGAACTTCGCTCGAGCGATTGTCGAGCGACTGTCGAGCGAATCACTGTGTGGGGTCTTTCTCGAGCCATTTTGATCATCTTCATGTTTACTCTATCCACCATTAGTTACAACTCAATTGTATTAGGTTTTTCACTAGAAAATTGCCAACTACCAAATTTTACATCAACAATCTCCCCCTTTGACATTTCTGTGACAAAACCTCTAACCTATACATTGGACCTAATCCTATCACACATAAACAACAGGACTTCCACATGTAGGATTAGTCTTGGCAAGTGAAGTATCTACACACTTAACAAACATGTAAACGTACCAAAAGAAAAACACTAACAAGGAATTTAACAGATGAACTCAAAAGTAAAAACAATTTTATCACAAAAATTTAACAATAAACCTTCAAAAGCAATGAGTCCAACAAAGAATACATCCAAAGGTTAATCACATAGCAAAACTAAAAACATCAAGCTACTAGGTACTCCCCCTACAAAGTAGTTTAGCTCCTTCTAAATTCTAACTACTCCCCCTACACAATAGCTGAGCTTCCCCTAAATTCACTCCCCATTTTTGTCACAAATGGTAAGGGGTGTCAATCATCATCAGTCTATTCCTCCTCATCAAGAAGACACTAAACTTGAGTGCCAAGCTCAATTACCTGAGTGTCAAGTGTGTCAAACCGAGCATTGATATGAGTATCCAATCGAGTAACCCGAGTCTCAAGGTTGTTAAGTCGGTTATCAATGCGGGTGTCCATGCTGGTCACGGACTACTGAATGCTAATCAGAAAATCCAGTAGGGTTTGCATGGTTGGTCCTGGTCGTGCCCTTCTCCTACATGCCCTACTCACTGATGTCGCTATGATTTGGGCAGTCTTCTCTGTCAGGTCATGATTAAGGCCCATATGTCGTCAAACTTTCGAACTGGTCTTCCTCTTGCCTGTCTCATTACGAGGATAGCCTTATCTCAGTCTGTGTCCGTCCATCCCCAGGAGCCTAGAGTGAGTCTTAAGACACTGATTGGCCGAAAGACCATACAGCTAAGTCAGGCGCATCTTCCTAGTGCTGAACCCCCTCCTGCACATCCTACCCAAAGCGGACCTATTCCTCACGCTCCTGAGTCCAGCTCGAGTCCTTCCAGCTTGAAAGTCCAGCTTGAAAGTGTACTATCTAGTAGTAAGGCCAGGTATCACATCTAAGAAAGGGCAAGTGAGTCAGAGGAAAAACATAGAAGAGAATAATGATAAGTAAAAAAACAAGGCATAAGATAAGAGGAAAAATAATGAAATGCATGCAATGTATGAAATGCATGTTACACCTCTTGTGTTAAGGCACAAATACCAATAGCCTTTCTAAAACACTCAAAACGAAGACCATCTAATGGTTTGGTAAAAAGATTGGCTAATTGATGTTCGATGGGAATGTATTTAAGAGTAACTACGTGTGTCTCCACAAGTTCCCAAATGAGATGATGCCTAATGTCAATATGCTTGGTCCTAGAGTGTTGGACAGGATTTTTAGAGATGTTGATGGCACTGGTATTATCACAATAGATGCTCATCACACCTTGAGTAATGCCATAATCACAAATCATTTGTTTCATCCACAGCAATTGAGTACAACAACTCCCAGCAGCAATGTATTCAGCCTCAATTGTAGACAAGGAAATTGAGTTTTGTTTCTTACTCATCCAAGCAACAAGATTTGTTCCCATATAAAAACATCCACCTGAAGTGCTCTTTCTATCATCGGCATTTTCAGCCCAATCAGCATCAAAGTAGCCTGCAAGCTCAGTATTAGAATCTCTAGAGTACCACATAGCGAAGTATGCGTTTGACAGCCACAAGATGAGATTCTTTGAGGTTTGCTTGGAATCTAGCACAAACACCAACACTGAAAGCAATGTCAGGTCTACTAGTAGTGAGATACAGTAGACTCCCAATCATGCTTTTGTACAGAGATTGCTCAACTCCCTTTCCTGACACATCAGCACTAAGTTTTACACTTGTGCTCATGGGAGTTCTAGCATGGTTGCTCCCATCTAATCCAAATTTTTTTCAGCAGGTCCTTTGCATATTTAGACTGGGGTATGAACAACCCTTCATCTAGCTGTTTTACTTGAAGTCCCAAGAAAAATGTTAGCTCACCCACCATACTCATCTCAAATTCATTCTTCATTTCTTCTGCAAACTCGAGAGTTAGGTCATCAATGGATGATCCAAACACAATATCATCCACATAGATTTGAGCTACAGTTATCTCCTCACCCACTTTCTAGATAAAAAGTGTCATATCAACACTTCCTTGCAGAAACTTGTGCTCTAAAAGATACGAAGTTAGCCTCTCATAACAGGCTCTGGGAGCTTGTTTCAAACCACACAGGGCTTTCTTCAACTTGTAGATATGATTAGGATATTTTGGATCCTCGAAACCATTTGGTTGCTCGACATACACTTCTTCTTGAAGGATTCCATTTAGGAAGACACTTTTTACATCCATTTGATAGAGTTTGAAACACATATGGCAAACAACACTCAATAGTATTCGGATTGACTCAAGCCTTACCACCAGTACAAATGTC
Source organism: Platycarya strobilacea (assembly GCA_036898215.1). NCBI lineage: Eukaryota > Viridiplantae > Streptophyta > Magnoliopsida > Fagales > Juglandaceae > Platycarya > Platycarya strobilacea. The sequence continues at coordinate 19,866,017 of CM072546.1, read as the reverse complement.
TCATCAAAGTCTATTCCTTCATTTGGGCATAATCTTGTGCCACCAATCTTGCCTTATTCCATACAATCATTCCATTTTCATCAGATTTGTTCTTGAAAATCCATTTGGTACCTACAACATTATGCTTTTCAAATCTTGGGTCCAAGTACCACACATCATTTCCCACAAATTGATTAATTTCTTCATGCATGGCATTTGTCCAATTCTCATCCTTTAAGGCTTCTTCCACCCTTTTTGGTTCAATCTGAGAGATGTAACATGAGTGAGATAGTTGACTTATCACTTTCTTCCTCAACCTCATCCCCTCATTTACATTCCTGATTATGTTATCCTGAGGATGATTTAGCTTCACTCTCGAAGAGGGCTCCTTGTGAATATGAACTTTTTCAGTTGATAAGGTCTCTTGATCTTCATTAAGTTCACTAGAGTTCTCTTCAGTTTCACTCGGTGTGTCAATTAGATCTTGATTCAACTCCTCTTTAGGAGTATCATCTATAACTACATTGATGGATTCCATGACAGTTTGAGTGCGTAGATTGTAACATCTGTAAGCACGACTATTACTAGAATAACCAATAAATATTCCCTCATCACTCTTTGGGTCAAACTTACCCAGATTTTCCTTATCTCTCAAAATGTAACACTTACTCTCGAACACTCTGAAGTACTTCACATTTGGTTTCTTTCCTTTCCACAGCTCATATGGTGTCTGAGAAGTGTTAGGTCGAGAGTAAACTCTATTCACAATGTGACATGCTGTGTTCACAGCTTCTCCCAAAAAATTAGCAGAAACATTTTTGGTATGCATCATAACCCGAGCCATTTCCTGGATAACTCGATTTTTCCTTTCAACAACTCCATTTTGCTGTGAAGTAATAGGAGCAGAGAATTCTTGACGAATGCCTTTTTCATCACAGAATCTCTCTAAACTTGAGTTATCAAATTCTCATACATGGTTGCTCCTGATTCTAACAACAGGGTTCCCTTGTTCATTTTGAAGCTTCTTACACAAATTCCTTATCACATTTAGAGTCTCACCCTTTTCCCTCAAAAATTCTACCCAAGAGTATCTGGTGAAATTATCCACCATCACCAGTATGTATTTATTTCTCCCCAGACTTTCCATCCTAGAGGATCCCATATGATCAATGTATAACAACTCTAAGGGCCATTTGGTCAGGATATCTGTTGTGTTCTTGTGAGCTGCTCGAACTTGTTTTCCCACTTGACATGATCCACAAACAGATGTCTCCATTTTACCAAGTTCGGGCAGTCCTATCACCATTTCTTTCTTAGCAATCTTAGACAAATTTTTATGATTCACATGCCCAAGTCTTTGATGTCAGAGAGTAGTGGCCTCACTTTTAGTACTATTGCAGTCGTAATGTGAAGTGGGAGCGACACCATAGCAATTATCAGAAGTCTTGATTCATTGCATCAAGCATTGTCCATTGTTATCAGAAATAATGCACATATCCTTTGAGAACCGAATTTCAACACCATTATCACATATTTGGCTTATGCTAAGAAGATTTGCTTTTAATCCGTCAACATATAGAACTTCTCTCAATGACGGTAGTCTAGTAATGTTAATTTCACATTTCCCAATTATGTTCGCTTTTCCACCTTCTTCAAATGTCACTGTCCCACATTTGTACTCTTCAACTGTCTTAAAAAGAGTTCTATCACCGGACATATGTCGAGAACACCCACTATCAAGATGCCACAGTGAATTGTTCTGGGTTTTCAAAGCAATGTGAGCAATGTGACATGTGTCTCTTTCCTCCTTCTTGATCCACACTTTTTTGATTTTTGGAGAGTTGACTTGCACAATCTTTTGGGTACTTGTCAGGTTGTCTATCTTTGCATTTAGACGATTATTTTGTCTAATGAGAACCATGACTTGATCCCACAGATTTATATGACCTCTTCTTGGTTGTCTCCTTTTATTTCTCACAGAGAGCTTCTTGAGCTCATAACAATTTGGCCGGATGTGACCATACTTGCCACAATTATGACATATGCAGTATTCTTTGTGAGTTTGTTGTTTCCTGAAAGGCAAGTCATATTTAGGAGCTTTTCTGGTGAGTCTTTAAATTTCAAACAATCTGTTTTCACATGACCCATCTTTCCACAGTGATGACACATGGATCTCGTGTTGTGAGCTTTTTGTTTCTCTTGAGATGAAACAAACTTTTAGGCATGTATAGCTTTTTCCCTTTGCTAGTGAGTGATTCTTATTGTGAGAGGACTCACGAATAAGTGTTGTTTTCACCATGCTGTTTTGAGGAGTTTTCGAGTTCGTACCCACTTCAAACTTTCGTCCAACATATCCTATTCCACTCTTGTCTCCTGAGGGCTTCCCAAGAGTTAGGGTTTTGTCCAGATTCTGTTTCCCAATGAAAAAGGCTCGCAATCTTCCATTCAGCTGGGTTAACTCATTTTCCTTAGTTTTCACAGCATCTTCCAAAGACTCATTTTTCTTTCATAATTGATCAGTCAAAATATAGGCTTCATTTAGTTTGTCTTAAAGCTCTTCATTTTCTTGTTTGCACATACTTATATTTTTAATCTGTACTTTATTGATTTTTCTCAATTTTACACACTCCTTGTAAAGTTTCTCGTAGATTTCTTGCAGCTGATCTTCACAATCGGACTCATCTTCAGGTATGTTACAATCATCAGAAGCTTGTTCACTGCACTAATCTATGTCTCTAACAGAAGATGTAAAAGCCATGTAGTTGAGATTCCTTTTGGGAGTGGAGTTGTCAGATGAGTCACTTGATTCGGACTCACTTTCACTTAGAGAAACAATCTTTGCCTTTTCTTTACTCCTCTTATAATTTGCACACTCCGAGTGAATGTGACCAAATCCATGACATTCATGACACTGTACTTGTGTCTTGTCCTTGTTAGCCCTATTGTAATTGTTGGAGACTCTTTCCTTGTTCTCTGAGCTTGACCCCTTATTATATCTCCCAAACTTCTTCTTCCCTGGTCTTTGGCTCCTGTGCTTTCTAGCTACAAACATTTTTCTGAACCTCTTAGCATAAAATGCTATTTCTCTGTCACTCATCGCTAATTCATCGAATGACTCATCTGAGTCCTCTTGAATTGTATTAAGAGCAATGGACTTGCTCTTCTTATCCAACAGCAGAGTATGTTCATAAGTTTGCAGGGAACCCACCAGCTCTTCTATTCTCATGACATCTAAGTCTTTGCTTTCCTCAATTGCAGTGACTTTAGGATGAAATCTCTCACGAATAGATCTGAGAACTTTTCTCACAACTCTATTTTTTGAAATTTTATCTCCCAAGTTGAATCGAGAGTTTACAATATCATTTAATCTTGCATAAAAGACATCAAATGTTTCATCCTTCTTCATTCTAATTTCCTCAAAGCTGGTGGTAAGCATTTGAAGTTTAGAATTCTTTACAGCCCTAGTTCCCTCGTGAGTGACCTCAAGAATGTCCCAAGCCTCTTGGTTTGTATTACACATGGAGATTCATTTGAATTCCTCCTCGGACACGGCCATGAAAATTGCATCTAAGCCTCTACTATTCCAGTTAATTTCACTCAACTCATCCTTTGAGTAGTTGTCCACGTCTGTGGGAACTTCTACTCCATCAATAACAGTGACGGGCTCTTTCCATCCTCTTATCAAGGAAACCCACACACGTTCATCTATAGACTTAAGAAAAGCTCGCATTCGAACTTTCCAATAAGTATAGTTGCTACCATCAAAATATGGTGATAATGAGAGGGATTGAGACCTATCCATTTTGACCACCAAAGCAGGATCACACTCAGGAAATTAATCCTAGAGGAGTGTACCTTTTCTGCTACCAATTGAAAAGGCAGTAAATAATTACCTTACACACCTAAAGGGGGGTGAATAGGTGTTTAACAGAAACGATGGCAGTTTAGAAATTTAATCAACAATAAACAAGCAATCAATGGAGAAATCAACACATAGATTTTGGTCACGAAGTGAAAACTCATTTGAAGAACCTCTTCAAAATCTAAAACCACTCCGGATGTAAGATACCACCTCAAATTCACTATAGAAATTTTAGTTTGTTACAACCAATTTAGAAACACTTACAAACCCATTGTAGCAGCTAAACTTGGCTTGCAACATCACGAGTGACCCACTCGATCTCTACACGCATAAAGTGCCGGAACTCCGACCTTTCTATAACTTCTCACAAGAACATCTTGATTTCTTCATCCAAAGCACTTTGAAGAACTTATCCAACTTGATAAACACATCCATTCCAATGGACTCAACAAATGTTTTATCTTGAATGTGTTGTGATGGAGATTTGTAATCCAAGAGAGATGTATCTTTGAATATAGAGAGGAATTTCTCTCAAGGGTTCTAGAAAGGGCTCTCTAGCTTTTTCTCTAATTTTCTCCACACTGCAGCAGAAGGCTTAATGATGCTTTTATAGGCTTCCTTCTGAAACGGTGCTCAAACCCTAGAGAAATTCGTTTAACACGATTTTCGCTCGAGCGGGATATTAAGCGATGGTCGAGCGACCGTTCTAGGTCAATCTCTCTCGAGCGCCATGTCGAGCGAGAGTTGAGTGAAGTCTCTGTTTGAACTTCGCTCGAGCGCGATGTCAAGCGATGGTCAAGCGAAGTCTCTGCCTGAACTTCGCTCGAGCGATTGTCAAGCGACTATCGAGCGAGATCACTGTGTGGGGTCTTTCTCGAGCCATTTTGATCCTCTTCATGTTTACTCTGTCCACCACTAGTTACAACTCAATTGTATTAGGTTTTTCACTAGAAAATTGCCAACTACCAAATTTTACATCAACAAATGATAATCCACCTCAATATCTTTGGTCATAGCATGGAATACTGCATTAGAGGAAAGTGCTAAGGCACTGATATTGTCAACCCTAATGCAAGGGGCAGTAGCTAAGGGCATGTGAAGTTCTTTGAGTAGCATTCTTAGACAATAAAATTTAACTACTATAAGAGCCATTAATCGATACTCTACTTCAGTGCTTGGTCATGCTACGATTGGTTGCTTCTTTGCAGTCCAAGAAATTAAGTAGGAGCCAAGGTAAATGTAATAGCTTGAGGTTGGTTTTCTATCATTTGGATTGCCTGCCTAGTCTGAGTCGCAAAAACCATTGAGTTTTAGAGATCCTTTGTTGAATTGAAGACCAAATTGCAATGTGCCTTTAAGGTATCGAAGTATTCTCTTGGCCTAGTTAGAAGAATCATTTGGCATAATTGATTCTTGGGCAGTGAAGAACAATGGTTTTATACTCTGTATGATCAGCAAGTGGATCACCCGAGAACTTGGATAGCTTGCCACCTGAGGTGCATGGTGTAAGTGCTAGTTTAGCACCAATCATCTTCATTTGGTGCAGTAGATTAATGGCATATTTTCCTTGATGAAGATGCAAACCTATAGGTGTATTAGTGACCTAAATGCCTAAAAAATAGCATAATGGGCCAAGATCTTTAACCGAAAATTTAGCACTAAGATTAGAAATGAGGTGATCAATGGTAGATGATGTATTGCCGTTGACAATAATGTCATCTATATATACGAGCATAAAGATACAAATGTTGTTTTTATGAAAAAGAAAATAAAGAAGTGTCCACTATAGAAGCAGTAAAGCCAAGCTCTAATAAAACCTCAAACAGGCACAAGTAACAAACTCTAGGAGCTTGTTTTAGACCATATATGGATTTGTGCGAAAGGCAAACATGATCAGGAAATCTTATATTTTCAAAGCCTTGAAGTTGTTCCATATAAACCTCCTCCTCAAGATATCCATAGAGAAATGCATTGGAAATGTCAAGTTGTCTGTTACACCAATTATAATGAATTGCCAAGGCCAAAACCAATCTGATTGTAGCAGGTTTAATAACTGAGCTAAAAGTTTCATTAAAGTTAAGTCCATCAACTTGATCAAACCTTTTAGCTACTAATCTTGCTTTGTACATGTCAAGAGTGCCATCAGATCTCTCTTTCACTTTAAATAGCCACTAGTTCCTCACTACCTTTTGATGGTTAAGTCATGGACAAAGAGTCCAAGTGTGATTGGTTAAGGGAAAATGTTACTTTGTCTGCTAACTTTGACACCTCATTTTGACTCCTTATGTGTTTTAATTTTTTTTACTTTAACAGAAGAAAGTAATAATTAGTATATTGATATTTTTAGGATTTTTTAAAAATATTTTAAAATATTAATAAATATGAATAGAAATTAAAAAAAAACTAATTTAATATTAGGTGTACAATGGAACAATGCTACTCAGGTCGCAGAATAACATCGCTCTTGGCTAAGAGAGCATTATATTCAGCTGTTATTGCGTGCACCCAATGCTAATCCTTCACTGCTTGTTTATAAATACTAGGTTTAGACAACAAGGAGGAGGTGAAAAAAGCTTTGAGAGGGTATTTGGTGGAGTAATAGAGGTGGTAGTCTGAAAATTGTTTAGAATTCAAGAAGTTAGCTTGTGATGGAGTGATCATTTTTTATGAAATGGTGATTGTGGATGGAGGAATAGGCTTTGTGTTGTGACTGGTAGGAAGATATGAAGGAGGGATTGGGAGATAGATTCGGGCATGAGTGTTGAATTGCAATTAGAGAGGGAATCAAAATGAAAAGGACTTCTAGGTGTTTTTAAGGTAGGTGAGTTATTTGTGTGAGAGATAGAGGTAACGCAAAGGGAACTTGAGCTAATGTGGGTGAATCATGAGAGAGTGGAGTTAAAGGAACAAAATTAGGAATTAGAGGGCTAGAGAGAATACCTGATTGTGAAGAAGGTGTGGACTCAGGAGGATCAATCTACAGGGGTGGAGGTCTAACAACTATAGCCTATACAACCTGAGCAGGTAAACTCAACTCATCAAAGACTATATGTTTTGAGATATAGACACATTTGGTTTGAAGATCCAATCATTGATGGCCTTTTTTATTAGCACTATAGCCTAGGAACACACATATTTTACTTCGGAATGCTAGTTTATGTAAATTATAGGATTTGAGCAAGGGAAAACATAAGCATCCAAAAGATTTAAGGAGTGAGTAATCTGGCTGTTTATTAAGAAGGGTAAAGTATGGGGATTGGTTTGATAAAACAGAAGTATGGAGTTTGTTTATAAGGTAGGTAGCTGTGAGAAAAACATTAACCCAATAAGTTAAGGAAAGATGGGAATTAGCTAGAAGGGTGAGACCAGTCTTTATGATATATCTGTGCTTCCATTCTGAGATACCATTTTGCTTTGAGGTATGTGGGCATGTGAGTTTATGTAGGATACCATTTTGTGAGAGGTAATTTTGGAAGGTAGTAGACAAGTATTCACCACCATTATCAGTGTGAAGTTGTTTAATGTTCATTGAGAATTGTTTTTCAACTAAGCATTTGAATCAAACAAAACAACTAAACACTTTAGACTTAAGCTTTAATGGAAACAACCATGTAAATCTTAAGAAATCATCAATAAAGAAAACATAAAATTTACAACCACCAACAGAAGTGACAGGAGAGGTCCATACATCCAAGCGTATTAACTCCAGAGGAGAAGTAGACTTGTTATTGGACTAAGCAAAATAGAGTTTATGACTCTTAGTTACTTGAAATGACTCACATAGATGTTTAGACTTTATCGAACAAGAAATTGGCAACATAAACCTCTTGATTAATTTAGAAACAACAACTTTTGAGGGATGATGTAGTCTCGATTACCAGATTTTAAGTGGAGCTTTGATGCCTAACAGGGCAATGAATGAGGAGAGCATAGCAGTTTTAGGAGGCAGTTTACTGAGGTTGAGTTGTTGTAGGTACATAGGATATAAGCCAGCTTTACTCAGCCCTAGGAGGAGGATTTCCTCAGTCTACAAATCCTTTACAAGAAATTGAGTGGCAATAAAAATGAAGTAACAATTATTATTATGACAAAATCTTTGAATGGATAAGAGGTTGGAAGATGCATGAGGGCAGTGAAGTATATTGGCTAAAAAAAAAAATTGCTTTAAAGTTGGAGAGCATAGAGGAACCAGTGGCAGTGATTTTCAAACCTCCTCCACTACCTATTGTCACTTTTTCATTGCCATGGTATGATTGTTGGTGTAGTGTTAAGTTCTCTAGGTAAGAGGTGATGTGGTTATTAACACCACTATCAAGATACCAGAGTTGTTCGTGTTTTTGTTCAACATGAGTGAGTTGTCATTGCTGCCAATTGTACTGGATGATGCCTACCTTGATAAGAAAAGTTCATTTGATGATAACAGTTAAGGGCCTAATGATTGGTTTTGCCACATATCTGACAAGGGGGAAATTTAGGTGAAAAAACAGATGTGTTGGAGGACTATGGTTTAGGGGTATGAGAAGGAGGATTTGAGTTGGTAGAGGGGCGAGGGGATTGTTGGTTTTTTTTGTTTGGGAACCTTAGTTTCTTTCCATGATTTAGTTTCTATTTGTGAGTGAAGAAGGCCATTTGAGTGCCTTCAAAGGGTAGGGTTTTGTTTTAGTGCCTTAAAAAGTTGCTCATAATTAAGTAATTCAGTTTGGAAGTCATTAAAAGAAATGGGGTTATCAAGAGTGGTAAAATTGAAAGAGGTGATAAAAGGAGTAAAAATGGGGTTGAGTAAAGATGGGGTTCATCATCAACAGGTTTTGCAATAGCTGAAACTTGATCAACCCAACTCTTAGCAGTAATCAAATAGTCATAGTAGGATTTGTTACATTGCTGAAGACTTTGAAGTTGTCTTTTGAGATGAGAAATTCTCGATCGTGACTAAGGAGCAAATCTTGTAGCTAATGCATTTCAAACCTCCTTAGAGGTAGTGAGACCATACACAATGGATAAAACCTTCTCACTAAGAGTGCCAAGATAAATTGATCCTTTTTCTACCAAACCAGGTATGCTAGGTTGATATCAGAAGTGGTCTTTCCTGTAGGATTAAGGTGATACTGAGAAGGACAAGCCTCAGAGCCATCAACAATGCTGAAGAGATCATGACTTCTCAGAACAGGGATAAACTGAATAGTCCAATTTAGGTAATTGGGTCATTTGAGTTTAACAAAATCCAATGGGGTGACGTATGGAATGATAAAAGAGGGCACCAAAGCTTATGAGGCCATAATGATCGAAGATGAGCATGAGCTAGACTGACTCTTGATACCAAGTTTGAAGTTGAATGAAAGGCTGGTTCAATGAGATACCAGACGTGTATTGTATTATATTTATAGATGGAATACAAGTGTTTGATTTTAAATTTCAATTAGCATTACAGCGGTAGATAAATACATAGTGTTCAAACAATGTTCTGTTATGATGCTTCGTTAGGATATTCAAAAGAGTCCTTGCCATATTCATCTTCTTTTGAATTCAAATGTAGTTGTTTATCTTCAACGGTAGCAATCTTCGTATCTCTAACAGTTTGGATGTTAAACATACATATGCAGGTGAAATCTCATTGGTATACAAGTATTTCTGCTTTCTGTAGTTTGGACATACATGTAGAATCTAAAGATATCGCTTGACAAATATGTACTGTTACAGTTTTGCGAAAACTCATTTTTACTTAATCTTTATATATTTTACTAATGTGATTAGTTGCGTCACTTTATTTTAAATAGTTGTTTTGATCAATTACATCAGTAAAATTTATAAAAAGCACGGTGATTATATATAATCATAGTTTTATCTAGTTGCTAAGGATTTCAAAGTGGGTCATCGTCAGCCATTAAAAAGTCTGAAATACCAGAACTTCAGTAATGCCATATAGTTCAATCAACAAAACAATTATTGTTGAACAAGACCTGCTGATCAATGCATGGGTACTCCAAAGTGGCTTGCATATAAAGATATGGGTCACCTCGAAACATAGGGATAATTAAGAAAGTTAAATGCAATATTAAAGAAGCAAGAAATGTAAGCAGGACTAGTTGCTGCAGAATTTGCAAGGACTTGCATTATAAATCAAAGTCCACGCTTGGGATCTGTTGGGAAACATAATAGTTTTAAGATATTTTCAAATTATCTCATTATTATTTATAAATGATTCACTACTATTTCTAAACTTTATAATCAGAACTTTTGCTTTTGTACCATAGATCAAGAGGAATTAAAAGCTACTGTAGTAATATGTTTCAATCCCGCATTTAATTTCAGCTTGTCTTTATGAAGTCAGTCAGATTGGTTCTATCGGACGACCCAGGGCCATTAGGTTTTTTTGAATAAGCCTAATAAACGTGATGAGTTTTCTTGCTTAAACACACATTCATTAAATTTCCAATAGAGCTAACAGATTCAATCCAACAGATCTCCAATTATTTGAAAAAAAAAAAGAAATAAAAGAATGGACTAAAGCTAAAAACACGACCATCCAATTTAAAGAGAAATGCTTAGAATCTGGATAATGGATCACGCATTTCTACCAATATCTTTTTTTAATTATTATTTAATGATTAAATAAATACTTTTTATTAATAAAGTGAATTTTATTATTTTTTAATCATATATTTAAGATTATTTTAAAATTATATAAAAAAACAAAAAATAAATATTTAGACTCATTGAGAAGAACCCCGCCTCAGTGGCTGTAGAGCCACCCCAATTTAAAAACCGAGTGGGATGGCCTACATTTGGTTAGAGCAATCTAATTTGAATAAAGTTACTCATATGGCCAATAAGACATAAAAATATGCTACATCTAATTTGACAAATTCATTTAAGAGTAACTTTTAGCTACAGTAAATCAAAGCCTTTGGTCATATTTGGATGTGTAGAAGAAGTCAATTGTTTAGTACTATTATTCCGTGTCTCTCTCACTTTCTATTTTTATATGGAGAAAAGCTATGTAGCTGCTTTATTCCTTTTCTCTCTCTCTCTTCTTTTTGTGATGGTAATCGTAGTTGATTTTTCCTTTGCCCATGTTTCTTTCCTTCCACTTTCAACTTTGTTCCAGTCCTTGTTGTATGAAGCCTGTGGTGGCATGGTAAATCTGGTTGATGGTGCTATGTGACTTTTATTGCGTGGCATGTGGCACTTATGCCATTTAGCGGTGGAGATGACCCTTGTTGTCGGTGATCTCACGCCTATAGCAGATTGTTAAAGAAGTCAATGCACTATTCTCTACAAGACCTTATAGGAGGAGTGTGGTAACTCTTTATAAAAACCATGATGAGTTTGTTCCTAAGTTATAAGAGACTTTTCAACACGCTCTTTTACATATGGATTTGTATTTTCGATATCATCATTGTGGCTAGGTTACAAAAGCCCATCATCGATCATAGGTTAACCTGTCTCTGATACCATACTAAAGCATTCATTTCTGCCTTTAAAAAGCCTTAGTAAGAATAGGATATGATGCCTCATATAAAATTCAAGATAAGCTCATTTTTAGGCAACGTGAGATTTCATTTATTCCTCCCCCCCCCCCCTTTTGAGTCGATGTTTGTCATGCTCCCACAAGTGGACCTCATTGGATCAATGGGTGAAGCACATTACTGGAATATTTGGCTTGGATATCATAAAGTTCATTAACCATTCTCTAAAAGGCCTAATAAGAGGAGTATGATAACTCCTTATAAAGATTAAGATGAGTTTGTTCTTAAACTATGTAGGACTTCTCAACACGCCTCTAATGTATGAGCTTGTATTTTCGGTACTATCATTATGACTAGGTTAGAGAAGTCCATCATCGATCATTAGTTAACCTATCTCTGATACCATACTAAAGCACTCAGCACCAATATATTGTTGATTTATTTAAACGGAGCAACATAGACAAAACCAAACCTTGCAACAGTCCCATAGCCTTTAATTGTCATTTTAATTCAACAGATAGAAAACATATTGAAGATATCAGTCTCTACTAAAGCATAGTAGGCGGCATGCAATGTATTTCATTTACAAGGTCTGATTTAGCCTTTGCGGTACATAAAGTCAGTAAATTTATACATAGGCCTCTTAATTCACATTGGCTTGTAGTCAAGTGCATATTGCACTATTTAAAACACTCGGTCTCAACTGGTCTATTCATCACCAAAGTTGCTGATTTTAGATTGCAAACTTATTCAGATTTTGATTAGGTTGCTAATAGATATTATTGGCGCTCGGTGCCTTTTGCATCTATATGGGCTCCAACTTGATCTTTTAGAGTTGCAAGCAACAACCTACAGAGTAGCTTGAAGCAATACAGAGGCTGAATACAAGGTGCTAGAAAGTTCAACAGCCGAGCTAACTTGGATTAAATCTCTTCTTTTGAACTTGGTTTTCCTCCATAACATATTCCGATTCTATAGTACAATAATATTAGAGCAACCTATCTCATCTCCAATCCTAAATTTCATGCAAGAACGAAACACATAGAAACTGATTTTCACTTTTAAATCAAGTTTGCAATAAACAACTAGTGGTTCTATTTATTTCAAGCCAAGATCAGTTGATAGATGCACTTACCAAGCCTTTAACACCAATAAAAATTGAAACATGTACAAAGCAATTTGAATGTCCGTGACCTACCCTCCAGATTAAAGGGACCGTGTAGAGAATCAAGTTAGTATTGCTGAAATCAAGGCTGAAGATGCTGAAAATAAGGATTTCGAGATATGAAACAATGGTAACTGCTGAGATCATAGCAGCAAATTTGATAAAGTCATAGCAGCAAATCATGAGCCTAACAAATGAAGAAGATACGATCCTACTAAATTCAAATTGTATAATTGTAGCAAATTTGAATTGTATACGTAAATATAGGAATCAATTGTAATTGCTTTCTTATATATTGTTGTATATACTACACAATTAAATCAATGAAAGTAGAGAGAAATAATTCTCACATACCTTTCCCTTTGAATTATCTTACAATTGCAACTGCTGAAATTTCCCCGGATGCATTTGGCAAGGACAAATCTGAGGTTAAAACTCTTTACAATCCATCTGAGTTGTCCATGAATGAAAATCAACCGTGTGATCCTCATACTCTCTCGATGGCACCTAAGCTCTCCAATGATATGAGTGCCACCCTCAAATGGCCGGTCCCATGGAGAGTCAAGCGCTGTATAGGTTTAACGACGTCGTTCAAGTCTGAGGATTCTGAGATGACTAGCCTTGGAAGCCCTGGCAAGGATCAGAATCTTCTAAATTTATTTGTTTGAAATTAGAGAGAGAAAAGAGTTTTGTCTCTGATGAAGTCCTGCAGTGTAGAGATCAGAGTTCAATGTGAGAGAGAGAGAGAGAGAGAGAGAGAGAATAGAAATAATAGCATTTTGAACAAGGTATAGTGAACAAGGTTTCTGGCAAAGTTTTTAGGCGGTAATAATATTGGGAAAAGCTGTAGAGCAGCCACGCAGTGTGTACAATGAGTATATTGCTACAGTGGCTACCATATAACTTTTCTCTTCTACATGTATCTAGCCATTGTGTCAGTTTTGAGTTTCTGCCCACGTTCTATTATTTATGATCACTAGATTGCCACTTTTAATAGGACAATATGGCTTGGTAAATCTAATAATTAATATTTTAAATTAGTAATTTAGTTAACTTCTTAAAGAAATTTGATTTATAATTAAGATATTTATGTAGAATTTTAGATGAATTTAATTAGACGCTTATGATTATTAGCATTTAATGACCATTGAGAATATGATTTTTTTAACCAATAATTTAATTAGAATATAATTACTAATTAACATATAATCGTTTAAATAATAAATATGAAAAAATTAAATAATATTATTATTTTATTATTATATAATAAATAAATAATTTAATATGAGAAATTAATATTAAAGGAATTGTCAAAACCAAATTCATCTTATTTATTACTATATATAATAGCCAAGTATTACTATCCACTTGACATTTAACCTGGGTTTCACGGTGGAAAGGCCAATCACACTACAAACGTCATAAGTAATTGTTATTTCATACGCTAATTCTATGTGCACAATGGGTACCAAGGGAGAGAATAAGAGAAAGGTTATGATGGAGAATCCAAATCACTGAAATCATCGATAATTGTTTGGATGACTCTCAAAAGGCATGGTCCAAAATAAGGAATGCATCATTGGAATTTCTTTGCTCAATTCCTATTCTATTTTTTTTTTTTAACTCTGAAGTTAAAGTTTTGAATGTAAGTTTTGGTGGAAGTGGCTGAGAAATAGTGTGGATAGGGGGTATGGTTTTAGATTTATTAGTAGTAGCTTTTGGAGTTTTTCGTGTGTGACTTAAAATATGAAACAAGGGTCTATTTCACCAAAGCCTCGAGGTTTACACAACTCAAGCTGTGATTGGAGGCTCAAGACGATGGGAGAGGCGACGCTTGACACACGGCTTGACGCGGCTGTAAGTGGCTATTAGCATCATCAAAGAAGAGGAGAAAGAGAATCCAAAATGGGAAAATGAGATTGACAGAAAGGAAGAGTGGGAGAGAGAGAGAGCGCTTATCAAAGATGAGCGGTGGCAAGATAGCGGCACAAGGAGGTGGATGTTGCACAAAGCACACAGTTGCTGGAAGAAGAGAGAAGCTTAGGGGCAGTGTTTTGTGGCTCATGCGACTAGAAATCACACATTAGAAGGGAGAGAAGATGGGCTCATACGAGTTGGGCCTTCCTATAGCTGAAACGATAACATCAAAACTCAGAAGGGGGTGGGGATGGGCTCATATGGGTTGGGCCTTGCAACTAATGGGTCATCGACAAAGGTTGGGCTCGACTAAAAATCACACACAAAACAAAACCTACTTAAACCACACATAGCCCAATGCAAAAATAAAGGACGATTAAAATAAAGGCACGTTAACTTGCAATAATAAAATAATATAAGACTCAATAATTTAATAAATTAAAATAAAAAATCAACCAAAGAAGACTTAATAAAGTAAAATGTTCATTGAAATAAAAAAACACAAAAAATTAAACAATAAAAAAATATAATAACTAAATCCAAAATAATAATGATAATAATTTGAAAATAAAGAATCACTAATAATAATAAAATAAAATAACTACAACACTAAAATTAGAGAGATCATAGATATCCAATAATAATAATAAATAAAATAATATAACCCATAATAATAATAAATAAAATAAACCGCTAATAATAATAAAATAAAAATAATTATTAAATTTTATTTAGAATTTCGTTTTTATAAATTAGATATTTATAAAATTCAACATAAATACTATCCGCAGATTGTACCAATTAATAGGCTCGTATTAACTAAAACTCGATTTCACTTTACCAATTTCAATGAGAATGCTATAAACTAATTATAAAATTATTGGGATTATTGACTAGATAAGGTATGCACTTGAAATTGGTTTCTCACTCAAAAACCTAGCACCAGGAAGAGGACTGTCTCCCTCTAAATATCCCGACCCGCTCCGCCACCATAGCTCTCCTGCTCCAGTCCTACGGTGATACCCGGTGTATGTCTCCTCCTCTTTTGACTTGGCTACCGAGAAAATAAGTCAATTCGTGTTCAGATTTTCTGACCCCTTCAATTCGATTGTTATTTATAAAGATTTTTTTGGTTTATACTGGTGTTTCTTGTAGAATAGACCCTAGTATCTCTGGGATGTAATGCCATCCTTAATTTCTGGTGGTGGTGACAAACCTTCCCGTAGTACTTGAATTTAAGGGGACAATATAGTGCAGTATTCCACTGATTTTTGGTCTGGCCTCGTTAAGTGTTGTACGTGTCGGTCATTTAACAGCAATATTGTCTTGGAGTCATAGAAAGTATGCATGCAGATATTTTACATGGATCTGAGCACTTAAAGTAATTTTCTTCTTAGTATTGTAAAAGTAATTCCAAACCTTATTGAAATGAGGTTGCTTGCTGTTTTTGCCATGTTGCCATGTTCTGCTAGGGTGTGGTTTGGTTTAGATTTCTTTTTCTATGTATGCACATGTCTTGCTCTAGTAAACATTGTGCCTGGGTTTTGTTAGGTCTGCTCATCACTTTTTTGCACATAATCTGCTAGGGTGTGCAGTTTTAAATCTCCCTTTTGTTTCTCTTGTAGTTGGGTGGAACATATACATTAAGTTTGAGCACATAGATGCTAATACCTCCCGTTTCCATAGAGTTTTGATCAATGACAGCATCCCAATTAGCCTTCACTAATTCCCTTCACGTTTTTTCCGTTGAATCCTACCCCTTTGTTGCCTGTATATGCTTATTTTCTTGCGTACATTTGCATAGTTGTAAGTCCTAGATGTTTTCCCTTTTTCTTGGGCGCTCCTTGTATTTTCCAAATAGTATGCATTCCTGACAAGAAAATACCATTGGTTGTATTTCTCCATATCAGTTTTTCCTCTGCTCTAGTTTTGCTAATTGGTATACTGCTATCTTTTTAGCCTCAAGGGTTATGGTTTACATGATGGTATGATTTTCATTTTCGATCCTTTGTTAGAGAAACTAAACCACTATCGTGTTGACTTGAATCGTTTGGTGTGCTATTATTGATTTGAATCATTTGCTATAGCAGACTGAATTATTTGAATCATTCGTTTAGGAAGTCTTGTGTTTGATGTGTTATCTTCCATCTCTTTGTTTTTTTTTTATTGGCACTGGGTATCTGGGAATAACGTTCTGACTAATCCCGGTTGTGCATAGACCCTTGATAAGGAGTTTTCCGTAAGCACACCTTGGGCAATTCAAGGGGAAAATCCCCCAGCCGATGGCCCCTAGAGATTGTTTGCACCTAATGGGATTCGAACCTTGAACCTTGGACCTTGGAGGAAGTATACCACTAATACCAAGGCCTTTTCCACTTAAGCCAACCCCTAGGGGTTCCATCTCTTCCCATTCCTTTGGTGGGAAGTTGTATCTTGTCTGTTTTGGTGGAAGGATTTTTAATTTGCAGGAGTAAATGATGATGGAATGGGGTTTTTTGGGTTGTGACATTTTGATGAGGAATGAGCTAATGGGAAGAGGGCTTGGGATGTTAGGTCGCATGGAAGTCTGGTGGTTTGCAGGATAGTTTTGGGAAATCTTTGGTGGTAGAGTTTGATGATTGCTGCTATTATTGATTTGAATCATTTACTACACGTGTTTGGTTCTGTTTAAGACCAAAACCCAGCTTCTTTTTTTTTTTTTTTACTTGGAAATTATTATTATTATTTTTATGTTTCTTTAGTTGGCAAGACTACCAAAAATACAAGCTGCAATTGGAAATAAGATGAAATATTTGGTTGGGTACTGGTCCACTGGATAATTTTTTTGTACTGTACTTATCTGCATGATACAGCACTTAGACAGGAACTCCATTCTTTGGGATAAGGGGAGACTAATTATCAGTAGGGGAAAAAGTGTATACTGCATGTGCATATATATATATATATAGATGGATATATATTGTACAGGAGCACAGTACATATGTTTCCAAGAGGCTGAGTTTCGTGTTGCTAAATTTAGACCATGTACATTCATATATAGATGTCACTCCATCTGCAATAGTGTAAATTTAGCACCATGAAACGTGGACAAAATCTTATGAAACACTAGGAACGTTTCATTGCTTAATTGAACTTGATGGTTCCATTCTCACATTGTAAAAATAAAATAAAATAAAAAAGAAGACCGACCCGGATCTCAATCCAACCTGGAATGGTCAGGCCGGGTTCCACATCCTGGTTGGTGGATTGGGTTGGGCCCAAACCCATTTGACCTGGTCAGGTTGCAGGCCTACTGTTTCCCTGGTGGCTCTAACTTCATTATCTTATTTCGGCTCTATTTAAAAAAAAAAAAAAAAAAAAAATCTACAGTATATCTATTGCAGTATTATGATTAAGGGCAGAATATTGGGATGGTTCATTTTGATTTTTTTGATGACCCTGTATATAAATATGGTTCTCAGTGATAATGCTCATAGCTCTTTTAAAATACCTGAAATTTAGGGTTTCTACATGCAAATGTATCAGCTGTCACAAGCACAAAGTTTCTCAGAATTGATGAAGAACTTGTGGTCCCTAATTTGAACTCATCAAGTAAAAGAAGGTTCTTTCAAATATCAAATTGGGACACAGAACTGTTGGCTCAATGTGTTAATGTAGTTGTTACTTCATCTTTAGTTGTTTGTGGATTTAAGCCCCTCTGAAAATGCATGTGGATATATGACCAACTAAAGAAAAAAATTACCCTTGCTGATTAAAATGCAGTATTTGAAGGTTATCATGGAGGCTGAATCTCAAGATCCTAGACCTCGGGTTAGAGCCACTCTTCACCTTGGATCAGAAACATATTCTGTCAACACAAACCAGGGTACTCTTTCTGAGCAAATGATTTCAATGAAAGAGGAAAGTATGAGTATATTGAAGGAATTCATCACCAAACATAATGTTCCTAATGATGTTCCTGACGAACCTGTTGAAAGCGCATCAGAGGAGGATACCGAAACCCCCGAGAAGACCCATGTGAAGTCAAAGAAGACAAAATTAACATAATTATTCCTTTCTCCTTCTTGGTTTGAAACCCCAAGAGACAAATGGGAAGCTCCTTCATTGTGTTAGAACTGTCATGAACAGTATCTTGAAATAGTTAGTACATTAGATGTTCAGCAAGAGGAAGTGCTTATGTCTTTTTCCATATGACTTCTCTATGCTTAAGACACTGCTTGTCACAGAATCTTTGTTCAAGTAGTTTGGCCATGTAAATTCTAACCACAGAGGAACCGGAACCTTTTATTTTTTTATTTGGTATGTTTACCCAACTTTGAGGTAAAAGACTCAAGCCAGCTGTTGGGTGTTCGCAGCAAGACGACGACCGTGTTTGTCACTGGAAATAGCAACCGGTCATATTGCATCCCTTTGGAACATTATGATCGCACGTCTGAACGCCGGTTGGGGATTCAGTGTAGCTTGAACGTGTGAGGAGAGGGAGAGGAGATATGATACCAATATAGGGGGAGGGGAAGGTCAGTCTTGAGAAAATATCCATTGTATAAACTGTTGACACCAAACTAACTTCAATTCTCCATATGAACAATATAAATGGGTGTTTGATAAACAACTTTGAATTCTCTACAGATATCACTGGATTAAACAAGGAGATCCGGATTCTGAAATCAGTAAATTAGAAAGTGACTTCCTAACCAAAAAATGAAAAAAATTGGGAGAATTTTCTCATAAATTGTAATTAATTTTGTTAATCAGTTAATAAATGAACCATATAAAAAAAAATCAATTGGTTTAAGTTAATTCTTTTTCTAACCCCACATAGGCCACGACACTTCAGCTTGAAAAGCTAAAATCAGTGAACTAGAGAATTTAGATGTCTCAACCTTGCTCCATTTTCCTCTTCATAAGTTATGGCATCAGTCAACTTGACACCTATATGCAAGAGGAATGTGTACGGATGTGTAGATGGGAATTTCATGTAACGTGATCCTCTATCATTCCTATTCCTAACTGATTTCTGTATCATTTTTTCAAGCCTTATGTATTACCACAATTTAAAAGAATTGCAGCATTAGAATCATCAACAGACCAAAAGCACGATCGTAGTAAATGTCAAATAAATCAAGTACGTAATAAACAAATTCCCACTAACAAAATGTGTCACTTGGACTAACCACTCCAATAAGAGCTACATGCTCCTTAAACATTTTAGGTTGTAAGCCCTTAATGAGCGGATCTGCAACCATGAGGTTTGTACTAATGTGCTCAATTGACACATGATAATTCTAAACTCTTTCTTTTATGACAAGAAACTTTATATCAATGTGTTTATATTTTGATGAACTCTTGTAGTTTTTAGAATATAACTTAACGGCCTTATTATCACAATAAACCTTTAGTATATTCTCAATGCTATCCACATCTTGAAGACCGATGATAAAATTTTGTAACCATATTGTTTGATTAAATTTCTCATAGCAAGTAATAAACTATGCTTTCATGGTAGAAAAAGCAGTAAGTGTTTGTTTGACGCTTTTTCCTAACATAGCTCCTCCCAACCAATATGAAAATATAACTTGAAGTGGATCTTCAACTATCGAGGCAACCTACAAAATCGGAGTTTGAGAACCCAATAATCTCTATATATTCTGACCTCCTAATGGTGAGCATACAGTCTTTTATTCTTTGCATGTACCTCATTACCATTTTAGCAATCTTCTAGTGATCCATGCCTGGATTACTTAAATATTTGTTAAGCATTCTATCTGCATACATAATATCTATCTAAGCGTGTGCAAACCTTAGCATATATGAGGCTCCCTATAGCTAATGCACAAGGGATGTCTTCCATTTATTTCTTTCAATATTATACGTTAGGAAACTTTGCATGTCAAACCTAATGGGTATTTTTTCAACATATGCCAAATCTGATAAGCCAATTGTACCACATGATCTATCACGATGAATTTGTACATCTATCATAAAGGATTCCTCTCCAAGATCTTTCATTTTGAAGTGTTTCGAAAGAATTTTTTTGGTTTCATATAACATGCCTATGTCACTACTTGCCAGTAGGATGTCATTGACATATAGCACAAAATTATATAAATTTTCTCCCAATGATCTTATGATATATGCATTGATCCACAACACTTTTCTAAAATTGAAAAAGGAAACTACTCAATCAAACTTCGATTGCATCATATATATTGTTTTCTCAATGCCACCATTGAAAAAAACAATCTTTACATCCATAAAACTCTAAAACATAATAAGTTATAAGTACTATAATGCCCTTAAAGAGTCTTTCAATGAAACTGGAGATAAAGTCTCTTTATAGTCAATTTTTTTTTTTAATAAAACATTTTGCAACCAAATGTGCTTATACCTCTCAACATTGCCTTTAGAGTCTTGCTTGGTTTTAAAGACTGATTTGCAACCAATTGATTTAATACTGTTAAGCAATTCGACAATGTCTCAAATTTCATTATCATTCATAAAATTTAACTCATCTAGCATTACCTCCATCCACTTTTAGGAGTTAGCACTTTTATTTGGCTAATTTGTAAGAGATTTGATGATCTTTCAATCTTATATTAAACTTATGTTCTTGGAGATAAACAATGTAATCATTTGAAATTTTCAATCTTTTATCCCTATTTGATCTCCTTAATGACACTTCCTATTGAGGTTGTTCAGGTTCTTTCGTATTAATTAGAGGCAACTCAAAAATGGTTTGATGATTTGCATATGCATCATGTACTATGATAGGGATGACCATCTTACCACCCTCAGTATTTGTAAGAGGTATTCAATTTTTTCCTCTTCAAATATAATATCTATGAGTTGTATACTTCTATGATACTGAATATCCTTAATAGATTTTGCATTACACATCTCAATAATGGTATTACCCGATGGCTAAAACTTGAAATCCCTCAATCTCTCCAAATATCTAATAAAGTAGTAGCTTATTATTTTTTAGTCCAATTTCCCTTTATTAGGCTTATAGGGCATAACCTTAGCTAAATAACCCAAGACATGTAAATGCCTAATACTAGGCCTCTTCCTAGTCCATAACTCAAGGGATTTTAGCTACAGGTTTACCCTGTACTCGATTGATAATGTAAATTGTGGTCTTTAGGGCCTCTCCCCGTAGTGACTCTAACAAAAAAAAAAAAAGATATCATACTTCTAAACAAATCTTTTAGGATTTAATTTTGTCTCTCAGCTATACCATTTTGACATGGAGTCCTAGGTATGGTTTGTTGAGGAACGATGCCACATTCTTCTAACTCATTAACAAAACACCCAGGACATTGTTCACCTGATCCATCATATTTACCATAGTATCCACCACGTTAGATCAAACAACCTTCATTTTCTTATCAAACTTATTTTCAACTTTAGATTTACAAGCCTAAAAACGTCCACTGCTTGTGATTTTTCGTGTATCATGTATAGATACCTACAATGAGAATAATCATCTATAGAAGTGATATAATAATGTTGACTATTCCAAGATGTTAAAGGAAATGAACTACAAATGTCAATATGTATCACTTTTAAGATGCTTGAACTCCTGTTGACACATTTTTTCCTTAAATTTGTTTGCTTGCCTTTTATACATTCAACACATGTTTTAAAGTCTGAAAAATCAAGAGGATAAGTAATTGCAGTTGTGACGCCCTCAATTTACGTTTGGGATTTAACGCAAATTAAGGTGTCTGGATAAATAACACTTGGCTACACATCCTCGTACTTAACAAGATTAAAATGCATATATCATTTAATTCGCAGCGGATTTAGGTTTTAGATATAAAACTTTCTAAAGATCACATGAAAAATATACTCACAACATTCACATCATTCATTAATAACTTAACATTGTACATTTTTACATATACAAGACCCAAATGGTAGCAAATTAGCAACAAAATATATTACATTCTTCCAAAAGACTCTCCTTCACCTCACTCATTTTCTTTCTCAACCTCGGGGAGTTCTCTCCCATAGCAAAACCTATCCTACTAACACTAAAGTCTCACTGGAGCAGTTGTCCCTGTGGAGTCACACAAACTCCACACATGAACAACGAGCCATCTAGTTCTAATGTTAAACAGCATCTTGTGCGTCGCCTCTCCTAAGCAAAAGTGGATGCGTCAAGGCTCCAAACTCCTGTAGGTTGATTACTGATAGGAGGTTTGAAGGAAACAAAAGAAATATCCATATAAAGACTATAGTCGGAGAGTCCCTCAGGACTCCCCGAAGTCTCCTGCTTCATCGGGGCTATCCCCTTGCTGGTCATTGAATTATGTATATAGTTTATATGCACAAAAAATATAGAACCACAAAAGAGTGAGATTTCCTTTGAAATCTCAGTAAGTACATAAACAGCTTAAAAGAAACAAAGAAAAAGCAACCATGATATTATCACTACTGAAGGACTAGGGAAATTTACCCTAAGATATACATCATAAGACCACTATCTAACTGGTATCTTTCTTGGCTCAACCGAATATGTAATCTTATATGGAATTATACCGTTTTCTTAAAAGTTCTTATTCTTTCTTATCACTGCTGGGCATTACGTCTCGCCGTCCCCATCACATATACTCATCAATCATCCAGGCGTTATGTCTCACCGTCCCCGTTGTGACGAGTCTTGTGTCAATCTTCCGGGCATTACATCTTGCCATTTTCGTCTTGATATAAAACATATACATATATCACTACGGGCGTTACGTATCGCCGTCCCCGCTATTCAGATCAATCTCATGGGAGTTACGTATCGCCATCTCCGTAAAGACCACACACTCTTATAACACGACAAGCGTTACGTATCGCCGTCCCTGTCAGCATGTCAGTCATTCGGGCGTTACGTCTCGCCATCCCCATCACGACGTGACTAACTTATTCTTATACATCGTTTTTTTTTAGTAGTTCCTTTCTTATTCATACAAGTTTTTCACTTATAATCTTTTCCATTTGAAATACCGATTTTATTCTAGAAAAACCCTGAGTCTAAGCAAAACAGGGCATCTCGCTCGAGCGGGTGTCGAGCGATCATCGAGCAAAGTCACGGATTTGAACTCGCTCGAGCGGAGTATCAAGCGATACTCTAGCGATGGGTCATATTTTGCCTTCGCACGACCTGTGTCGAGTGAGATCACGACTCTAGGAGTTTTTCTACTCAAAACATGTCAATATTTTTACTATACTTTATTTGGCTTCTTAAAAACCTAAATCTAAGTTATTAAAATTTTATTGAACATTTTTACAAGACAATTTAAATCCAACCTTACTCATATGCCACTTTGTCACTTAATCATGTTCTTAACAGTTCAATACTAGTAAATATAGTTCAATCACTTCAATAAACTATTTCCATACTTAAGTTAAGCTAGAATATGGACTTATAAATTTTTCAAAATTCAAGAGAATGGATCCAACCAACTTCTTGCAAGCTTTTATCCAAACTCAATCACTTAGCTCACAAAGGAATCTTTAAAGGTTTTGGGAGGATTTTTCTGGAGTATCTTCCAAAGGGAATGTGTTCTCTCCTTCTAAAGGAGCTTAGAAAGATCTCAAGGCTCTATTTATAGGGTGGTGGTCGACCAACATGAGAGAGAGAAGAGGAAAAACACCCTAAGGTGCACAAGTTGTCAGTTTGAATGGGTGATGAGGTGTCCATCTAAGTATATCTTATGATGAGGCTTAAGCCTCCCAAATCCTAGGCTTTGTAGCTGGATTAGTCATCCAAGGGCTCACAGTTGAGATATTTTGTTGCCAATTTTGATCCATGGCTGAGGACTGAGCTAAAGGGATAAAAGGTAAGGTGGCATTTCACCTAACCATGCATGCACCTCTCATCTCCAACCCTCTCATTGTGTCACACACCCCTCTCCAGATTTTTCCACTCATTTAGTTACTTCTTAACTCCCTTAAGTCTCTATTTAACAAGTTCTAGAAGGCCAATTCTTAGTTTAGTTAGGGTAGAGCCAAATCTAACCCACTTACTCACCTATCAACTAGATTTTGGCTCCCCTTGTATTTCCATCATACTAACTAATCAATTAGTTTCCAAATCAACTTTACATCCATTTCCAACTATCTCTACACATGTCCTAATCCCATAAAATCTCAAAACCAATTGTCTTATTAGTTACTTGCCTCAAATTAGTTCAATTCATCCAACTCGGGTTCCATTTAAGCCCATTTCAAAGCTGTCCACTTGCTTCCCAAATAAGTTATTGTTCCCTTCCGAATCTCGGAAAAATTAAAACATAAAAGTTTTATATCTATCTCTCAAGGTTATATACCAATTTGAATCATCTCAATTTGACTTCATATGAATAACTTATGCCCATTTCACTAAAACGCAACAGATTAATTCGAGAATGCATAATTTCCAATACCAAGTATTATCTCATATTCCTCAATTAAATCTCCCACTAATTTCCTAGAAAATAAATACATCAAAAAAATTTCTTTAAAATAATTTCCATAAAATAATTTACCTTAGAAAATTTAGGTTATTACATCCTCTTCCCTTAAAAAGGATTTCGTCCTTGAAATCGCTAAGATATAGATAATTAAGGATTTAAGAAATTTATACCTCGATTGCTAGCAGCAGTATATTCTTCTGAAGAGATAGGTACTCTTTCCTCATTAAGCAGTGAATTTTGAGAGTAGTAAAATATCATGTCTACATCTGGATCATAATACATATTCACACTCATTTCTTGCAAGGCACGTAATCTCTCTGTCTCTGTCTCTTCTATTATGGGTCCCTCTTCACATTGACGTTTCCGATCTTCAGATCTATCAGATGACTCTACTATGACAGATTTTCCTTTATCCTCTCTTCTCAAAAATATTTTCTCTGGTTTTAACCATTTTCGAGCGGGTTGTCTTTCCTCACCTGGTAACGCTCTTCTATTTACAGGGTTACCCTTTTCGTCTATGTCCATAATATGGGTTCTGTGCTTCTCACTTTTATTTAATCAGCTCAATCTCTCAGCTTTCCATTGCTTCAGTTTTTCCCTACAAAATCTATCTCTAATTCTTTCAGATCTTTTATTTAACTGATCTACAGGGGTGAATGACATATATGCATTTCTTTTTGGAGCCATAATCTTGTGTAAAGTCAAATATTAATGAATATTAACATAAAAGAAAAATACAAATATCGTACAAATGTCATACAGCTGATTCAATTTATGATGCATATTATTACAACTACGTTTCAAACAAGTGGGGATAATTAACTCTCATTACATCTTCACGTTCCTAGGTGGCTTCCTGAAAAACAGGATTGTTCTAAAATACTTTTACTAACACTATGGTACGATTCCGAAGGGTCTGTTCTTTCTGATCTTCAATTTGTATAGGCCACTCTTCATAAGTTAAATTGGGATGCAAATTATTAGGACGCAAATCCATTACTGCCACTAGCTGATCATTCAAACACTTTTTCAGAGAAGATACATGGAAGACGTCATGAACTCCTTGCAAATCATCAGGTAGGGCTAGGCAGTAAGCCACTGGACCTACTTTTTCCAGAACTTCATAAGGTCCGATATAACGAAGACTCAACTTCCATTTCTTATCAAATCGCATAACTCCCTTCAGAAGCAAAATCTTCAAGTACACCTAGTCTCCTACCATAAAATATAAAGCCCTTCTACGATTATCTGCATAACTCTTTTGTCTACTTTGCGCCGTCTTTATCTGATTTCTAATCCTCGTAATTTGCTCTTTGACTTCTTGTAAATACTCAGGTCCCAAAACACTACTTTCACCCACTTCATCCCAATAAATAGGAGATATACATTTCCTCCCATAAAGTGTTTCATATGGCACCATCTGTATAGTAGCTTGGAAACTGTTATTATAGGCAAATTCAATTAACGGTAATAGACTTTCTCAATCTTTGTCAAAATCCAATACACAGGCTCGCCACATATCCTCCAAAGTCTGAATAGTTCTTTCTGTTTGTCCGTCCGTTTGAAGATGGTATGCGCTGCTGAAATTTAAATTGGTACCCATCATTTTCTGTAAACTTTGCCAAAATCGAGATGTAAATATAGGATCTCTGTTCGATACTATAGTCTTGGGTACTCCATGCAAATGAACTATTTCCTTCACATAAATTTTTGCCAACCTTTCCACAGAATCCGTGTTGGAGATAAGTAAAAAGTGAGCACTCTTCATCAACCGATCCACTATTACCCAAATTGAATTTTTTTCCGCAGATGTTCTTGGAAATCCTACCACAAAATCCATAGATAGATCCTCTCATTTCCATTCAGGAATTGGTAGAGGTTGCAACTTACCTGCTGGTCTTTGGTGTTCAGCTTTTACTAACTGACACATTGGACACTTGGCTACAAAGGTCGCAATATCCTTCTTCATTCCTTCCCACCAAAACTTTTCTTTTAAATCTCGATACATCTTAGTACTTTCAAGATGAGTAGTATATGGTGTATCATGAGTTTCTTTCATCAACCTTTCTTTCAATTCTGGGGTATCCGGAATGATTTTCCTTCTCCCAAAGTATAGCATCCCATCGCCTGAAATCATGAAGTGCGAAGACCCATTTCCTTCCAGTATTTGCTGTTTCATCTTCTCCAGCTTAGCATCCTTTTGTTGTTCTCCTTAATTTCTTTGTCCGTTAAAGGAACAATTTCTTGAATCTCCATTAGCTTGAGGTCCTGTGATAATCTGTCTACCAGAATTTCTCGCATTACTGCCAGCACTGATAATTCTTCCGTTTGAACTTTCCTACTCAAGGCATCGGCTACCACATTAGCCTTTCGAGGGTGATATTTGATTTCGCATTGGAAACCACTTATAGTCTCTATCTACCTTCTCTGTCTCATATTCAAGGTTTTCTGACTAAAAAGATACTTGAGACTCTTATGGTCCGTAAATATTTCACATCTTTCCCCATATAAGTAATGCCTCCAAATCTTTAGAGCAAATACTACTGCTGCTAATTCCAAGTCATGCGTGGGATAGTTCTGTTCATGGTCCTTAAGCTGTCGGGATGCATACGCAACTACTCTTCCTTCTTGCATTAATACACACCCCAATCCCATTTTTGAGGCATCACTATATATTACGTAAGGTTTATAAGGTTCTGGCAAGGCTAAAATTGGTGTTGTAGTTAATCTCTTCTTTAACTCTTGAAAACTCCTTTCACATTGTTCACTCCAAACGTATTTAACATTCTTCTTGGTCAATGTTGTCAGAGGTGCAGACAGTTTGGAAAATCTTTCCACAAATCTTCTATAATATCCAGCTAATCCCAAGAAGTTTCGTATTTCATGTGCATTGGTTGGTTGCTGCCATTCTATCACTGCTTCTACCTTTGCTGGGTCCACGAAAACTCCTTCACTTGAGATAACATGACCCAAAAATTTAATTTCGTGTAGCCAAAATTCACACTTACTAAATTTGGTGTACAGTTGATGTTTGTGCAAAATCTCCATTACTACTTTTAAATGTTCTTTATGATCCTCGTCAGTCTGAGAGTAGATCAAAATATCATTAATAAAAACCACCACAAACTTGTCTAAATATGGTCTAAATATCCGGTTCATCAAGTCCATAAATACCGCTGGTGCATTCATCACTCCGAATGGCATAACCAACAATTCAAAGTGCCCATATCAAGTTCGAAAAGCCGTCTTATGTACGTCTTACTCTCTGATCTTCAACTGATGATAGCCAGACCGAAGGTCTATTTTTGAAAATACAGTTGCTCCTCTTAATTGATCCAACAGGTCATCTATCCGTGGCAACGGATATTTATTCTTAATCGTGACTTTATTCAATTCTCGGTAGTCATGCACATCTGCATTGTCCCATCTTTCTTTTTCACAAACAGTACCGGTGCTCCCCAAGGGGATGAATTGGGCCTGATAAATTCTTTCCTTAAAAGTTCCTCAATTTGAGCTTTCAATTCCTCTAATTCTACTGGTGCCATTCTATACGGAGCCTTATGAACTGGAGTTGTGGCTGGTTCCAATTCAATAACAAATTCCATTTCTCGATCAGGAGGCAGTCCCGGCAGATTCTCAGAAAAGACTTAAGGAAAGTCTTCCACAACAAGAATTCCTTGAATACTTTTAACAACTTCTGAGGAACTTAACATAATTACCCAGTAGCCCTTTGTCTCTTTATTAATACTTTTCTTTATTCGCTTAGCAGTTATTATGGAGGAAACTACCTTTAATATTTCCCCCTTATAACAAAATTTCTC
Organism: Platycarya strobilacea; assembly: GCA_036898215.1. NCBI lineage: Eukaryota > Viridiplantae > Streptophyta > Magnoliopsida > Fagales > Juglandaceae > Platycarya > Platycarya strobilacea. The sequence goes on along the minus strand of CM072546.1, from coordinate 19,837,359 downwards.
CTCCATGGGTAAGCCAAAAACTATTTCCTTTTTGCGACAGTCAAGTTTAGCATAATACTTAGCCAACCAATCCATACCTAAAATTAAATCAAATTCCATCAAATAAAATAGTATCAGGTCAACGACTAGCTGTGAACCTCCAATTTCCAAGGGGCAACTTCTTACCATCCGGTGGCATCCTGCTACCTTTCCATTGGGCATGACTACCATAACCTTTTGGGCCAAGAATTCTGTTTCTAAGTCACACCTTTGGACACAATCATATGAAATAAAGGATCTCGTCGCTCTCGAATCAAACAAGGCATAGACCATGCATTAATTCAACTTAACCTTACCTAAAGAAAATTTTATTATACTATTATTATTATTACCACTCCCAAAGAATCCATTCATTGACTAAAAGAGGGGACTTAGAAATTTACCAATAATAACATTAGCATCTATAGTCTCGTCTGCCTCCAGGTTTTCTTCTCCAGGCGTGACAGCATAAATTTTAGCTTTCGCTGGAGCTTTTGCTTTTCCTCCGAGTAGAGCTACTCCTTGAGAGGTATTCTGAGGGCAATCCTTAATCAAATGTCCTGGCCAGTTGCATCTGAAAAAACTCTAGTATCCACTCGACAATCTCCCTGGTGTCGACGCCCACATTTTGCACATTGCGGAAATAAAATCGGCACATTTGGATTAATTGCTATTCCTTTTCCTCTATCCATGGATCTAAAATTTGGTTTCCTCCTAGCATCTTTTCCCCCAGAAAATTGAAATCTTCTTTTTCCATATGCTTGAGTTTGCGCCATAAGACTTCTCTATTCAACTTCTGCTATGGCTGCTATATTCACCAGTTCTTGAAAGTTCTCTATTTACAAACATGACACCTGCTTACGAATTCGTGGCTGCAGTCCTTCCCGAAACTTCTGGGCTCTCATCTTTTCAGTAGCTACCAAATGCGAGGCAAATCTGCCAATTCCATAAATTGTGCTGCGTACTGTTCCACCATCATGCTGCCTTATATTAACGTAGTAAATTCTAAAACTTTTTGCTGCTTGACAGATTCCGGAAAGAATCGATCGTCGAATTCTTTCTTGAACCTTTCCCATGTGGGCAATACATTTTCTCCCAATTCTAACTTTAGTAGCTTTCGCTTCGTGTCCCACCACAGTCCTGCTTCTCCCTGTAGCAAATGTCCTGCATACTGCACTTTCTGAACTTCGGTACAACTAATGACTTCGAAGGTACGTTCCAAATCTACAATCCATTTGTCTGCCTTTAATGCTCCTTCCGTTCCGGTAAAGGGCGGGTATCGGTACACTAGAAATTTCTCATATGGACACTTTTGAACTTCTCTTCTATTTTCATTCTACTGATGATGATGGCTCTGTTCTATTTGATTTCTCACTACTTCCGTCATTTGCCGAATAGTTTCAACTATTGCCTGGCCTCCTTCTAACGGGGGGTTTTGTGCCATTTGTCCCTCTTCCAAGGGTGGATTCCATGCCATCTGTCCTTCTCCCAGTGATGGGTTCAGTGCCGTCTGTCCTTCCCCCAACGGTGGGTTTGATGCCGTCTGTCTCTCTCCCAATGGTGGGTTTGGTGCCATCTGCTCTTGTGTACGTGGAGGGGTAACTAGAGAATGATTCTGGGCAACCACGTCCACTCGTTTCAAAGGAGGACGATCTCTTAGCATATTGTTTATCTGAAACACACACAACCTTACCATAAGCTATACTTGCTTTAGAAATTTTCAAATTCCTAAAGTCCAAAACATTCATTCATATTACTCCAAATTCCAATATGATAAAGATTCAAGCTTATTCTGGTGCCATGTGATCCATTTCTCTTAGGACACTGTAGATTTTACCCAGAGACGTAATAGCTCTGATACCACTCTCTCCGGGACGCCCCCAATTTACGTTTGGGATTTAACGTAAATTAAGGTGTCTGGATAAATAACACTTGGCTATTCATTCTCGTTCTTAACAAGAATAAAATGCATATATCATTTAATTCGCAGTGGATCAGGTTTTAGATATAAAACTTTCTAAAGATTACATGGAAAATATACTCACAACATTCACATCATTCATTAATAACTTAACATTTTACCTTTTTACATATACAAGACCCAAATGGTAGCAAGTTAGCAACAAAATATATTACATTCTTCCAAAAGACTCTCCTTCACCTCACTCATTTTCTTTCTTAATCTCGAGGAATTCTCTCCCATAGCGAAACCTATCCATACTAATACTAAAGTCTCACTGGAGCAGCTGTCCCTGTGGAGTCACACCAACTCCACACATGAACAACGAGCCATCTAATTCTAATGTTAAACAGCATCTTGTGCGTCGCCTCTTCTCAGCAAAAGTGGATGCGTCAAGACTCTAAACTCCTGTAGGTTGATTACTGATAGGAGGTCTGAAGGAAATAAAAGAAATGTCCATATAAAAACTATAGTCAGAGAGTCCCTCAGGACATCCCGAAATCTCCTGTTTCATCGGGGCTATCCCCTTACTGGTCATTGAATCTTGTATATAGTTGATATGTACAAAAAATATAAAACCACAAAAGAGTAAGATTTCTTTTGAAATCTCAGTAAATACATAAGCAGCTTAAAAGAAACAGGGAAAAAGCAACCATGATATTATCACCACTGTAGGACTAGGAAAATTTACTCTAAGATATACATCATAAGACCACTATCTAACTGGTACCTTTCTTGGCTTAACTGAATATGTAATCTTATATAGAATTACACCGTTTTCTTCAAAGTTCTTATTCTTTTTTATCACAGATGGGCATTACGTCTCGCCATCCCTATCACATATACTCATCAATCATCCGGGCGTTACATCTCGACGTCCCCGTTATGATGAGTCTCATGTCAATCTTTCAAGCGTTATGTTTCGCCGTCCCCGTCTTGACACAAAACATATACATATATCATTGCGGGCGTTACGTATCGCCGTCCCCACTATTCAGATCAATCTCACGGACATTACGTATCGCCGTCCCCGCGAAGACCACACTCTTATAACACGACAGACGTTACGTATTGCCGTCCCTGTCGGCACGTCAGTCATCCGGGCGTTACGTCTCGCCATCCTTGTCACGACGTGACTAACTTATTCTTATACATCATTTTCTTTTTAGTAGTTCCTTTCTTATTCATACAAGTTTTTCACTTATAACCTTTTCTATTTGGAACACCAATTTTATTCTAGGAAAACCCTGAGTCTAAGCAAAACAGGACATATTGCTCGAGCGGGTGTTGAGCGATCATCAAGTGAAGTCACGAGTTTGAACTCGCTAGAGCGGAGTATCAAGCAATACTCTAGTGATGGGTTATATTTTGCCTTCGACCCACAGATCGAGCGAAGGTCGAGCGAGATCACGGCTCTAGGAGTTTTTCTATCAAAACATGTCAATCTTTTTACTATACTTTATTTGGCTTCTTACAAACTTAAATCTAAGTTATTAAAATTTTATTGAACATTTTTACAAGACAATTTAAATCCAACCTTACTCATATGCCACTTTGTCTCTTAATCATGTTCTTAAGAGTTCAATACTAGTAAACATAGTTCAATCACTTCAATAAACCATTTCCATGCTTAATTTAAGCTAGAATATGGACTTATAAATTCTTCAAAGTTCAAGAGAATGGATCCAACCAACTTCTTGCAAGCCTTTCTCCAAACTCAATCACTTAGCTCACAAAGGAAATCTTTAAGGGTTTTGAGAGGGTTTTTCTGGAGTATCTTCCAAAGGGAATGTGTTCTCTCCTTCTAAAGGAGCTTATAAAGCTCTCAAGGCTCTATTTAAAGGGTGGTGGTCGACCAACATGAGAGAGAGAAGAGGAAAAACACCCTAAGGTGCACTAGTTGTCAGTTTGCATGGGTGATGAGGTGTCCATCTAAGCATATCTTATGATGAGACTTAAGACTCCCAAATCCTAGGCTTTGCAGCTGGATTAGTCATCCAAGGGCTCACATTTGAGATATTTTTTTGCCAATTTTGATCCATGACTGAGGAGTGAGCAAAAGGGATAAGAGGTGAGGTGGCATTTCACCTAACCATGCATGCAACTCTCATCTCCAACCCTCTCCTTGTGTCACACGCCCCTCTCCAGATTTTTCCACTCATTTGGTTACTTCTTAACTCCCTTAAGTCTCCATTTAACAAGTTCTAGAAGGCCACTTCTTAGTTTAGTTAGGGTTGAGCCAAATCTGACCCACTTAGTCACCTATCAACTAGATTTTGGCTCCCCTTGTGTTTCCACCATACTAACTAATCAATTAGCTTCCAAATCAACTTTCCATCCATTTCCAACTATCCCTACACATATCCTAATCCCAGAAAATTTCAAAACCAATTGCCTAATTAGTTACATGCCTCAAATTAGTTCAATTCATCCAACTCGGGTTCCATTTAAGCCCATTCCAGAGCTGCCCACTTGCTTCCCAAATAAGTTATTGATCCCTTCCGAATCTCGAAAAACTTAAAACATAAAAGTTTTAGATATATCTCTCAAGGTTATATATCAATTAAAATCACCTCATTTGGACTTCATATGAATAACTTATGCTCATTTCACTAAAACTCGACAGATTAATCTGAGAATACATAATTCTCAATACCAAGTGTTATCTCATATTTCTCAATTAAATCTCCCACTCTAATTTCCTAGAAAATAAATACATCAAATAAATTTCCTTAAAGTAATTTCCATAAAATAATTTACCTTATAAAATTTGGCTATTACAAAAGCAGACACAAAACCTTACAATTCTCTCTTTCAAGATATTTCCCAACTGTTTGTGCCACAATACAGAGGAATTCTCATTTATTAATCTCTTTTTTGCAGCACAAATATTTATATACAAGCTTTCATTTGTCCTTAAGTGAGAGGCATCTAAGTTCAACAAATAAAAATTATCAATTGAAGAGTCAATACCGAAAACATTTGAATCTAAAAAAAAAAAAAACTGAATTTCTTATTTCTAAATGAACAATAATAATTTGATTTGTCCAAACAAGAAACATAAATGAAATTTTGTCTAAATGACAGCACATAAAATTCTCATCCAAATCCAAATAAAATTAAAATCTAATTGTCTAAACACTAAATTATTATCATCTCCTATGTAAATGAATTTTTCAACATCACTTGGTTTTCAGCACTTTAGGTAACCTTGCACAGTAACACTTATGTGAATAGTAGCGAATTTATCCACCAAGTGTTAGGTAGCACAATAGCTAAATTACTTTCAGTACAAATAAAGACAGAAAAATCAACTCTTTTGCAATCCACTTCTTATGATGAAAACAATTCATCTTCACATTATCATCCCCTTTGCAAAAGCAATAGGCAAAGATTTTCTCCAAATTTTGTTGCACAATTACTTGTGAAGTCCCAGCATTCAAGTTGCTTTTAGCTTTGTTATCCCACTTTCTTTTCTTGGTGCTCGGGTTTTCATCAGGAAAAATTGTCATGTGAGCATGTTTTATTCTTTCTTGTTCCAATCTCTATTCCTCTTAGACACAATGAACAAAAGCTAATCAAGAGTTCATTTCTGTATTCGAGTGTTGTAATTAATTTTTAAAGGACCAAATTGTGTAGAAAGAGCAATCAGAATGAGATGCACAAGAATTTCATCAGAAAATTCTAACTCCAATGCATTCAATTCAGTAACAAGATTAGGCAATTCTATAATATAGTCCCTTATGTTTCATTTGCCATTATACCACATTGAAACAAGTTTTCTAGGTCGCGTACTTGTTTCTAGTTATTTCGACGCGACAAATTAGTTTGTTATTTGACTTAGGTAACTATTTGCATTTTCATCTTCAAGATGCACCACGAATAGAATCAGGAATAAAATAGTTCATTATCATGATAAGACTCATGTGATAAAAGTGTAGTCTAGATCCATACAACCAAGAATAGTAGTAACATTTTCTTTTTCATTTTACAAAATTTGATCCATTAAGGATTGGACTGTTATTCAAATTGACAAATATCGAAGATGCATTCACAATTAGGAAATAAAAGAAACTCATAAATATAAACATTTTATTAGTCTTGAAGTATTAATAAACAAACTACAACTTTCGTCTTGTAAATTTTAGTCCAACTGAACAATAAAATCAATTGGACAATATGACAAAATTAAATTAAAAAAAAAATTATGGTTTCATAAAAATGGGCCCATATGAGGTACCTAGTATATCATTACAATCAAGTTTTTAGATGGTAACTACAACATGCAAATGGTTCTCTCCCAATAAGGCTAGTTATAGTGGGAAAAAAAAACTTAAGCATCGCCAAACAATAACCTTTATTTAGGAGACTATTGAATGCATAGGCTAATCTCAAAATTATACAACCTGGCTGAACAATAACCTACATGTGATTAGAGCATAGTCTAGATCCATACAACCAAGAATAATAGTAACATGTTCTTTTCATTTTACAAAATCTGATTTGTTAAGGACTGAAATTTTATTCAAATTGACAAAATCGAAGATGCATTCACTATAAGGAAATAAAAGAAACTCACAAAAAAAAACACCCTATCAGTCTTGAAGTACAATTAAAGAAACTATAACTTTCGTCATGCAAAGTTGAACAATAAAATCAATCGAAAAACATGAAAAAATTAAATTAAGAAGTTTTATGGTTTCATAAAGGTGGGCCCGTAGGACAGACCTAGTGCATCATTGCAATTAAGTTTCCAAATAGTACCTGTAACATGTAAGTGGTCCTCTCCCAAAAAGACTAGTTATAGTGAGAAAAAAAAAATTAGGATTTTGATGAGTACGTAAAAGTACACTTTAAATAGGTCTGTTCATCCGGGCCAGGTTGTACTTGGCCCGGTTTAAAATTTTATTTATTTCTCAATACTTCTGAATTTTTTTTTAAATGTTTAAAGAAATTTCGAATCCGAGTTCCAGATTTAGGAATCTAGAACCCGGATGAACACCCCTAACTTTAAATATCATAATATTTGATTAAATTACAAAAAATAAAAATAAAAATAATTAGATTTCACTTATTTTATTGAATTAAATTTCTATTTATGTTGAAATGTTTTTAAGTATTATTAGTCTTCTTTTATTTTTATTCTCTATTTTCTTTATTTTATTTTTATTTTTATTTTTATTTTTATTTTTATTTTTCTTGATAGGTTATTGATGGTTTTCACATGAGCCACTTTACTTCATTCAATCATGCAAGGCCCAATTGCAATGTGATCCACCACTCATGGGTTAACTCAATTAACACACGGCAATGCACCCTTGACTTCACATAGGACTCCCTTACATAATCTAGTTCACTCAAAGCCCACGCCGAATCTAATTTCAATTTCAATAGGACACGGCAATGCATGGTTGATTTTAATTGGGACTTGACTTTCGGATATATGGATATATATACATGAGGAGCCGCACGGACGGAGCTACGGACCGGGACAAAATCTCTTCTTCATGGTTGATTGTTCATTTTCTGGAATTTATATTATTCAACAGGTCTATGAATAATTAAATTCTCAAATAGAGTTAAGAATAAACTTGCACACTAAATAGTATTTTTAATTCATATATTTGATTTTCAATTATTAAAACTCTTTGTTTTATTATTCTCAATATATTATTAGTATTTTTTTTCTCCAAATAATTTTAGCGTTTATTTCGTTTATAGATTCAGTCATACATTTTCTATTGAATGGATTTGTTCTTTGATTTTTTTTGGATTCATTGATTATTTATATTGATTTAATTCTCTGCTACAATATTGCGCCCTAGATATGTTGTCGTCATTAAATTTTCTCAATGTGAATATCAATTTACGTAATTTAAAAGTGATGAGTGATTTTCTAAATAGTTACAATTGATTTAATTTTTGGTTTATAATTATATATCTTCCGATTGAGAATTACGGAATTGATTTCTCAATTGAGTTATCAATGAATTAAAAATAATTAAAATACCGGATATGTGTAAGGAATTCTCGACACTCTACTCTTTGTCAATTTTGATTACTTTTTTTGTTAATTTTTTTGTTTAATTCTAATTTGCATTCAAAATCAATTTTTATTTTCCTATTAATTATTTAATATTTTTTTTAGTTTATTTACTATCTTACTATTCTTTTAATTGTCTCTATGTAGAATCGATAACTTAAAGCTGAACTATAATTATTGCATTATTTTTTAGACGTTATCAACCTTGCCAAGCAATAACCTTCGTTTAGGAAGACTATTAAATACATAGGCTAATTCCAAAAATTATACAACTTAATTGAACAATAACCTTCAATTGAGTCGACTATTGAATCCATAAATTATTCTAAAAAAACAAGACAACATAGCTGAACAATAGCCTTCTTTTGGACCGACTACCAAATGCCTAGGTTAATATAAAATAAATTATGTAATTTACATTTAATCTCCTTTTACCATATATGACCCGGCCTAAATAACAATCTTCTGTTGGGCTGATTATTATTAGCATGGATATAGATGTAACTTGATGCAATACATTACATTTTTACATTTTAGGCCAAGGAGAAAATCGCCAGATCACTTAGGCGACGTGTTACTTTAATTTCTTTATGCCACACGTATGAATTGTCACTGAATATCTTAAGAACAAAATCATACATAAAAAAAGAAAATATTAAACAATATGTCTACAATAGAGATATTCAATTTTTTTTTAAATTATTATTATTATAATATTTTATTTTAATGGATTCGAGTTAGGATCTGATTCGGATTTGAGTCAAACTAAGCGAGTCAAACAAGATGACCAATAGATCAACTAGGTCAAAGTCAACCACTAAATGGATAAGGGTGAATCCCATGAGAATGGGCTTTTCAAACAACCCACATGGTTTAAATACAATAGCTTTATGACTTGGACCCAATACAAGGGCTAGACCAACACACAAGCCCAATCCTTAATCCAATTCACCTTAAATTTCTTAAGGATTAGACCAAGGACTTGAACAAACTAAACCAAGCTCAAAGGCTTGTGTTAAGGACACAAGTCCAATTCATACTAAACCCTACCTGAATTTTATAATTATATGACCCGAGTAACTGTAGTGGAAAGAGATCACCGGTGATGTCATTGTTCTAGCCACTATTTCGGTATAAGGACATTTTCAGAGTCTTCCTATATCTCTGGCAGCCTATATTTAATAAAAATCTGAAAAAATAAAATAAAAATAAAAAATTTTGGCCACCACTAAGAACAATTTTTTTATAGATCTAGAGATAACACACTGGTAATGATAAGTGTACGAAAGTGTACTCTAAATATCTTATTATTAGATTAAAATATAAAAATATGAATAAAAATAAAGAAAAATAATTTATATTATCGAATTTAATTTCTATTCATATTAAGATATATTTGAGTATGATTTTATAGTATTTTAAATCTCAAGTTTTGTAATATTAACAGGTGATAGATGCAAAACACATTGGCAATAAATTTGGATGAAAGAGTTTTGAAGTGGCATGGCATTTTAATGGAAGCACATATAGATATGTGTGTGTCTCTGTGTGTGTGACTTGAAGACACAAGCACCATTTCAATTAAGCAAGAGACATGAGCCCTACTAATTATTTGAGTGCCTCATGTTGACTTGCAATCGACTCAAACTACATGGCTCTCAAGGCACTTCATTAAAGATATGGCCCACAATCACACACGAATCATGAGTTGAGAGGAATTTAATTAGGCAAGGGTAACAAAAGGTGGAGGTTTGAGAATGAAAATAAAAAGGAAGGCCCACACATTGGAACAAAAGTTGGGCATGGGACCTCTTTCTCACATGGGCCATGCGGGTTTTTACCCTACAACATATACACACATATATATATATATATATAGATTATTTCCAAGGGCGTCGCGAACACACATACGGAGGAAGAACGAAAATTAATGACCGGCTTCTACTTAATTTTTATCATGAGGTTTTTGTTGTCTATCATAAGTGCAGGAAACTAATTTCTCAAGATTAGAGGTAAACTTACATACTATATGATATTTTTAAATTATTTTTAATTCATATATTTAATTTTTAATTTATTAAAATTCTTTGTTTGATAATTTTCAATATATTGTTGATATTTTTTTATTTGAATAATCATAGAGTTTACATCATTTATAGATTCAGTCATCTTTTTTCTATTAAATAGATTAGTTCTTTGATTATATTTACATTAATTGAGTGTCTATTGATTTAATTTTCTGCTACAATATCGCTCCCTGAGTATCTCGTTGTTGGGTATTCTGAATGTGGATAACAATTTGAGTAATTTAAAAGTAATAAATAATTTTTCAAAGGGTTACATTTGGTTTAATTTTGGTTTATAATTCTATATCTTCTGATTGAGAATTTGGAATTAAATTCTCAATTGACTTATCAATGAATTAAGAATAGTTAAAATGCTGAATATGTGCAAGGGATTCCCGACGCTCTATTATTCGTCAAATTTGAATATTTTTTACATTAATTATTCTGTTTCATTTTACTTTACACTTAAAATTTAATCTTCGCTATCTCATAAATCATTTAATATTTTCTTTAGTTTTTTTGTTACGTCTTTTATTCTTTAATCTGTCTCCTTGTGGAATCGATATCCCAAATCTGTACTACAACTTTCATATTATTTCTTAGGCGTAATCAAGCGACCACCACATAAACTCAAGAAAAAATTTCTTATCACACCAAAAATTCCAAAAATAGAATCGTAAGGTACTTGAGTGATGAGAAACTTCACAAGATACAAAATCAAATTTCACAAGTACAAAACTTCCTTTATGCATAGATCTTACAAGAAGGCTCTGATACCACGTCCAAAATTCACTATATGAGAAAAAGTCACGACAATAAGATGTATAGAGTAGACAAGAAGATGAATTTAGAATGAGGACCGCGACCTATATGTAATACCCTTAATTCCAATTTTTTCTATCATAAAACAATAGAATTACATGGATTTTTAATAGAGGCCCTCTACACATGAATTGAACCCGTACTACTTTATGATCATGACTTGACCAAATCATGAGCTTCTAGAAATGTGTTAATGACCCGATTATGTTACTTTATTGATTATATTTATTGGACTGTACAAGCATTATCTAAACCTTATATTTGGAAATTATACAATGTAAGATTCCTAATCTATGTAGGTTTTTTAATATAAATAATGCTATTATACTAACCAAGGATAGAATCAGGATTTGGTACTTTGGAAGGCGATCGACAAGATCTCCGACTTGTCCACGTTTTTTAAAAAAATCAATTTCCTTAACTTGTTCATATTTTTCTATACTTTAAAAAAAATTATAAATCAAGAGTAAATCTGAGAAGTACCTAATACATAATAATATAAAATTGTTAGATTTTTTTATATAGTTTATCAATTAACGAATATTCTCAATTAATCTACAAATCTACAATATCCAACCCAAAATTATAGACATACAAATTCTAACAATGAAGTTTATTATACTCATTATCAATAATGTTTTTTACACGAAATTAAAATTCACAACTAATAACATTGATTCAATATTTTTTTTATCAATAATCCATGCACTAATAAAGTGTATCTTATTTCAACGAGAGAATATTATTATAAGTGAATAATATTTAACCAAATCCAACATCATTGCAAATTTGCATCAATACAAAAACAAAAACAAAAAACAAAGTCTAAATATAAGTTAAATACTTATGTAGAGAGATTAGAGAACTTATTGATTGTTGAATACTAAAACTCAACAGGATGCATCGATGGCAAGCTCCAAAGTCCAAGTGTCCAATGGCTTAAAATCTTGAGAGAGACCGTCCAAGATCTTTGGGAGTCTAGGAGAGGAAATCCAAGAGTTATAGTTGGGGTATCAAGTGAAACAGAGAAAATAAAATTAGATAGAAAACACCAAAACAGCAACAACTTCTAGCCTTCTCAAAGACTTACCTGCGGACGTATGAACAGAACATGGCAAATACACCAGTCGGCAGGATGCCAAACGTATGAACTCCATGCAAGACGCTAGACAGCAACATCAACACGGTAATGACTTATGGCCCCCAAGCAAATTGAGGAATCCCAACTTTCCAAGATTTAAAAAATATATTTTTTTGAAAAACAAAAATAAAAACCCATCTTATTTATATATATACCGACAAATACTACTGCACTTTTCAAACTTATGGCCACCATTACATTGAGAATAAGTGGGAACGTCTCCTCAATATTACACATCGACAATAAATAGGACAAAAGCTATTCCATACAATAAATAAATATTAATAAACAATCAAATATTGTTAAAGTTATCATATAAATGAATTGTTTGATATATCTGACTTGAACTTTTTTTTATGAGAAGGATAAAACTTCATTAGCTCTCAGAAGAAGTTACATGAATGAGTTGTCTAAAATAACATTCAGCACAGCACAGATACATTATCAGGAGACCTAAGAGACTTTTTTGCGATATCATGAGTAAGGACATTGCCTAACCTCCTAATATGTGAAACCTGCCATCAATCTAGACATGATAGCTTGAATTGAATGTCACGAAGAATCATACCAATCATATCCCATCGAGCTAGTGGTTTCTCTATAGCTTTAACAATAGCTAGAGAATCTCCCTCACGAATTACAGATTGATAATCCTGGTCCAAAGCCCAATCTACTACCATTAAAGTTCCATGTGCCTCTACCAATAAAGGTTCCATCAGACTTGGTCTAGAGGAAGTTTTGGTTGCAATGATCCTGCTAGCACAATCTCTAGCCACCAAGCCAAATGATGTTATACCTTTGTCTTTCGTTAGACTTGCATCCCAATTGATTTTGATTATTCCTTGAGGAGGAGGATTCCGCCTAGTGTTTTCTATTGGATCATTTCTGAAATTTGTAGAAACCCTATATTGTGCCTCTTTAAAAGATTCAAGAGTTTGCTTGGCTATATAGATCAAAGCATGTAGGAAGGTGAATGAATTTTCAAAGACAATTTGTTCCTTCTATGCCAACGGTTTCGAGCTACTACTGCAAACAAGTCCAGGTTATCTTGATCATAAGTAGCCATAAGTTCCTCCACTAATCCGCTGGAATTTTGAGGCCTAAGAGAACTTTTCTGTAAACTAATTGATGCTGAGTTCCACACATCCATTGTTGAAGGACAATTCCAAAGTATGTGTATTGCTGTTTCATCTTCCTGTAGGCATATAGGACACTTTACTGACACACATATTTTTCGTTTGGCCAGATTAGTTAGAGTTGGTAAAGATTCTAGACATGCTCTCAAAATGAATGTTATTACTGCCTATGGAATCTAGAATTTCCAACACTTTGTCCAGTTATGGCTCTTGCCCCTTGGGGATGAGGATTGACCTTTGTTTTCTACTCGCATCTCCATATGGCAATGGTATGCACTCCTAATTGTGAAGACCCCATCTTTAGTCCCTAGCCAAATTAATTCATCCCCTGCTCCTGTAGAACTAAGAGGCAATTTGAGGATTAATTCAGCCTCATGTGCACAGAAAACTTCTCTGATTAAGTCTTGTTTCCATTGATTTGTTGAAGGGTTGATGAGTGTTTCCACCTTTGAGTTACTAGGCAGAGTTTGGCAGCTTGACTGAACCATGTAAGATGAGGGAGTAGGTAACCACTTGTCCCTCCATATAGTGGTTTGTTGTCCATTACCAATTCTCCAGGCAGACCCTTTATGGACTAGATGCTTTGCCGACCAAATGCTCCTCCAGCTGAAAGATGGTTGAGGTCCCAATGTGGCATTGTGAAAGTCTATTTTAGATAAGTATTTGGCTTTAAGGACTTGTGTTGTTTAGGAATGGGGTTGTTTAATGATTCTCTATGCTTGTTTAGCCAAGAGAGCAATATTAAAACTTTCAAAATCTAACCTACTCCACCTGAACTCTTAGCCATTCCCATTAGAGACTAGGAGATCCAATGTGTTTTATTCTCTAAATGTTGATGATTCCACCAGAACTTTGTTGATCTCAATGAGTAAAGCCTATGACAATTTAAATACACCCATACAATAGGTGGGGAGTGCTTGAATAATAGCTTTAAGGAGCACTTCCTTGCCTACCTGTGATAGTAGTTTTTTTTATTTTTTCTAATTGCTCACCCTATTTCTGACTTTGTCCAAAATTTGTTGAAATGTTTAAGTCCTTGATCGGCCAATGAAAGCTAGTAAACCAAGGCATTTCTCCATGCTTTGAGAAGCTCTCAATGCAACCATGTTAAGAATGTAATTTTTGGTGGTTTTTTTTTTTTTTGTATTAGCATTGAAATATATAGATGTTTTGTCCTTATTAAACTTCTGGCCTGATCATCTTTCATATAGTTCAAGTATCTCCAAAACTCTTGCCCACTCTATAGCATTTACTCGACAGAATAATAAACTATCATCCACAAAAAATAGATGGTTTATCCTTACCTGACTCCTGCCAAACCGGAATCCATGGATTAGTTTAGTTGCTTCCGCTTATAGAAGAATAGCACTTAGAATTTCAACCACAAGAAGGAAAAGTTAAGGAGATAAAAGATCTCCATACCTTATTCGTCTTGTGGGTTGGAACCAGTCTTGTGGATTCCCATTAATTAACAAAGAGTAAGAAACTGAAGTGACAATCCTCATTACCATGTGAATTCATCTCGAATGAAAGCCCAATTTTTTCATTGCTTCTTCTGAAAAATTCCACTCCACCCTATCAATATTACCTTAATCTTCATAAAATGCAGTACTTTGAAAGCTACTATAACATTATCCATGATTAATTTGCTTAGTATGAATGCACTTTGAGAGAGGGATATGATTTAAGGTAATATTGTCTTGAGTCTATTTGCTAGAACTTTGGAAACTAACTTATAGATTACATTGCACAAGGAAATGGGTCGGTAATCACGACAATATATGTTTCATTTATGCCCTTAACATCAGCTCCGTGATTAAGGATGTCCAGTGCAGCTTTAGTGATATCTTCTCCCATTGTATTCCAGTTGGATTAAAAGAAAATAGTAGGAAACCCATTAAGGCCGGGAACCCTTGTGACGCCCCAATTTTTCGCATCGATTACAACGTAAATCGACGCATCCGGACAAGTAACACAAGGCTACTTATCCTACGTAAATATAAAAAGTAGCATGCATGCATCTAAACTTACTAATTAAATACAACGCCGATCACAGCTGGAAGAAGTAAATTCCCAATATATGCAAAGAGATCTAACTCTCGCATCAATAGATCACATGACACACTAAAATTACACTTCTCATGACATCGTATTTACATAAAACATACTATATTAACTCTTACAAAACCCAATTAGTTTTCTCAAAACATAATCTCATATCCCACCATCATCCAGTAGTCTTACTTCTTTACTTGATCACAAACATGGGATCACCTCAACCGGAGAGGAGCATTCTATAGAACCCTTAGGGTATCTCAGAATCTCCAGTGCTGATCGGGTCTCAATGCAATTTATCTATCCCTGCAACAACATCTATCATTCCATAAGGAATGATAGATAAAACATAAAAGAGTGAGATTTACAAGAAATCTCAGTAAGTACACAATTAACGAAATAAGGCACAGATAACAACAACTATCATCATACATAGCCATACCTACCAACATATCACTTATAAAAATGCTTTATGGGACTTATACAAATCAATCACCCGTCTTCCCATACAAACTTAGATCTTAGCTAGACCCATCATCATATACTTAATACTTATACTTATACTTATACTTCTTATCCTTATAAATTTCCCTTATTACTTATCATTGATGGGCATTACGTATCACCGTCCCTATCAGGATCTACTTATTACATAACCTCAACAGTCATTACGTATCACCGTTCCTATCCAGTCTTACTTATTACATAACCTCAACAGGCGTTACGTATCGCTGTCCTTGTCGGGTCTTACTTATTACATAACCTCAACAAGCGTTACGTATCGCCGTCCCTGTCGGGTCTTACTTATCTCTTATCTTTGATGGGCGTTACGTATCGCCGTCCCCATCACATATAACTCATCAATTATCTGGGCGTTACGTATCTCCATCCCCGTAATGATGAGTCTCGTGTCAATCTTACGGGCGTTACGTATCGCCGTCCCCGTAATGACACGGAGCATACTTAACATATATGACAGGCGTCCCCGTCAACTTACCAGTCATCCGGGCGTTACGTATCGCCATCCCCGTGATGACGTAAGCATTCTTATCATAGCGGGCGTTACGTATCGCCGTCCCCGCTAGCCATGTCAATCCTACGGCCGTTACGTATCACCGTTCCCGTAGTGACATAATTCTTATTCTTACGACAGGCGTTACGTATCGCCGTCCCTGTCGGCACGTCAGTCATATGAGCATTACGTATCGCCGTCCCCGTCATGACGTGACTAACATATTCATATATGCATATGCTTTTCATTTTTATCTTAGAACCCTTGTTCTCACAAGTCTTTACTAATATCCACTATTATTACCCGTGGTCGGGCCATGTCACTATTGTTACCCATGGTTTGGCCATACCACTAATATTACCCGTAGTTGGGTCATACCACTATTATTACCCGTAGTTGGGTCATACCACTATGTCTTTCCTTATTCTTATGAGTTTTTCCACCTAGAACTTATTTCATCTGAGACACTAATTTTATTCCAGGAAAAACCCTGAATCTAAGCAAAATAGGGAATCTCGCTTGAGCGAGGTGTCAAGCGAAAGTCAGGAGAAGTCACGGGTTGGAAATCGCTCGAGTAGGGTATCAAGCGACAGTCGAGCGAGATCACGGCTCATAGGGTTTTTCAACCTAAACCAAGCAATCTTTTCACCTAAACCTTATTTTTACTTATTAAAACATAAATCTATGTCCTTATAATTTTTCTAACATTTTACCATTACAAAATCATATCCAAAACACCATAGATTCCAAACCCATCATATAAGCCTAGTTTAAGCTCCAACTAACAACAAACTTAATTCCATCAACAATCTACTTATTCTATGCCAAGATTAAGTTAAATTGTATACTTACAAGTTTCTCCAAAACTTGGTTGAATAATCCAACTAGTCCTTGCAATATTTCTCCTCAAAGCACTCACTTAGCTCATTTAGGAGATGTTTAGAGGTTCAAGGGTTAAGAGATGCTTCTTCTTTGGCTTTCTCTCTAAGTGGACGTGGGTTCCTTCTCCCAAAAGGTCTGTATGGACTGAAGATGACTATATATATATAGGAATAGATGGCTTGGGGAAAAAGAGAAGGAAAACAAATCAAGGCCCTTGGTTAAATCAAACCGTGTAAGGTGTGGTGTGTTGTCCAACCTTGGTTAGTCTAATCCTCATCCATATCTCTCATGATCTCCAAGGATTTTCATCCCATGGCTATGCTTCTTCCATATCTAAAATCATCTTAGATCAATGGCCCCAAATAATTACTAAATATAGACATAAAAGTAAACTCCAAAAAGTCTAAAATATCTAAGATATGCTCAACAGGCTATTGGCCTTCCTTGCACCCCTAAAACTTCTAGAACCTCTTCTTCACCTTTGTCCACACGTCCAAGACTTCCTTAGTACCCTTAGAGTGGCTGGAAAATATCTCATCACCTAATTCCCAAGGTTTGGTTACCAATTGATTGGAAACAAGGGGGGATAGTTGGCTGTTTTGGCCAATCAGATTAGTTCTTCACTTTTGCTTGGTTTTAAACTAATTATTCTTCTAGAAGCTCTTCCTCCACTTGACACATGCTTTTATACGTGTATCTAGCAGATAACAATGAGGAGAACCAATCAAATTCGAACATCTAAAGTGAGGTAGTGGAGTGATTTATTTTCGGGCTCCAATTTGTACTTAAAACAGATCAGTCCCATTCCAGCCCAAGTAATCCATTGATACACTTCGATTCTGTAAAACCTCCAATCATAAAAGTTCTAGATCTATATCTTAAGGTTCCATAGGAACTAGAATCACTTCATTTGGAGTTCATATTACTAAGTTATGATTTTGCTAATAAAACTCGACAGTTGAGCTCGATAACACCAATCCGGGCACACCAAGTAGTGATTAGATGATTCCTCTTATTTCACACGAAATTTACTAAATAAAATCTCCTCATTTTCCACATCTCTACACACTTGTCCAGATCTTAGGATAATTGAGAAAATAATCCAAAGACTTAATCTTATCCAAAATTCTTAGTCAACTTCAAAGTCAATGCTTATCTATCTCCAATTCAGATCTAGTACTTCAATCTCTATTTCTTATTTGATTAAATCTATATATCTTAAACCTCAAAACATAAAAGTTGTATATATTTCTCTTAGCTTTCCATAGCCTCTTGAATCACTCAAATCCAACATCAAACGAGCAAGTTATGACTGTTCTACCAAAAGACGTTAAGTTTGTCCCTGTATCTCGCTCGAGCCAGAAATCAAGCGAGAGTCGAGCGAGATCTCGGGTTAGGCACTTTTTTCACCTTAAAACAAGCCACATTTGTATCCAACCCTACTCCTAACCTTTCAATATAAAAATCCTATACATATATCCCAAAAATTCTTAAAAATAGTTTTAGAGAAACATAATCATTTCACATATGAAAATTAAGCAGATATCTAAAAATCCGGGTTATCACAATCCTAATGGATTCATTTGAAAAAGAACTTCTCTTACCTCAATAGCTGTGAATTTTGAAAGCAAGAATCTATTCATATCATCGATAACATTCTGTTGGACATGGCGCATGCACTCCTGTATCTTGTCTGCGTAAGAAGTTGTGAACAACTCTTGATAGTATTGCTCAAATAGCTGAAATTTCTTCTACGTTGAAAACCTCTGTGCCATCATCTTTAATCAGCTTCTGAATTTCATTAGTCTTTCTTCTTTGATTAGCAACTCTGTGAAAAAACTTAGTGTTTCAATCTCCATTTATTAGCCATGATTGTTTAGCTATTTGTTTCGATTTAACATGGTCTGCTTCTAACAATAGTTTTATGTCTTTTTTCATTTGGTGCACTTCATTTGATAGGTGTCATGTATTCTCAACTTACATTTGGGCTAATTCATTTATTTTGTCCTGGACTGCCCTTCAGTCCTTCTCTAGAACTTGCTTGTTCCATTGGATTAATGAGTCCTTACATTTGAACAGTTTTTGAGGGACACTTTGTATTGCTTGACTCTGGGTCCAGCTGGAATGTACAATTTCTTTGCACAGTTCCTTTAATTCCCAACTAGCTCCATGCTTGAACAATTTAGATCTATCAGTTCTACTATTGTCCCTCCAAATCCTACGATTTCCTACATTAAACATTAGGAAACAATGATCAGAGGCTTGAGTTGCTTGTGTGAGAGTTCTGTTTTCAGGGAAGTTTTAAATCCAAGCTAAATTACCAAAGTATCGATCCAACCTTTCTTTGGTAAACTGAGATCCTACTCTTCTATTGTTTCATGTAAAATTTCTATCCCTCATAGCCAAGATCACTCAGCGCACAATGCTCGACTATCTCTCTAAAGTTTTCTATTTGTTGATAGGGCCTTATAGCAACACCTTGCTTTTCATGTTGGTGTAACACCTCATTGAAGTCCCTAAAACAAATACAGGGCCTATCATTATTTGGTTTCAAATCTTTAAGCAACTAACATGTGTTTGGTCGAAGTGAAGTAGAAGGCTGTCCATAAAACCCATTAAAAAAGCAAAGGTTTGGGGCAATCCAGTCTATTATAGCACAATGAAATGTGATTTTAAGAGTATGATCCGAGCTTAATATCATCATTACCATGCCATAGAAATACTAGACCCCCACTTAAACCGCGACTGTCAACCACAAAAGTTCTATCAAATTCCAAGGTATTTCTAACTATTTCAACTTTTTTCTTTCCACACTTGTTTTGTATCAGGAAAACCACTTGTGGCCACTTTGATTTCACCCAAAGGTGAAGTTCTTGAATTGTAAGAGGATTTCCAAGCCCTCTACAATTCCAGCTTAGGCCCATCATTGTTGTTTGTAGAGTTGCTAAGCAGCCTCCACCTACCCAGTGCTACCATTGCTAGGATCTTGAAGAAAATCGGTTTTTTTTTCTTATCAACTATGTTTAATTCACAGGTTTGAGTAGCTTCCCTCTTATTAGTACATGGAGACTTTTTGGCATAATCGGGTTGGGAAGTACTCTTGGCAGCCCTTGCCCTACGTTTCCACGTTGCTATTTTGGGTTTCATGCTAGTGTCATCCAGAGGTGGATCTACGATGGATAGTTCCAATTCCATATTTCCTTCTCTAGTTGTATTCATATAACAATCCCTTCCTGTAGGTTAAGGAGTGTCACGTGATTTTTTTAAAACTTTCCAATTTAGCACGAGAATCTCATTTTTATAACAAAATTGAATAACATTTATCTTACAAAACTGAAGTTTCTAATAAAAGAAGTCTTTCCAAAACATTAACTAAAAATATCTGAATTTAAACTTGTGTCGTAAAATACATATTTCTAGAAATGCTGAAAAGTCACGTAAACTGCTCAATCTACTCATGGCCTGCCTGCTCGCACTGGTCTTCCTCTTCACCTAGATGGTTTTAAAAATAGGAAATAAATTGAAATGAGTCGATGACTCAGTAATGGATCCACTATAATGCAAGATAATACTATAGGAAATTTTTCATAAAATTTGTGCTGAAGTTTGAAAACATGATTATATATGCTAATGCTTATGCTGTGTATAACTGAACTATCTGATTTAATTGACTAATAGACTTAAACTGACTGATTGGATTAACTGACTAATTTGACTAAAGTTACTAACAGATCTAACTAAACTGATTTAGTTATACTGATTTACTTGAACTGATTTAACTGAACTGTTTTAGTTGAACTGAATTAACTGAACTGATTTAGCTCAACTGATTGGCCAACACACTTAACCCTATGTGTAAGGTTGTGCACCGGCCCCACGTCCCGCTGCAACAAGGGAGTCGCTGATAGTACTCTAACGTACTATGGTGGACCACGCTTAGGTTCATAGCTTGCACATCCACCCTAATCTGATATGCATTGGTACCATGCATCTGAATGGCCATCTGAACTGAACTGATTACTGATATGATTTAACTGGATAACTATTTAATTACATCCTGACCTGACTGAACCTTATACTTGAATTTAACTCAACTTATGTAACTTATGTAACTTATGTAACTATCATTCAACTTATGTAACTCAACTTATGTAACTAGCTGAACATGATGCTAAATAATATGATCGTATACTATGCTGTGCTGAATGATATACTTGCATGACGTGAGAGGTATTTGAGAAGGGCTATCAAAGAACTGGTTTTACTAATAATATAAACTAATGTAAGAATCCTAGTTTTGTGATCAAATTCACTTACCTCGTAGTGTTGCTTCCTAAATTCTTTTTCATAACTTGTCACCTATATGAAGTTATTAAATCGTTACTAACATTGCTAAAATAACATTCTGAAATATTCTATTGGATTAATACATATTGCGAAGAACAATAATATAATACACATCATACTTCATACAAAAGACATTAAATACTAATAAAATAAAATACTTATAAGATATTTTACATTAAAATATGATTTAGTAAAACAATTAAGCTATATTCAACAAGTTGGATATTTCTATTTAATTAAATTTGTTTTGTATAAAATAATTAAATGAATATTCTGTTTAACATAGAAATCAATGAATACTTATATTTTAAATACTAATAACATATTAAAACTTAGAAGAATACTTTGAACTATATTCAATTCTATTAAAATAAGTTGTGAAAATCTAAATTTTTAAAATAGGTTTACCCTCTTATAATTAACATAAGTATCCAACTTTATCATAAATCTAATAATTATTAACAACATTTAAAATATTCTTAATATATTTATTCAAAGTTTATAAGAAATCTAATAAATACCAATATTATATAATTATTAAAATAATAATATCATACCTTTTTAAATATTATCTAGTAAATAATATATATTCATTTGAGTCCAAAAAGACAACTGAGATTTAGTTCATAAAATAAACTTAATAATACTTAAAATATAAAAATATCCTTAATTATTTTCTATAGGAAAATAAAGCTTAATAAAATTATGGCTAACGTATTTAATATTAAAAAAAATCTTGTAAACTATTATTATAGTTTAATAATTATTTAAATATACTTGATAAAATAGTTAAAGACTCTTACATATATATTATAATTGTGAAAATCCTGAATTGAGACATTTATATCATTAAAATCAAGCATATTTAAATACATAATACACCGCCCAGTGAAGCTTATGTAAAACAAACACATGAGGAAAAGAAGAAGTAGCGATGCTCACTGAGAGAGAGATGTGACTGAGCTAGGCTGAGGGTGGTGATGAGCGTGATAGCAGAGAGCTAAGAGAGAGAAAAGTGATATCAAGGAGGATCCGAGAGTGGGAGAGGACATAAAGGATGGGTATGTAACGTTGGGCACGACGTTGGCTTACCTTGATGGCAACGAGAAGGCATGCGGCGATTCAAGAGCTTCATATGGGGGTTTCCATCAAGAAAAGATGGTCGTTCAAGGCGTCTTTTGCAGCATCTCATTGCATGAAGATACTCTGTTTTTGGTGTGCGAAAACAAGGGAGGATGATCAGTGGTTTGGTGGCTCTCCAAGGGCAACCACGTAGTGCCTCTAATAGCTGGGCTTCACTGTCGTGGCTGATGGCACTAAACAAAACCAAGAGCAAAGGATGCGTTGTTTTCGAGTGTCAAAACAGGGGACCAATGGTGGTTGGCTCTCTTATGGCTGGGCAGTGGCTAGCCAACGGTGGTGCAGGGTAGTAATGCGTGCGGAAGTAAGGTGGCTCACGGTGGTGTTAACTTGGTGGTGAACTAGTGGCTGTCCAAGGATGGAACGGGACTCATGTTTTTCCAGTGATGCTCTATTCTTGAGGCCAAAATAGAGGTGCTAGTGGCTGTGGCATGGAGTTTGGAAATGGGTTTCGGTGCAACCGTCTAGAGGTTGTGTGGTGCATGTTGGCGCTGGGCGGCATCAATGGCTGTAGCTGGGTTTCACGATGAAGAGAGGCAACAGCAACCGAGACTTAGCAGGTTTCTTTGAGCGTAAAAGATGATCGAACATCAATATATATATACTAACGAGAAACCCTAGAGAGGGGGAAGATATAGTAACGTGCATGAAGTGGAATGTGTGGAAGACGTGTGAGGTTTTAAAATTACAAGATCTAATTTGTTAGTGTTAGCTATGAGAGAAATCCAATTAAACGATGCTATCTTAATATATATTTTAATAATAATAATAATAATAATAATAATAATAATAATAAATCCTACGTCATCTATAAAAATATTAACAATTATAGCTTAAAATATTATTAATAATAAATCCTCATTTAACATATAAACTACTTATTAATGCCATAATATCTTATAAAAGTGATAATATTAATATTAAAATAAGAATATATAATAATATGAAAGATCAAATTATTCGCACTTAAAATCTTAAATATCTGAATTGGGATGTTACAATTCAGCTTCTTGGTTAAAATTGTCACAGGTAGTATTGTTTTCTTTAGTACAAACACATTTTCCTTGTACTAAACTGTCAGCAAGCTTGTAATTCTTAGTGGATAGTACCTCTATCAAATCTTCTCTAGAAATTTCCTTAGAATATACAGAATGAGGATTCCTTGTACTTGAATCTAGTTTTTGATGATGCAGTTTAGTTGCAGGCTCCCCACCATATTTCTTAAAGTCAAACATGTCTTTGTTAATGGGTTATATGCGCATCCAAGGTCCAAATTGCTTGTTAGAGTCTTTTTCTTCAGCCTGTTCATTACTTGGTCAAGGACAATCCTTCATCATATAAAATAAAATCCGACAATAGAAAAAAAAAGACTGGAGCCTTTTATATTTGAAATTTATCCAAAAGTGATTTCCTTCTTAATCAAGCCATCTTCCTCTTAAAAAAGATTTGTATATGTCAATAACAATTCTGATTCTTAGGCATTTACCTAGAGCAGAACCATTTGAATCAATGTCAACTTGAATAATCTGTCTAATTGTTGCCCCAAATTGGTTTCCAAAGTGCCCGTTCATCACAACAATAAGTAGATTATGAAGCTGAACCCTTTTGGGTTCACATTTAAATTGAATAAAGGAAAGGGCATCAGCCTTATCGATTTCTTGCATAGCGATTAGATTTCTATCAAATAACCAAGACCTTTCATTAAACACTTTGTTCTTGTCAACTATTTTTTGAAATTCGATTAAGAATTTATGTTCCCCCAAATCTTTGAATTGAACTCATCCCAATATCTTCTAGGTTTGAGCCATAGTTTTTTGGAATGCGTCATGGTTCAATCTTTTTTTAGTTAAAACTTTTGCTATTACACAATTACTGCCTCTAATTCCATGTTCCTTGATATCAGAAACGTGAAAAACAGAGGATTCTTCAGTAGAAAGATCAAGTTTTTCCCCAAAAATGCAACAAATCTTCATCCACTGCCATTGCTGAAACACAAAACTCTTAAGGGAGAGACTAAACCCTTTCCCCAAAGCAAAGTTACCACCTTACTTTCCTCGGGAGAAAAGAAGGACTCCATTTGAGTTGTTGAGCTAGCATTGCAAATTCTCAATATAACTTGGTTCGTGGAGTTCTGTTCTTTATAGCAGTGCAAGGTTTAGCACATTGAACACACAACAGCAGCTTCTTGCATGTTGAGCACACAACAGGCAGGCTAGTAGCAATGCTTTATAACTTTTATTGACTTTCAATCACAGCAAAAATGTAAGAAGAAATTAGAGATCCAACAGTACATGATTGTGTCCAATAGTACAAGATGAACTCTGTAGACATTTCCAGGCTCAGGTACCTTGTGATGAGATAGTTTCAATTCTTAGAGGGCTCAATTTGAGTAAAAAGTTTGTAGATAGAAGAAAATTTTACTTATATACTACCTTAAATTTTTTTTTTTAAATTTTGGAGGCCGGTGGCCCCCTTGAGTGTATGTAGTTATGCCCCTGTTATTAACCTATAGCCCCAGCCTCCTACACAATCATGATGCAAATAATAAAAAAAAACGATGATATGTGATTGAGCTAAATTATTTCATATTTTATATTTTTAAAATCAATATATTTTAATTATTACATGATATTATTATTGATTTTGGATGTAAAAAGAATTAAGAGGTATAAATCTAAGTTGTAATTTAAATTAATTGATAATCGCATGATTTATACTTAATTTTACAACTTGTAATTTAATTGGGTATTATTTCTTCACATACACAATACATCTTTAATATTTTATGACTCCTTTTTTATTTTTTTTATTTCTATTTGTATATAGGTTAAGACTTGTATTAATATTTGAAAAGAAAAAAGATAGAAGCCAAGGTACGCACAACTTTTGCTTTGGGTTTTGGGTTGTTACAAGAAATTTTGTTTTTTGGCAAAAGACAGAAGCTGTAAGTGTTTTTTGTAGTTAAAAAAAATTAAAAAAAGACTTTTGGTTAGTTATGATAGGAGAGTAATAGCACCAAAAGTTAGTGGGTTTCTTAATTTTTTTTTCTTTTCAAAAAGTCAAGTGAAGGGTTTTTTAGAGTTTTTTTATTAGATTGTTTAAACTTATTTTTTTAAAAATATAAATTTATATATTTATTCAAAAAATTTGATCATATTTGATCAAAAATGAGGAGATAAAAATGAGAAAATAGAATAAAAGTATTTTTTATAAATAGTAAAGTTAAAATTGACTTTTGTTGGACAAAATTTTAGTTTTAATATTTACATAATATACTTTTGTTCTTTTTTTTACTTTTATCTTCCCTTTTTTTTTATCAAATATTATAATATTCTCATCAGATTGTCTAAATTTATCTTTTAAAAAGTATAAATTTATATATTTATTAAAATATTTTGATCATATTTGATAAAAAAAATGAGAAGATAAAGGTGAAAAAATAGAATAAAAGTAATTTTTATAAATAGTAAAACTATGACTTTATCCAACAAAAGTCAAAATTAGCTTTTATTGGATAAAATTTTAGTTTTATTATTCATAAAAAAATATTTTTATTCTTTTTTTTCACTTTTATCTCCTCACTTTTGATTAAATATGATCAAAACATTTTGATAAATATATACGTTTATACTTTTTACAAGATAAATTTAGACAATCTGATAAAAAATGCTAGAGAAAGACTGAGAGAGGGGACACATGCTTCGAGTTGTACGCACAACAAATTTGGCTTTTGGCTCCTCTAGAGACCAAAAAGTTTTCTTTTCTCATAGATGTGTAGGGCTATAAGAAGACTGAACCAAAATCGGATGGAATTCGGTCCGGTCCAGTCCAAATTTTATATGGACCAAAAATTTTCGATCCGGTCTCAGTCCCAGTCTAGGGAATTTCTCTCTCTGGACCGGACCGAATACACATCTTTTTTTTTTAAATATATATGTATATGTATATAATATAAATAATAGTATATAAGTTATAGTATTAATATTAATATACATTAAGAGTGGTAGAATAACATATTAATATATAATATATAGTAATATATTCTTATAATATTAACATATTATAATTTATAATAATTAACTAGTTATAGTATAAAATATAAATTAGAATATATCTATATAGATATACTCTTAAGGATTAGTTTCTTTTTTTTTTTTGTTTATTTAGACTCTCAACTCTTAAAGACTCTTAAATTTTAAGAGTTAATTTCTTTTTATTTTATTTTATTTGGGTTTTTAAAGACTTTTTTTTTTACTTTTTTTATTTAGATTTAGATTTTTTTTAAATAAATATGTAAATTAGGCTGAAAAAATTTGAACTAAAAATTATTTTTCATCATCATAGGATTTTAGATTAAATCAATCCAATAAAATATATTAGGTGTCCCTGGACCAGATCGAACCGCTCCTATACCGAATCAGACTAGACTGGTATAAATCGAATAGGAGTTTGGTCCGGTCCAAGATGAAATTTTTTTTTATCGAATAGAATCGGTCCATATTTTTTTCGGATTGGACCAGATTATTTACACTCCTAAAGATATGCAGGCGCAACAGGTTTTTTTTTTTTTTTTTTTAGGTTTTTTCGAGGAAAAATGCAGCAGCTTGCCAGTTTGGTACTTCTCAATGCACACAGCAACAGGAGGTGTTCTCTGTCTTTTTCTGAAGGCAAGTCTGGTTCTTAGAAGAAAAAAAAGGCACAGGCATTAGGGCTGTTCGGCAGAACTAAGTGATGCAGCAATTATTTTCTTTTCAAAAACGCAACAGAGTTGGGTTTTTTCTTCTTGTTAATATAGGCATGCGGATAAGGTTTGATTTTGGGCTCCCTCTGACTTATTACACAGCACGGAGATGTTCTTTCATCTGGGGTTTAGGTGGTTCTTAGGAGAGACGACGCATGTAGCTTGAAGAGCTCTTCTATAGGCCCAAACTGCAATTGCACCTTCCTACTCCACTGCTTGGCATTTCCATTTCCATCCATTTGGCTTGTTCTTTCATTCTAATCTCTATTTAATTTTAGTTTATATTTATTTGGATTTAGTTTAGAATTATATTTTTTTATTTTTTTATTTTTATTTTTTGGAGATTTTTAGCTTAGAATTATTTGGATTTATTTATTTTATTTCCTGCATGTTTAACTTTCATGTAATTGTTTTTATTTTTATTTTTATTTTTTTGCGCTCCTTTAAGCTTCCGTTTAACAGTGATCATAATTATTATGAATTAATTTTGTGAATTTTACGATTTGAATACAAGGATGATTCCTAAAATCTTGGTTTTAGGACATAACAATTTTCAGCTCGTATTTTATTAATTATCTTCTAATTTAGTTTAGTCGTTGGCTTAGTTTTATTAATATATTAGTTCCATTTCATATTAGATTATTTAAGGATTAGTTACTATTTAATTAATTTCAAATTTGTTAGTTAATTTTCTGTTAATTAAGATTGTTTAGCTTAGTTTCTTGACGGCTTAGTTTTAATTTGTTAAATGTAGTTGTTAAAATTGAGTCTTGCATTTAGTTTAGTAAGTTTTGTTGGTTAGTAAGTGGGTAATTTAAATTTAATTGTCTATGTTGACTCATTAGTTGGTTAATGCTTGATAGTTTGCTTGTTTTATAATTTGGGTAATGTTACTTGTCTCTATTAGGGATTTGGATTTTTATTTTAATTTTTTTTAATTTTTTTTCACATGACTTTTTAGTAAATATTTTTAAATAATGTTAAAATATTTTAAGATGTTAAAAAATCATATAAAAAAATGATTTTTTAACATTTTAAAATATTTAAAAAATATATAAAATAAATACAACATTATTTAAAAATACTTATTACAAAATCATGTGAAAAAAATAAAAATAAAGAAAAAAAATGGTATCCCTACTAGGAACAAGTAGCATTTTCCTTTATAATTTAGTGTTTAAATAGTTTTATATTTAATATTTAACGTGCTCTTAATTAAATTGGTTTAGAAAGTTACTTCGTGGTTAATTAATTTGGTGAGTTTAGTTTTTAGTCTTTTACTTTACAATTCGATAGTCAAAAATTCAAAAACATGAATCTAGGCTATAACCAGTGCCTTTTTCATTTTTGTTGCACTCTTTCGTTCATTGCACATATCATTATTTTTATTTTTTATTTGCAAATATTTTCACCAATTTACATTAGTTTAATTTAAGCAATTTTTCTCGAGGAGGCAATCTGAAAATTTTATTCTTAATTATTATGCGACACGCACATGCACTTGAGATAACTTTTATACTACTCATTTTTTAGTAAGTCAATATGCCATTCATACAATGCTAATTTGTCTATAGGCCCAATGATAGTATGTAAGTTGTTGAATGATATATTATGACAAGTCAATTGTGTGGGCTTCTAAATGATATTTAGGTATAAATAGTCGTATGGTTTAGTATGATGAAGTTTGAGAATTCAATTTTTGAATTCTGTATTACTACTCTATTTCAAAAAATATTACACACACATTATAAGAGTTCATATGAAGAAATAAATACACGTTAATAAGAGCTATTCTAAGTAAGTATCCTAGAATTAGGGCTATCAATTATAGAGTATAAACATGGAAAGTAATGGTTGTTACATCCTTGAATGAAGGCTAAGAATCTGCTATTATTTTTGTTGCTCAATTTGAGGGATAATCTTGATTTGAGGATTCTTTCGTTATACGCCCCCACAAGATGAGTTGCCATCAACTAAGCCAATCTTGTCTCTAAGAAATTCTGTCCTTTGGCATGAGAGACCTTTTGTTAAAAGATCAGCCAGCTGATCCTAGGTGTTAACATGATGAACATTTAGAACTCCACGTTGAACTATATCTCGGACAAAATGAAGATCAATCTGAATATGTTTCATTCGAGAATGCTGGACTGGATTAAAACTTAGATGAGTCACACCCAAATTATCACAGAGCAGCTTGGGTTGTCCAAATAAAGGCAGACTGAGTTCCTTGAATAATGAGAGAAGCCATGATGTCTCGGAGGCTGCATTGGTGAGAGTTCTATATTTTGCTTCAGTGGATGAACGTGTCACTGCCCTTTGCTTCTTTGAACTCCAAGATATAGGATTGACACCAAGAATTGAGATATATGCGGAGGTGGAGGTCCGATCATCATAGTTGCCTGCTCAATCCGCATCAGAGTATGTAAGAAGTTCAAAGGTGGAGTTTTTTTTTAATGTGAAGTCCATGAAATATAGTGCGCTTTAAATAGCGAAAAAGTCACTTTGCAGCTGTCTAATGTGTCACTGTAGGTTTGTGCATAAACTGAGAAAGTTTATTTACAGACAATGAAATATCCGGTCGAGTGAGGGACAGAAATTGAAGGGCACCAATAACACTTCGAAACTCAGTACTGTTGATAGATGAAGTACCATCAACCAATTTGAGATATGTAGTGGTAAACAAGGGGGTTGAGACATCTCTAGCACCAATCATATTGGTTTTGGACAATAGGTCTCGAATGTACTTATGCTAAGACAAAAAAAAGTCCAGATTTTGTAGAAATAACCTCCATTCCCAAAAAAAAGTGGAGCTGTCCCATGCCCTTTAAAGAAAATTGTTTATCAAATTGTGCAACAATCTCAGACACCAAGCACGTATATTACCAGTGATAACCAAATCATCCACATTTACTAATAAATAGCATATAACAGAATTCTAACAATAGATAAAGAGAGATGAGTCAGCTTTTGAATTTTGAAAACCAAGACTCATAATTGCCATTTTAAGAGCTGAATACCAAGCTCTTGGGGTCTGTTTAAGGCCCTAGATAGCTTTACGTAATCTGCACACATGATTTGGCTTGTTGACATCTTTGAATCCCGGTGGTTGTATCATATACATGATCT
The DNA here is from genome assembly GCA_036898215.1 of Platycarya strobilacea. Taxonomy (NCBI): domain Eukaryota; kingdom Viridiplantae; phylum Streptophyta; class Magnoliopsida; order Fagales; family Juglandaceae; genus Platycarya; species Platycarya strobilacea. The sequence goes on along the minus strand of CM072546.1, from coordinate 19,806,870 downwards.
CTTTTAAATCACCATACAGAAAAGCGTTGTTAACATCTAACTGTCTTAATGACCACCCTTGCGTTATAGCAACTGTCAAGAAAGTCCTAATGGTTGCAGGTTTTACAACTAGACTGGAGGTTTCTTTATAATCTAACCCTTCTTGTTAATTGAATCATTTGGCGACAAGCCTCGCTTTTAAGCGATCAACTGAACCATCCGGTTTTTATTTCACACGAAATACACATTTGCACCCAATTAGATTATAATTTTTGGGTGGGGAAACAAGATCCCAAGTGCCATGACGCATGAGGGCAGTGAGCTCATCTGACATATCATGTCTCCAGTGAGGTTCATGAAGTGCTTGGCTCACACATGTTGGTTCAATGGTTGATGGGAGTGGGTGTTTAGTCACGGAATTGAATCGTTTGGGCATGTAGATGTTATTTATTGACCAAGTGGTTGTGGCGTGAGTGCAATGAGATGGAGGCAGAGGAGGGTCATTGTCATTGTCAGCGTGGACAACCGTTGGTTGTGAGACTTGATTTGTGTGTGAATTTGAGTGAGATTGTAGGTTCTCATGTGATTGAGAGAAATTAGGGCATAAATTTGGGGATTCTATATCTCGAAGAGGAGAAGAAGAGAGGTCAGAGCAGTTACCTGGAGATGCGGTGAAAATGGCGTTACCTCTCGTTGGCACTGGCGATGGTTGCGGTAGGGACGTTAACGGCACAGCAGGCGCAAGCGAAATGGACGGTGATGGTGTCTGTATTTCATCCGAACGAAGAAGAGAATGAGTTTGACTTTTGTCAAACAGAACGTGCCTAGATATATAGAGGTTATGGGCTCGTGGGTCAAGACATTTGTATGCATTTTGGGTTTTGGAATAGCCCACAAACAAACATGGAATTGCCTTGGGCTGGAGCTTATGTGTGGTATAGGGCTTGGTAAGAGTGGAAATCGGTTGTGGGTTGTGGGTTGGGGGTTGGGGATCGAGTTCTCGTGAGAGGAAGGCTCTCCTGATACCATGATGAAGTTTGAGAATTTTTGAATTCTGTATTACTACTCTGTTTCAAAAAATATTACACACACATTACAAGAGGTCATAGGAGGAAATAAATACATGTTAATAGGACCTATTCTAAGTAAGTATCCTAGAATTAAGGCTATCAATTACAGAGTATAAACATGGAAAGTAATGGCTGTTACATCCTTAAATGAAGGCTAAGAATCTGCTATTATTTTTGTTGCTCAATTTGAGAGATATTCTTGATTTGAGGATGCTTCCTTTATATAGTACATCCTCATGCAATATGGTTTAGTCCCTATCCATTATTTTTCTACTTATTAGAGAAGTGTGACTTTAGGGCAGCTTGATTCAGTTTTGTAAATTCGTAATAATCCTACAGGATGCACAAATGAGCTCTGAGTAATTAGTGTTTATAAGTATTTCTCATAATCATAATTTAACCACCAGCATGCCAAGTTTGTATAAAATTAAACACAAATACGAACTAGAAGTTTGTGACAAAATCACCTTATTTCCATGCATTGGCCGCTCCAATTTAGAAAAAAGTGACATAAGCTTTTCTCTATTGTCACCATCAATACGGTCAGTGCTCCCATTAAATGTTCAAATCACGTAGTTTCCAAGCACAATGTAGATGGTTATCTCTAGGATCAATGTATCGAACATGCTTTTTCAAGGACTGTCAGGAAATGCTTGACATTTGGACTTTGAAGAAGGAATTAAACATTTCCATCGTTTACCCCTCAATTCCATAATTTGGATTTCTCCACCAAACTAGGCATTTATCCCAATCTGTCTGATTTTTTTTTAATGAATAATACTACATACAATTGTGAGGTTTATAAACGTCGTGTAATCACTTTAAAAATAAGTAAGATCTACTATTTAAAAATTAATTTTTTTCATATGAGTCATATATATATTTTTTTAAAGTAATTATGCGACGATTACCCAATTCATGGTTGTATAAATCTTTTCTCTTTTCTCTTTTCTCTTTTCTCTTTTCTAATAGTAGCAGCATATTGTATTCTCTCCACTTTCTCAACAACAAAATCAAGAAAATCAACTAGTTCAAATAGAGTGAATTTACTTTACCAAACCTAATGGAGGGATTTATAAATCTAAGTTTGCTCTTACAAATTACAGTAGTTATCCCTTGAACCTGGTGATGTGGCATAATAAAAACCTTCAACTTTCTAAATTTCCACAACACTTGAGTTTCCATTGATTAATCTCCAATGACCTATTTTCAAGAAGAGACTTGATTCTATAAACTCTTCATGGCCCTAACAATAAAAGAAAAAGAATATTACAGTGAACAAAATTACAGAAAGCTAAACTCCAAACTAAATTACAAAATTATTGGGATTTATTAAATGAAAATAATAAGGTAGTACTTGTCTCAAATATACAAGTTCATCACCTAACTAAGGGATATAACTATAGCCCTCCTCATGCTCTAACAACATCAGCCAACAATTTTCTTCCAAAATGACTTAATTTCCTCTTAGAGGAAGAATTTGGTTCATAGTCATTATATCCACCACCTAGATTTCTTGTAAGTCTTGATCATTGAAGAAATTGATCGAACAATTTTATAGAGGATTTTTCAGCATTTATAAATGTTCCCATTTGAAGAGGATAAAATATCCGGCCTAAGGTTAGGCCCAACCAACCAAACTATCACTAGGGGACAAAATTGAGACAAAAGAAGTAGAGGACAAGAAAGAACCCTGAGTGTAGGTGTTAGGAGGTGCAAGAGGGGAGAGTCAGGAAAAAGTGGAAAGGAGAAGGGGGTGGTCAGACATGCAAATAGATCAATCACATCATAGAAGGCAAGCACGTGTAATGGGAGATTAGATAAAAGAAAATGGCCAGACAACCAGAGGTCTTCTTTTCAACCTCTGGAGGGAGAGCTCCAAGGAGAACATCTTCTCCAACAAGTAAATCTCTTGCTTTCTTTGCACAATGAGAAATGAGAGCCTATGAAGACTGTAAACAAGTACACTGTACTAGATTTTTCCTCTCCAAACTCATGTAAACTTAGACAATATGCTGAACCACATAAATATGTGTATCTTTTTTGTTTCTTTATGGTTTTTTTTCATTCACTTCCGTGGATGTTTGCACCAATACCAAATAGTAGCACTGAAACACACTATCGAGGACTCCAAACAACATCAACCAAGGCCCAAGTCATGATTGCAGGCTGGGAATGACTCTTTCTCTTCTTCGGGACTATTGTACGATTTTTCATGCACCAACACCATTGATTCATGATCACTTCACAACCTGAAACTATGTTTCACAATATTTGGTTCCATGACGTTGCTTTTATCTTAATGGATCTTGTTTTACGTGTTGCATCATTAGTAGTTTTAGGGACATTAGCTTCCACATCATTATGGTCATTAAAACTTGCAATATTTTCTTCTAAATCATTACCAGAACCTTCTAATGATAGTGATAGTGAGGTAGCAGAAACAATAGTCTTGTGGAAAGTAATGGAAGCAGCGGCTCAAATGTATGTTCAAGAAGCCATTTTTGAAGGTGATGCTTTGGTAGTGATAAATGCAATAAAAAGAAAGGCAACTTATTACGGATCGAACTACCAGTTAGTGTAAGACATTAAAGAGGTATTAGATCAAAGATTACAGTGGGAGCTAAAGTATGTAAATAGAGAATGTAATCAATTAGCCTATAGTTAGCAAAAATGGCTATCCAGGTTGAAAATGAACTCTTTTATATAGAGAAAGTTCCCCAAGAAATGTTAGAGTTAGCACAAAAATAAATGTTTTGTAATAAAACAAGTTAATTTGTCAATTAATGAATAGATATCAGTTGTTAAAAATAAAAATAAAAATAATTCTCACTTCCATAAATCGCATCAAACATTCACATGTTGGAATACAAATGTCTTAACCTCAAAGAACTTGATTTATCAACAATATCTTCACCTCTAGCACTCATGTGACGCCCCCAATTTATGTTTGTAATTCAACGCAAATTGAAGTATCAAAGTAAGTAACATTAGACTACTCACTCCCGTATTTATCGAAATTTAATACAAATCGCAGCAGAAAAATTCTGAATAAAAATTTTCTAATGATCACATAGTAAAATAAAATCATAATATCCACATCATTAATTCTTATAACAACATTGTATCCTTATATGCATAACCCAGTTAGTTTTGTCTGTCATATATCTATCTTATTCTTAAAACCTAAACTAACTTCATAATCATTCAAATTCCTCTGAGTTTTCTTAAGTCATCGGGTCTTCCCTTTTCTCAGTCACCAATCAAATTCTCCCAAAACTAAATTGGATTTTTATGGTTGGTCTTGCACCCCTTCTTCTCAAATGCCCTCAATTAGCTCTCTTTTTGCACTTAGGTGATGTGAGTGAGTTTTTGTGTATCTTTCTTGGTTATTTCTCACTATGACCGACTAGTATCTCTCATGAGGAAGGAAGAGAAGCCCATACATCTATTTATAGGCATGATAGACATGGGTAGCAAGGGGAAAAAGCTTGGGCATTTTAGCAACACCTTTGGCTGATTGGGGTGATGTGTCCCCTACGCTTGTGGTCTCATGATCACCCATAATCCTATGGAGATTTACTAATATTTTAATCACATGGTTGAGATTAATCTACCTATAAAATGATCTTGATCAATAGCTCAAATAATTCTAACATGTGGGGGTAAAGACAAAACAACATCATAGGAAATCTTCTAATGGGTGTATCTGACCACTTGGCTCCCCTAGGAGTTAGCCACGTTCCAGTCCAAATAAGTCCTTGATAAAATTCAATTATTCAAAAACTCAAAACATAAAAATTTAAGATCATCCTCTTAAGGTTCTATGGAATTTTGAATCAATTCATTAAGAGATCAGATGAGAGAAATATGATTAATTTACCGAAACATGTCAAAACTCACCCAAGAACATCCAATCCAAATTCTCCATTTGTTTTCCTTTGTCTTCTTACCCACCAAGGCATCTAGATGAATTTTTATTAATTTGCCACATGTTTCCACACATGTCAAAAGGTTTAGAAACCTGAGAAACCAATTTGATCTTCGTCACATGGCAAGGTCGGTACACTTTACTTAAGTCGGTTACCAGTTGACTCATATTCCTATCCGTCCACTTCATATTAGATTTAGTCTTTGATACATTTCTTATATTCAAAAATCCAAAACATGAAAGTTTTAGATATACCTCTTAAGTTTTTATAAGAATTAAAATTATATTATTTAGACCTCATATGAAGGAGTTATGCTCATTTCATCAAAACCCAACGGACTAACCCGAGAACACTTAATCCGGATGGCGGATACCAAGCGTTTGATTTTTGGTTTTATCACTTCCTTTTGAATTTCTTCCCTAAATTTCAAAAATTTACTTTTTTTTAAGTCCAAATTGAATTTCTCTAATTGACATATTACTAAAATTCGCAAAGGCACATTCAAAGTTTATCTTAGAATGCATTTAAGTCTTAAATTCTATTTTCATGAAAAAATATACTTCCAATAAATTCCTTTAAAATATTCTCAAATAAATGCTTTATCTTAAAAAATTTAGATTATTACAACTCAGCTCTCCACAATGGTAAGTGGTAGGGAAGTTCAGTTTGGAAGGACTGTTAGGATATATTGCTATCCTTTTTTTTTTGTCCTAATTTTTACAACAATGATTCTCTAAAACTCGATTTTGCACTCATAAGATTTGTCGTTTGTTTTCAACTATTGTTCATGGAAAAAATTATTGCGCCAATTAAACCGCATATATAATCTCTAGGCTTTGTTCTTGGTGTTCTCAAAGTTAGTATCCTACGCACATATAATTGCACACATATCTAGGAAATTTTTCACATCAATCTAAATTAGAACAAAAATAATGAACACACGTAAGAAAATCAGGAATTTGCTAGACTTCCTAATTATCTTTTAAGCCATAATGCCTAATTATCAACTTCTAACTAACTTTTTACTCCAATCTATATCGTATAGAGATTAATTCCAAATTAGTCTTGGCCATACTTTCACTATGATAAAGATAGTCTATCGAGCTGGTCACATGAAAAAAATAATTTCTTCTTATTTCAAAGAATTCCATTTGGGCCAATCATAATCATGAATTATATGATTAAACTATTTAATCTTCTATTTTATCACATCCTACAGTTGAAAGACTAATTTAAAATTAGTCTAACAAATATTAGTTATGAAATAATTTCATACAATTTCATGTAATCACAATATATATACAAATCGTCGCACCTGGCCTAAAAATTTATCATTCAATATAAGTAATAATCTAGGCAATTATAGCACAAAATAAAATGCGTAATGTGACAAAAATTCATCAAGTCATGCATGTATTAAGTAACTATAATTATGTAAAAAATATTCATTTCCAAGTGCAAGTTGTGTAAATAAAAATGTAAATTTACAGCTGATGAAACAAGTTTGATATGTAGCCTAATGGCCAAGCCCATTGGTATGTGATGGAAGTTCCTAGTTTCCATAATTTCACCTCCCTCCCTCCCTACCTCCCTCCCTCTTTCCCTCTCACTGAAGTTACATAACCAAATTAGAAGTGCAATTAGTTTAATCGAACCGATACATACCAATTTTAAAAATTTTAAAATCAATACAGACTGATTTATCACTAAAACTAGAGCTTTCAGTTTTTTTTTTTTTCGGTTTAATCGGATTTTTCCAGTTTACCGTTCACACGTGTGACACTACATAAATTAGTATTATAATTCTGTCAAGACTAAACTTAATTGTTAGAATTGAGTATTTATTATCAACAATTACTAATTGATTAGCATTTAATTATACTAATATGGTATAAGTAATGTCTAACTTATTTAGATTTGAGTCTTAAGATTAAAATAGCGTAATTAGTGCCTAATTTTACTAGTATAATATAAGTAGTATTAACTTATATCAAATGTTATACTAATTTTATATTATAAAATCAATATACTTGAATAATAAGATTAGAATTTTATATTATATGAATTTATAATTTAATAAAAAATATAATAGAAAATTATATGTAATAGAAAAGATTAAAATATATATATATATATATACCAATCCAGTTCAATTTAAACTAATTTTTAAAATATGAAAATGGATATGGTATCGGGCCAATTTTTCAATTTTTTTACACCTCTAAACAGATTGCATTTTAGGAATACACTTTAGATTTTGATATAATCTTAGGACTCTTCAATTTGGTTGGAGAAATACTTTGTCTACACAAATTTTACACACAAAATAATAATAATAATTTACATAGTGACATGGTTGAATAAAATCTATCATATTGTAATGTTTTTTTATTATAAAATATATTTAATATATTATATTAAATTACATAAAATTTAACAGTATTGATTTGATTGAATAATAATTTATGGCTTGCTTATTGATCGTGCTTAGCCATTATCAAGTGCTGTAGTTGCATTTCATGAATTGACTTTTCCTTGATGAGCTTGAAAGAAGATTCTTAATAAAATAATAAAATATCTCCTTAAGATCCAAATCATCTGGACATCACGTGTTTGACCGACTGAACAAGTGAAAGGGGGGCAATCAACGAACAAGAAAAAGGGGATTCATACTAGAAACAAAAAAAAAAAAAAAAAAAGTCAACGGATTCTAGCAATTTAATGCAATCGTGATTTTTTATTTATTTAAATAAAATAAAAAGATTTGAGACCAGATCTTCTCTCATAAAATAACTCGAGTAGTGTTAGATGTATTTATATTTATATTTATAATTTTACTTATAAAATTCATTTTATTAATTTTTTAAAAAATGAAAATTATAATTTCATGATTTTCATTATATTAAATAACTGACATGTAAAAGATAAGTTTTTTTTTATATATATTTTTCTTAAGTATATTTAGTATTTTTCAAATAATTTATGTAGTTTTTATTTTATGAGAGAAGAATTGGTCTTATTTATTTTAACTTCTACACAGATTTTCTAATTTATGAAGACTAGCAAAAGATCAATTATCACTAAAGGTCTTTTAAAATATGCAGATGTTTTCTAAAAAGAGTAATGTATATATAGTTTTTAGGTTGTGTAAATTCTGCAAAATATTTTTTAAGAAAATGAGAAAAAATTATTTTTCATGTATATATCAGATTTATTTACTTTTTTTTTAAAGAGAATATGTGGGACTTGTATATACTAATTTTTATAATTGTAAATATCATTTTTTTATATTATATGCGGTACAAGTTTCACATACTCTCTTTAAAAAAAATAAAGTAGATTTTATTAAAGAAATAATTTTATTTATGAATCCTATATTTATTTATAATTTTTAAAGGAAGTGGACAAGATTTGTACATTCTATTATTGTAAATATTATTTTTTCTAAAAAAATAAAAAATAATATTTATATTTTTAAAGTATACAAATCCCTATATTTTATTCGAAAAAGTAAATAAATTTAAGAATTGTAAAATAAAATAAATAAATAAATAATAGACAATGCACGGATATGTACAATTATATAAAATATTACTCATAATTAAAATAACTCATAATTAAAATAGAGAAAAATGGGTTGCTTTCGTCTAAGTTGAGAGAGAGAGAGAGAGAGAGAGAGAAAGAGTATCGCAGAGTCGGTCCTCGTTTTGTGGAGGAGCAGAAAATGAATGATCGAGTTTCAATCGTCCACGGCTGGAGCTCTCGTTGGTGTATTTTATATATATAGTGTTTTATTTTTTTTTTATATACATTTTTTTAATATTTAATAATATTTTTATAAGAAATAAAATATTTATAATATTATTAAAAAAATATTTCTTTAATTATTAAATAAAAAATAAAAAAATTACAACGAAAGTTGCAGCTGGATGAGTAGAATTTTTCAAAGTGAAAACGCACTTGGGCTGGAATATAGACCCCTGCAAAAGCAAGTGTGAAAGCGTTGAAAAACATACGGTGGAAACTATCGTGGGAAGGCTATGCTAAAAAAAATCATGAATAGCATGCTATAAAAATGTGAGTAGAAAATGTAAACCTATTTATTTAATGGAGTTTCTCGGACGTAACAAATAATGACATTTCAAAGATTGCTACAGATTTCGACTGACACGCATCCTAACCACGACCTCAACCAGAATATACAAAAGGTTATAGTTGAAGAGTCAACAATCTCTCCTCCCTTAGTGACTTCTCTAATCATCCAATTCCATATCACGTTTCCATTTTCATGTTCGACCTCATTTAGTCATTTACCAAGTGATATCATTCATTTCATCTTGAGGCACGACCAGATGGAAATGTCGCAAATCCCAGACATGGATACCGGGGAGAAGCGGCTCAATGAGCTGGGTTACAAGCAAGAACTCAGAAGAGAAATGGTGATTCTTTCTTCCATATTTATTTCTTGCTATATATTCTGTTTTTGATTTCTCTCGAGTCTCCACAAAATGTTCTTGTATCATCGTATATATTTTCTTCTTTCTCGTCTTTTGATTATATAAAATCATCTACTTTTTCTTGCTAACGGCGGGTTTTTTTTTTTTTTTAATTTTTTTTTCCGTTTAATTTGATGCAGAGTTTGTTCAAAACACTTGCAATATCGTTTTCGACGATGACTCTTTTTACAGGGATTACTCCACTGTTTGGTTCAAGCCTTCAATATGCAGGTCCAGCAAGTCTTGTGTGGGGTTGGGTGGTAGTATCGTTCTTCACCTGGTTTGTTGGATTTGCGATGGCTGAGATCTGTTCCTCTTTCCCGGTTTGTACCTTTCCATCTTTCCATCTTTCCATCTTTCCATGTTTTTTTCTTATCATTAATAATAATATTATCGATCCTCTTTGTCATCCAGTTTTTCCAATATTGAGCATATTTACACGAGTTCTGAAAACAATGCAAATCCTAATGAAAATGACCCGGTTTCGATTAAAACCTGCAGAGAAGTTAAATAGCTTTCCTGTCTTCGTTACAAGAGAATAGTTGTCCAAGATAAGATCTTTAATGAGCGAAAAATAACCATTTTTTTACAAGAAACTGATATGAACCTAGGTAGAACTCACCTTTGAAAATTGACTTATAAGGGAAGGGAAGGGTGCTTAGAGCTTATAAACCAATAACCAATTTCATACTTAGTCAATATGAGATCGTAACTACACTCCGCAACCCACGTCCACGGCGGTCCCAGTGCTCACACAGGCTAGCTGTACGCTAGATCTTTCCTAACTCCAAACTAACACTACCATGCCGGCGTCACCCTCTGTGCTGCAAGATTGTAACCGCCGCAATATGGCCTTAGGGGTGGGGCAGCTCTAATGCCATTTGTTATGAACCCACTAGGTAGAACTCATTCTTAAAAATTAGCTTATAAGGAAAAGATGCTTAGGGGCTTATAAACCACTATCCAACCCCATATTTAGTCAATGTGGGATCGTAACAAAAACATGCTGATGTAATGGAACTCAAGAGTGGTGATAGATTTTCAGAGCCCCAACTTATGAAAGTTTTACCTTGTCTCCAAAAATAATGATAGCAATTAAACCAGTACTTCTTTTCTGGCTCGTTAATATCTTAATCTAATATCTATCCTGGAATCACCATCACACATAGAGGCAACTATAGCAAGGGCTTTGAAATTTGAATGCTTTCTTGCTGAGATTTGTCACTGACTCTCTTGCTTGTATATTAAACAGACTACTGGTTCTCTTTACTTCTGGGCAGCTCATTTAGCTGGCCCAAAATGGGGTCCATTTGCATCTTGGTGTTGTGCTTGGCTCGAGACCATAGGGCTCATTGCAGGCATAGGCACACAGGTACTTTCTTATCATTATTTTATGGAATTCAGTTTTTCTCATTCTTATTATTGTTATGATAAATTGCAATCAGATTTTAACTTTATCTTTTAACTTGTTGGAAGGCTTATGCAGGATCACAAACACTGCAGAGTATTATTCTATTATGCACTGGAACAAATAAGGATGGGGGATATCTTGCTCCAAAATGGTTGTTCTTATGCATGTACATAGGCCTGACTATCATTTGGGCATTTCTCAACACTTTTGCATTAGAAGTGATTGCCTTCATCGACATAATCTCGATATGGTGGCAGGTAAACAATCTAGATAGGCTTGCTTGTATGTATCTTACTGTCTTTTTCATGGGTGCAATGTTATAAAATCCATTTCGCATCAACAGCTTCCAAATGCTTTGCACCCTTTTTCTTAACTACTCAAATAGACCATTACATATACTCCTTTGCCTACTCTTTTGATGGTGTAGTATTGTGGGAGTAATTTTTTAAGTTTTGCAGGAGATGAATCAAATTGAGAAGCAATTATGTGAAATTCTGTCTGCAATGCATGAAAACAATACAGTAATTGGAATTTTAGTAAAAATCATTCGATTTTATCACACAGCAGTTAAGCTGAATAAATTCTTTAAATAGTCAAAGTGGATAAATGGCCATAAGCCAAAGGGATGAGGCACTTAAAATTTTGTGTAGGGAGAATCCTATAATTTTCTTATCTCCTTTTTCACATTAAAAAGTTTCAGAAATTAGTGATGATTCTTAGTTGTAACATATACCAGTCATCAACTGATCAATCAGGGCCTGTTGCAGTGGTCTATATATGTAGAACACATCGTCAGTCCTTCGGTTGGCACTTTAAGAATCTCTGTTTGGGTTTTGAAGATGGGAGGGAAGGGAATCTTTGAGTTATCTGGAAGGGGAATAGTTTTAAGTTTCTAAGTTTTTTTTTTCCAGGATTTTATTTTCCAACTGTCTTCAATGCAGCAAAGTTAAACGTTACTAATGAATGGAGTTAGAAATGAGAAACTCAAGTATTATAGATGTCTTTTTTTCTCATTCCTTTCAATAAGAATTCTTAAACAAAGAATTCCAAGTTTTAATTAGAATCCTCTTTTTCAGGTTATTGGAGGATCTATTATTGTCATAATGCTTCCCTTGGTAGCAATGACTACACAATCTGCCTCATATGTGTTCACACATTTTGAAACAGCACCTGAATTGACTGGAATATCAAGCAAACCTTATGCAGTTGTTCTATCTTTTCTCGTCAGTCAGTACTCACTCTATGGATATGATGCAGCAGCTCATCTAACTGAAGAAACCAAAGGTGCGGACAAGAATGGTCCTATTGCAATTCTGTCTAGCATTGGGATCATTTCTGTATTTGGATGGGCATACATTTTGGCCCTTATGTTCAGCATTCGGGTATATGTTATGATAACCAATTTTCTTCTTCGATTTCAGTAACAAAATGTTCCCACTTGTGAGACATCTAACAGTGACCCCTCACACACAGTTTATTGTCTAACGTGATATGCTTTGCAAATTTTCACTCAGGATTTTAGCTCCTTGTATGATCCAAGCAACGAGACTGCTGGAACATTCGTGCCGGCTCAAATACTCTATGATGCATTCCATGGGAGATATCAAAGTGGTACTGGAGCCATCATTTTACTAATTATCATATGGGGTTCATTCTTCTTCGGCGGGCTTTCCATCACGACCAGTGCTGCCAGAGTTGTAAGTGGCTAACATTTTCTTGCTTAACTATTATGTGCATCAGAAAGGGTGGGGGTCCTAGGGGAATGAGGGTTCATTCTCTTGGTTAAACTGCGCACGTGTGTGTGTGTGTGTGTGTTTCTGCATGCCATTGCACTAAACCGTGATGTTTTCAGGTATATGCTTTATCAAGAGATCAAGGAATTCCCTTCTCATCCATATGGAGAAAAGTGCACCCTAAGCAGAAAGTTCCTTCAAATGCTGTGTGGCTCTGTGCAGCCATCTGCATTCTTCTTGGACTCCCAATCTTAAAAGTCAATGTCGTCTTCACCGCCATTACATCTATTGCTACGATTGGCTGGGTTGGGGGTTATGCAGTTCCAATCTTCGCAAGAATGGTTATGATGGAAAAGAATTTCAAACCTGGGCCATTTTACCTGGGCAAAGCTAGTAGGCCAATTTGCTTGGTTGCCTTTTTGTGGATCTGTTATACCTGTTCAGTCTTTCTCTTGCCAACTTACTACCCAATTACTTGGAAAACTTTCAACTATGCACCAGTGGCATTGGGTATAGGTTTGGGTCTAATAATGGTTTGGTGGATGTTGGATGCAAGATACTGGTTTAAGGGACCTGTTAGGAATATTGATGCCCAGAATGGGAAGGCTTGACTTCTGTCAAATGTTGGAACTTATTGTTAGCGTTTTACATGTTTTTAATCACATATTGTCATTTTCTTTATTTGACCAAAAATAGAATTACAACATTTCTGGAATGCCAATGCATAATACTTTGAATCCAAATAAACACAAGTAGTTTACAGAAGATACAATAATTATAACCGTTGTTTCAAAATGCACTAGAAGGGCCATGGAGTATAGACTGGGGAGATAGCACCTTTGATTTCAGTGCTCTGTATTCCACCATCCACAAACTATAGCTTGAATTCTTTGCCAGAACATCTACAGAGACCTGCTTAGTCTCCACCAACTCTCTTGCATACGTTTCAAATGCCTCAATATTCTCCCACAAGAATGAAGCTTTTCTCATGTCGCTTTCACTTTTAACATTCTCAAGCCAGTCCCTTGCTTCCTCCACCCTCGCCCAAAAGCACGAATCTTGAGTCAAACCCGCGAATTTGCTCCTCTTATTGGTTACACCCTCACCAGAATTTCTCTCTTTCTCGTTCCACCACCTATCAAAAATCTCATACCTCCTCTCCCTTCCATGCTTCAAGTAATGGCCCTGGTCAAGATGCCTACGTTTCCCATAGTATTCTGCAATATCCAAAGGCTCCACCAGAAGTTTGTAGGAGTGGGAAGCATTGACCCATTTGGCTCGCCGATTAAAATCATGAGGAAGTTGGTTGCTATCCAGCATAGAGATAACATCGTCCCAGAACTTGGAAAGCTTGATCCGGTTCAAGTTTACCCTGGGCTCCCTTTTTGAGTTTGATATTGATCCCCACATCTTGAAGCAATCATAGTATCCCATTTGATCTTCAGACTCATCGCAAAATGCTTTATACCATTCTATCTCGGCCCTGTAAGGTGCATATTTTGATAGGCGAATAGCCAGCTCCGCACTCTTCAGGTATGGTGTGCGATCCATCCGTCTCGGCGTAGGCACCTTTAGGCAGTCCTTAGCAGGCCCGGCAACTGATTTCTATAGGAAAAATGAGGCAGAAATAGTTAAGAATACTCACCTCATTGCAGTCATGATCCTGTTGAGCTCTATGAAAATGTTGGGAGATTCTTGTGTTATTGAGAAAGTGATTAGGCCTTTTGAGCTGAAGTGGTAACTAAAGCTACATGTCCCATTCATAGTTTTGTGATGTTTTCCCTTTGATTGTATGTTTAATGAATGAAAAAGTTTGTATATTTTCCAAAAAAATTGAGACAACGGATAGGCAAAAGCAATTCCTGGCTATCTATCCCGAATCTGGATTATTAAAGCTATATATTATTGCTATTTCTCAAAAAAAAGCTAATAAATTGGGATTGATAGAATGTAATACCTCTATCCCTAAGGAGTGCAACGCCAAGGCAACCCCTGCTTCATGGCTTGACTCAGGAAGATCCGCTTGCATGAAGCCTCTCTGGTTCATGAACTGCACAGAAACTTTTCCAACATAATCTCCATAGTCGAGATGATCCTCAATACTACTACTTGGAGTACTGTTGATAAGCATCAAATGCATCATCTTGGTAACAGAAACAGAATTATCCACACAAATTGCTCCCTCCTCAGAACAGAACAAATAGCTTCCAAAGGGCCAGAACAAACTCGTCTCTTCTCCTGCCTGGGCCAACACTCCCAGATGAAACAAGACAAAGCGAAAGAGCTCAGCTTTATCTTCGTTGCGCAATTGGGCAGGCTCGCCAAAGTGGGGAGGAGGAGTCATCATGGACAAGTGCCAATGTTGCAGAAGGGAATGGAGGAGAGGAATGAGGGATGGTAGAGGAGCAAACAGCAGTCTGGGCATGATGTCGTGCTTTGAGACTACGTGACAGAAGTTGCCACCCAATCTCTCTCGCAGGACGGCTCGGGAAAGAGAACCATTGCCAAGCAATGGAGAGCCAAATGTAATGCATAGAACTGTTAAAGGAGAGGACACAGACTGGAGGTAAGAGAGGAGCCTGAGAGTGCAGAGAGATGCAGTTGTTCCTCCCATGGAATGGCCTGTCACTATAATTGACTTGCTTTTCTCCATTACTGCCGAAATCTGGTTGCATATAATTAATTAGTTTGTTATTTTTAAGCATCAATAATCATGCAGTAACCATATATGAAAGAATGGAACTACCTTTTATTTTCTGTAAAATTAACTGAGTTTTTCTAATAGGTTGGCATGCCGCATAATGTGTTACTAATAATTAAATTTACATAGTAATTTGTTAATAAGAATATAATAACATCACTTTACATAAATAATCTCATTTAAAAACTTAGTCATATAAAAAGTTGTAAAAATGATTGTTCGTTTGCAAATTGCATTATTATCTCACACACTGCCTTAAAACAACAGTTAGTACTACTCATGTTGTTGGTTTCACTAATTTAATTATTCTCACCAAATAAGCATTATATTTGGTAAATAAGAACAATTGATGGGAAGGAACCAAAAGAAGAATTTAAACCTTATCTTTGTGGAAAAGAGTAATTCTCATGTTATAGAAACTGATGATAAAAAAATATAGCAATAATAGGTATTCAAATTGCATGATTTGGTTTGGTCCAAAGATGTGTGCAGGTTGGCCTCTTAAGTCAATCAAAACTCAAGTGGGTATTTAATATTTTCTTAATCCCATAATAGCCTAGTCCGGTCTTGAAAATAATTGAGGCATCGAATAAAAGAACAACACAATTAAAATTAATTACTTTCTATGAGCGGACCAGACAATTAGGAATTAGGGTAATCTACAAAGTGGTCACGACAACCAAATACTGCTTACTTTTTAAAAAAAAAAAAGTTATAAGAATAAGAAACTATAAAGTATGTGTGTTTTCTTGATCTAAAAAATTTAGAAATCCGATTTCCAAATCTAAAATTTTCTTGAATCTTTTAAATAAAAATATCAAATTTATTAAAAAATAAATACAATTTTAAAATTGGGCCGAGTTTTACCTAACCTGGATGAATAAGCCTAACTATAGCCATATTATAAGTGGGACCAATTAATTAATTTATGATAATCCCTTCCTTTGTTGGTAGTGCTGAAGTATATCTTGTGTTCGGTGGAGCCTGATCAAAAATTAAAATTGGACTTATCATGCGGCCCACAACTTTGAACATATAAAGACAATAATAATTAGAAGACTAGCTAAATGGTAGAACATTACGTACAATGCGACCCAATTAATTAATAAAAATTATTATAGTCATAAATAGATTATATAAAAAAAAATTTATAAATTAACATAATTTTATGTAATTGATTAAACTTACTTTATAATAAAATTATTTTAGAATTTGATAAATACATAAAAATAAGTAAATTTATTGAATTACTTTTCTAAAATCTATTTGTAACTAAGATATTTCTCTTAATTAATACCACGAATCATTCCTTAATATTGATCTCTAAATTCGCCTTAATATTGTTAAGTCAAGACATCCCAAGAAAAGTTTGACGCTTTTAATTTGGTCCGAATTTAATATTGTTGTTATAAAGAGATCCATATATTTGTATTTCTTTGATTTGACCCACCAACTACTTCTTATTATACATGATAGACAACTATTCTTATTATATATGATAGCTTTACTTCACACGCAACTATAATTCAAAAGGGGCCATGATAGCGTGTCCGTTGCAGCTTACTGCTGCAGAGGACCCCTAGGCAGAAATTGGTCTTTTATTTTGTTATCATTTTTTATTTTTTTTATCATTTTAAAGTATTTTAAAAAATATATAAAAAAATATTAATTCATTAATAATTACTTTATTAATTATTAAATAAAAAATTAAAATATAAAATAAAATATAAAAAATGTCAAAAAATAAATATCAAATTTGAAGGACATTCTTACCACCTTCGTTCAAAAGAGCCAAATTAATGATCACTCCTATTGAATGGTTGTTTGAATCAGTCTTTAATAGGGTCTTTTTATATGCATTTTTTTATGCCTATTTATAAAGAGATTAATAGGGGGAGGCGTGCAGGGATCGAGCCTTCGTCAACTTTTTTTAATTAATATAATTACTAACTAGATACTTAATTCCTTTTCTCCCAAAAACGACTTACGTCCCATTTAGATGTAAAAGTATTTTATTTTATTTTATTATTTAAAATAATAAATAATTTAATTTTTCAAAATCTCAAAATAATAATAATATTAAAACATAATATTTTATTTAATTTTTAATTTTCATTTAAAATCATTCCATCTTACCATCCAAACCATACAGTAATTCTTTAAAATTATTTAGAGTCTATTTAGAGTTGAGTTTGAAAGATTAAAAAAAAATACTTTTAATTGTGTAAAAGTTATTTTAAAGAAAAAATAATATGTTTAATAAATTTATAAAAAAGTTTCTTTAATCACTTAAAAAAATTAAAAGACTACTTTTTTTAAAAAAGACAAATTGAAATTTTTATTGAAAAACTCTGATAAATAATTGTATATTTTTTTAAAAAAATATTATAACTAATTTTAAAAATGTTTTAGATACATATTTATTATATAATAAATAATTTTTAAAGTATAAAATTTATTATTTAAGTTATAAGTTATAAATTTTAAATTTATAAGTCATATTTCTTACTGAAATCTTAAACATACACTTATTCTGATTAAATTAAACTTTTCAAGTTCCTAGAAAATTAGCAAGACTCTGAAAAACATCGTGGGACAAAAAGTATAATACAAAGACGTATTAATTTTATTCTTACAGACAAATTAAGATTAAGAATTTCTTGTCACATATATTAGTTTCTTAAATCTTAACTATTATTTTCATTAATTAATTTATGTTATCACATCATTATAATTTATTATGTGCTAAATATTACGAAAATGATAAGTGAGGTGATGATCTCAATGTATAACACATAGCAGTGCGTCAACTCTCAAATATTTAATAAGAAAAAGTATGAATTATTTAGGATTTCAGTAGAGGAATACTAGGGAAGTAATTTGATTTTTAAAATATGAAATGTCGTCATCATGTTTAATTCGTTGGTATTGGAGGATTAAACATGAAATTAATGCTCGGAAAAAGGTGAAAATTAACAGAGAAAGCTAGCTAGCACTCAATCTAATAGTTTTTAATGGAGGCCAGCGCACATTAATTAACGAACTGATCATCAATTTAGAGTACTCAAATCGAAGTAATTAGGCAATAATCGATGATAATTTTCCTTTTGAAGTCTGAAACTAATTACCTGGTCTTTGAAACTTGGGGAATTATGCATAGACAGAAAGATATTCAGCATCCCTTCTTGCACCATGACTGGATCCTGGCCTCCATTGTGGCGGTGCAGTTGAGAGAACATGGTCCCGTTGCCGGCGCTCTCCAATGGCACCAAGTTTCTCCAGCTGGGCTCCGAGCTTCCTCCGGGCATCTGGATGCCGGAAAAAGCAATAAACCCTACATCTCCGACTTGCTCCGTTACAAAACTGCCTGGCGCAGTGGTGTTGGCGATCCTGCATAGCCTCCATGACTCCGGTAGCAATAGCGTGGAGGCCAAGAAAGTAGCCAGCACCTCGCTGGTCTCGAACCTGCAGATAGGTTAATTTCAGCGAGGGGGGAAGTAATATTATAATTAAGTTTTCAAGAGCAAGTTTGCGTTCAAATTAATGCCGATCGAGTAACTTACGATGAAGCTTCGGCATCCATGGATCGGAGGACTAGTTCTTTTTCTTGATCTTTCAAAGGTTTGGAGTGTATGACTAATGAGAAAGAAAACGGAGTCTGCAGTGTGAACTTGAAAATTAAAATGGTGGGGTCTTAAAATAGAAAGCAGGCTTTGTTGCTTGGCAAGTGGGATTGATTTTCTTTCTTCTTTCTTTTTTGGTTCAAAACGAGAGCTGCTGAGCGAACCAAGTACTGCTGAGCGAACCAAGTACTCCGTTTTCTTGGACTTTAAAAATTCCTTTGGACTTTAAAAATGCCGCGTGATCTGACGGGGTGAGTGATCGTATTCGGGAATCAAGACTAAGACCCGGTTTGAATTTGGAATTCAACTCATCTCAAATTTATTATTATATTTTTTTTAAAATTTTTATACAAAATATAAATCTCATTATTTTTTTTAATTCTAATACAATTTTTTTCAAATCCCAAAATAATAATAATAATATTTTATTCAATTTTCAAAATTTACTCAACTCATCTCATCTCAACTCGTATTATCTTAATTTCAAATCCAAACAAGACCTTAATACTCAAGACAAAGATTGTTTGGTCCTTTATCACTTTAGAAAATGCTACAATTCGTTCTATCAATTTAGGCATGGTTTATTTTTTCAAACAATTTTATTTTATTTTATCTCATCTTATTTCATCATTACAGTAAGAAGAAAGTGATTGATATCCAACTGAAAAAAAAAAAGTTGGAGTCACTCCTCTTCTCTCTCAAGATACAACTAGGGTTTAGTACCTATTTGTCGCAGCAAGTGGTGTTGTCTCACAGGGGTTAAGTGGTTAAGTCTAGAGTTACAAATCGGAATAATAGATACATAGGGGGCGCGAGCAAGAAATCTAACTTGTGCATGGAAGACAAACTCACTAAGAGATGGGAGCGGCTTCACCTATCGATTGATGAAAGTACAATGCTGCAAATGGACACAGGCGAAGGAAGCAAACCCCACAAAAGAGGGAAAATCTACATCGTTGGTAAGCTCCTCTCCGATAAGGGCATCAATAACGAAGTCTTCCGCTCCACAATGTCACAGATATGGAAACTCTTAGGTTGGGTCAGATTCAAAGATTCAGGGGATCAAAGTTTTTTAATTGAGTTTCAGAAATGTGAGGATAAAGATAAGGGTTTTGAGCAGGAGACCCTGATTCGTTGATTAAAACCTCCTCTCTTTGCAAGAGATTGATGAAAAGATATCGATTAACACTCTCCAGTTAGGTTCGAACCAATCTGGATACAATGCTATAATCTCCCTATTGGGGCTATGAACGAAATAATAGGGGAACAACTAGGCTCAATGTTGGGACATGTCATCAGAGTAGATGCGGAATCTGACAGGTTGGCATGGGGACGTTGTTTAAGCATCAGGGTGGTTATAGATCTACATAAACTACTGCTAAGGGGAAAATGGATAGATTTTGAGCAAGAAAAGTACTAGGTCTCCTTCAAATATGAGAGACTCCAGAATTTTTGTTTTCAATGCAGGACCCTAAACTATAGAGGAAAAGTTTGCCCTAAACCTAGAATAGATCCCAAGGAAGATGGACAAACCCCACAAGAATTTGGCTCATGGTTAAGTGCACAGCCAAAGAATTCTTCCATATTTGATTGTCGCAAGTATGGAGCTTGTTGCCCAGATGACTAACACAAGAGGGGGGCGAATTGGATTATATTATAAAAATTAACATTTATAATTCAAATACACAATATAAAATATAAACAGAATATAAAGCAGTAAGAAATGTAAAGAGTATGGTAAGAAAAAGCAAACTCAGTATTTTTACAAGGTTCAGCCCCACTGCCTACGTCCTCGCCTCAAGTTACCCCTTGAGGATCCCAAATTCACTATTTAATCTCCTTTAGCTGGAGATAGAAACCTATTACACCTTTGAGCAACATCGGTCCAAAAAATCCGTGTAGAACATTTTCTACACTTTCAATCACCTCAGACTTGGTGATTCAACTATTCCTTATGTAGAACACCTTCTACACACACAAGAGTTATACACACACTCTTACTGATACAAGAGTTGATAGCAGATAAACTATCAAAATACACTCATCAATGAGTGATATAGAAACAATACAGCGCAACCTATATCTCTCTAAAAAAGAACAAGAATTAAGACTCAAAACTTTAGACAAAAGAGAATGAGAGTTTTAAAAGAATGATGCAAAACTTAACAATAGATGTGTAAGCTCTTGTTATTATTTTTGCAAAACTCAAGTGAGCTATTTATGGGCAAATGAGTTTTCAATTTCAAATTTGAAAATATTCACATGTCAAATAAGAGCACTATTCACTTTTCAAAAAATTCAAATAAAAGCATTTCCTTTTTGCATTTGTCAAAGACAAATCCATTCATTTTTCAAAGAAATCAAATCTAATTTTATGCTTTTCATACATGACAAAATGAGCATGATTTATTTTTCAAACCAAATCATCTTTTTTTTTGCATATGTAAAAAAAAAAAACACACAACCACCCTTTAAGATTTTCAAACAAAATCATCTACCTTTTGCATTTGTTAAAAAAAACACACAAACACCCTTTAAGATTTTTAAATAAAATCATCTACTTTTTGCATTTGTCAAAAAAACGCACAACTCCCTTCAAGACTTTCAAACAAAAGATGCACATGTCAAATATGATAATCAATTATCTTATAAATTCAAATTTTTATATAAAAAAAAATCATTTTCGAAATTATTTTGTTTAGTGATGTTATGCACATGTGAAAAACATAATTTTCAAAACTAAAATATTTAAAAATGTCTTGCATATGTGAAAAAAGTAATTTGATGTTTTATGAGAAAAAAAAGTAATTTGGAGCCTTAATCCAATTCTGAATTTTATCAAGAAATGCACAAAAATAATCTATGAGTTTCATTTGTAAACTTATTCTTTTATACTTGATGTGCGTTTTGCTCCATTGCGTAAATAATTTGAGTTTGAGACTTGAATTTATTTATTATCATCAAAATCTACACGTAGATACGAAATTTGAAACCTTGGATTCAATAATCTCCCCATTTTTGATGATGACAAATACTTAGTACAATTATAAGACTTGCAGTAATACTTAAACTCCCCATGAGAATATGCGTTAGTTTTTCAAGTAATAGATAAACATAATTCCAGCATATATAATAGAGTTAAAAATCTAAATATTTACGTCTAAAACTTCTCCCCATTTTGGCATCATTAAAAAGGAATCATAATTAACTCAATAAGACATCTTCCTACAATAACTAATAGACAAATAAAACGGTGCGTTAGTAGAGACTATAGAGAATTCGGTGCGGAGCCTTGCGTATTCGACATCTTCCTTTATCACATAGTTGACTTATACTTAAAAGCTTATGTTTTAAACTTTCAACAAGTATAACATCTTCAATTATGAGAGAAAACTTATTACCAATTTTACATATTCCCACGATTTTTCCTTTTGAATTGTCTCCAAATGTCACATGTCCTTTTTCTTTAGGAGTGAGATCAATGAACTTAGTTTTATCTCCTATCATGTGTATTGAGCATCCATATCTAAAAACCATCTTGTTTTACTTACGGAAGACTTCATGCATACCTACAAAAATAATTAAAATAATTTTTCTTGGTACCCATGTTCTTTGGGTCCTTTATTTATTAGTATTAGAAGAAATAAGATTATTTAGTACCCATATGGCCCTAATAGTCATTGTACGTTTTCTTCTAATAGGACAAGCATGATAGTTATGACCATTTCTATTGCAAAAATTACAAATAATATGTAACATACTTGAAGAACTTGAGTGATTATAATAATGTCTTTCTTTGATAAATCTATTTTTAGGAAAAAAAAATTTGAAAATCTGGTTTTGATTTAATGGGTTTATCAAAGAAATTTTTATAGGGTTTGAGTTTTTCTTTTGGCATGTATCCCAAACCTACCTTATCAAAAACACATATTTGATTATCAAGAAATTTTTTCGAAATTTCTTTTTCCATTCGTGAAATTTTCAACAATTTTTTCTAAATCAGCTACTTTCTTTTTCAGTTCATCATTTTCATCTTTTGAAACTATATTTTCTTTTCTTTAAACATTAATTTCATTTATTAAAGAAAAATTTTTCTTTTTGAAAGCGGTATACTTAATACCAAATTTTTCAAATTCCTCATATACCTAGTCTAAAGCATTTTGCAATTCTTCATAAGAGGGATTTTCAATATTTGTTACCTCAATATCATCTTTAACCATAAGACAAAGATTTGCAGATTCTTCATTACTTCTGTCGCTGTCTGAGCTACTTAAACCATTATCCCATGTAGCTTTCATTGTTTTCTTGTATTTGTATCGATCTTTTTTTAGCAGGGGAAAATCTACCTTGATATGTCCTGGTTTTTTACATTTATAACAAATTAATGAATCATTTTTACCTGTATCTTTGTTGGAAGATTTTTTGAAAGATTTACTTGGAGAAACTTTATTTTTCAAGAATCTCTTAAATCTTCTTGTGATTATTGCAATCTCTTCATCATCGCTTTCTTCATCTTCATCGCTTTCACTTTCATGAGGAACGGCTTTGAGTACTAAGCTCTTTTTTTGTTTTCCTTCTTCTTCTCCTCTTTTCAATGTGTACTCATGGGTAATAAGTGACCCGATGAGTTCATTTACTTCGAGTTTTTTAAGATCTTTAGTTTCAAGAATCGACGTTACTTTTGATTCCCAATGTTTTGGTAATGAGTTGAGAATTCTCCTTACTATCTCCAAGCTGGAATAAACTTTACCAAGAAATGTCAAACTATTTATAATATTAGTAAAACGAGTATACATAGAAGAGATAGATTCATCATCATTCATTTTGAACATTTCATATTCATGCGTAAGAATATAAATTTTTTATTCTTTGGCTTGCGAAATTCCTTCATAGGTTACTTCCAAGTTATCCCAAATTTCTTTTGTTGTCCTGCAAGTCATTATTCTGTTAAATTCATTACCATTGAAAGCATTATATAGAAAATTCATAGTCATTACATTCACAGTATAAAGTCTATTGTCTTGGCGATCAAACTCTTCATCTTCCTTTTTGACCTTTACTCCATCAACAATTTTTGTTGGAATATAAGGTCCATTTACAATACATTTCCAGATTTCTCGACATTGAGACTGAAGAAATATTCTCATTTTAGCTTTCCAGAAAGTATAATTATCTCCACAAAATAGCAGAAGTCGACTACTGGATTGACCTTCAGCGAAAGTAACTGCAATGTTAGCCATATGATCTTAACTCAACAAATAGTTAATCTTATAACAGAATCCTTATTCTGATACCAATTATTACCCAGATGACTAACACAAGAAGGGGGTGAATTGGGTTATATTATAAAAATTAACACTTATAAATCAAATACACAATATAAAATATAAACAGAATATAAAACAGCAAAAAATGTAAAGAGTAGGGTAAGAAGAAGCAAACTCAGTATTTTTACGAGGTTCAACCCCAAATCCACTATTAAATCTCTTTTAGGTGGAGATAGAAACCTATTACACCTTTGAGTAGCATCGCTCCAAAGAATCCGTGTAGAACACCCTATACACTTTCAATCACCTCACACTTGGTGATTTAACTATTCCCCGTGTAGAACACCTTCTACACACACAAGAGTTATACACACCCTCTTACAAATACAAGAGTTGATAGTGGGTAGACTATCAAAGTACACTTATCAATGAGTGAGATAGAAACAATACGGCGCAACCTATATCTCTCTCAAAAAGAACAAGAATTAAGGCTCAAAACTTTAGACAAAAGAGAATGAGAGCTTTGAAAGAATTATGCAAAACTTAGCAATAGATGTATAAGCTCTTGTTGTTCTTTTTGAAAACTCAAGTGAGCTATTTATAGGCAAATAAGTTTTCAATTTCAAATTTGAAAAGATTCACATATCAAATAAGAGCACTATTCACTTTTCAAAAAATTCAAATAAAAGCATTTCCTTTTTGCATTTGTCAAAGATGACTCCATTTATTTTTCAAAGAAATCAAATATAATTTTTTGCTTTTCATACATGACAAAATGAGCATGATTTATTTTTCAAATTAAATCATTTTCTTTTTCCATATGTCAAAAAAATACAGAATCACCCTTTAAGATTTTCAAACAAAAACATCTACTTTATGCATCTGTCAAAAAAAAATACACAACCACCATTTAAGATTTTCAAATAAAATCATCTACCTTTTATATTTATCAAAAAAACACATCACCCCCTTCAAGACTTTCAAACAAAATATGTACATGTCAAATATGATAAATTCAAATTTTTATATAAAAAAAATATCATTTTCGAAATTATTTTGTTTGATGATGTTATGTACATGTGAAAAATATAATTTTCAAAACTAAGACATTTAAAAATGTCTTGCATATGTGAAAAAAGTAATCTGATGTTTTATGAGAAAAAAAAAGTAATTTGAAACCTTAATCTAATTTCGAATTTTATCAAGAGATGCACAAAAATAATTTATGAGTTTCATTTGTAAACTTGTTCTTTTATGCTTGATGTGCACTTCGCTACATTGCGTAAATAATTTGAACTTGAGATTTGAATTTATTTCTTATTATCAAAATCTACACATAGATACGAAATTTGAAATCTTGGATTCAACAGAGCTAACTACGTAGGCTCTGAGAAAAAGGAGCAAAACCATGCAGGAGTTGACTTCCATGCAAATCCCAAGGGAACGAAGCAGAAAATGGGATAGGGGGACAACTCAACAGCCACTACAGGGAATGAGGGGCATCTTGGTACAATCACACCATCAAATCTTTGTGCACATGGTTGTCCTGATCAGCAACAGAATTCGAAAACCACATGTGACTTAAAGGTGGATATAGGAAGCCAACTACCAAAGGGGGTAGATCAAGAGGAAAATAAGAGTGACATTAAGCCCCAAAGCCAAAACTCGAATTGGGAAGCCCCCAAGGAAACAAATCAGTGGATGGACCTTGATTCTATGACCAGTGCAGTAGAACTTGGGCCAAAACAAAAAGGGGATCACAGGCCTCAGAAACTTGAAGAGAAGTAGCAAGTTACTGAAAAGTAGCCAAATGAAACTCTACCAATTCCATATAGTAGTCTATCAACCCTTCCAAAAGCCCAATTGAGTCCTCATGTGGTACTGGCTACCATAGAAGTGGTAAGTGAAAAAGCAGGCACGAGGTCAATCAAGCTCCACAATGTTACTTACACATATATCGAATACAACTCATGACAAAAAGGTAAAGAGAGGAATCCAAAAGGTTGCCAAGGAACCAATAAATACACCCAAGAAAATTCGAGTTGATGAGGAAGACAATGAAACCAAAATGACATAGCAGTAGCTGGTTTCCAACCCTGCCTACACCGATGAGTCATTTATCTAGGAACTATCGAGGGCTTGAGAACCCTCATGCAATTCAAATACTTAAAAAAATTTCTAAGGATAAGTGCCTCCACTTAGTGTTCCCAATGAAAACTAAGTGCTCCAAAGTTAGAATGGAAGAAATACGTAAAAGTCTGCACTTTGAGGCCTACTTTGCAGTTGACAATGTTGGCCAGAATGAGATAGAACCTGGCTGGATCCGGGCTAGGAGAGTGGCGCCCATTCCTAACCAGTTCTGAAAATGTTTGCTCATGCTGGAGGGAGCATCCCTACTTAGTGATCGGTCTGCTAATTCATGCAAATCCAAAGAAGTTATGACAGACGAGCCACATGCAAGGAAACTTGCACGTGTGGTTCTAGCCGGGCTTTCCTGAGGTATCTAATAACCTTGCTTCTGCTCGCCGCTAGTGCACCTCTCCTAACTATTTCCCATTTATTCTGGAATAATCTTTTTAGGAGGGACAATTTTACATATTTCTGTCAACCATGAACACCTTGACACTTAACCATGGCAATTCAATGATTTTTATGGGCACCCTAAACCAGTCAAGAGAAATGGGAGTTGGGAACTTTTGAAGATGCATAAGCCTAGAGCATCAATGCCTTGGATTTATGCATGTGATTTCAACAAGATTTTTCATCAAAAGGAGAAGTCTAGGGGAGCTTGCAGACCATATCACCAAATTGAAAATTTCAGACAAACCATTGAACGTTGTGAAATTCAGGACCTCAAAAGTGTTAGACTACAATAAACTTGGGCAAATAACCAACAAGGGAGTGGATTCACAAAGGAGAGAATTGATCGAGCAATGGCTAATAAAGAGTGGAAAGATAGGTTTACCTCTGCAACCTACACTGCCTTATCAGCAATTAAATCGGACCACTCCCCACTCCTCAGTGCACTTCAGCACTTGCGCCCCAAGTCACAAAGATGGCAACTCCCTTTTTGGTATGAAGCATCATGGGAGTTTAGAGCAGAGTCTTCACAAGTAATAGAGAAGGCATGGAAGAAACCAGTACTGGAAAGGACTAGAGCCGAGAACATGAGAACTAAACTTGAGCTTTGCCAAAGGAGTCTCACAAGTTGGATCCAAAGAACCAAACACCAAGGCGATGGTTCCCATAGAGAACAGATGAAGAACCTCCAATTAAAAGTTGAATTTCTCTTGCTGAGTCTGATCTAAAGTAGAAACAAAGGGCCAAACAACATTGGCTGGAAGATGGGGACCGAAACACACATAACTTCCACATGCAAACCAACCAAAGGAGAAAGAACAACTGGATCTCGTCCATTACTTTTAACAGGGGAGAGCCTTCAATGAACAAAAAGAGATTAGCGAATGCTTTATAGGTTCCTTTCACTCTCGTTTTACTACATCCATTCCATTTAATATTGGTCTTTGTTTGAGTGCCATGAGTCCAAAAACTACTAATGATATGAAAGATAGTCTGATGAGGGAGTTCAATCCCAAAGAAGTTAGAATTGCAATGTTCTAAATGAATCCCCTGGGGTCTCCTAGACCTAATGGTTTTCCTATCTAATTCTACCAAAAATATTGGGATATTGTAAAGGAGGAAACTACCAGTTATGTACTATAAGTTTTGAATGGAAATAGCTCTATCCAAGAGGTTAATGACACTTACATCACTCTCATTGCCAAGATTAAAAAAAAAAATCCCAACAAAGTAGCTGAGTTCAAGCCTATCAGCTTGTGCAATGTATTGTAGAAGTTCATATCCAAAACACTTGCTAATAAGCTGAAGGGTATCTTACCTTTTATCATTTCTGAGAACCATAGTGCTTTTGTCCCGAGGAGACTCATTTCAAACAACAACCTCATTGCCTATAAACTTTTATACACCATGACCGCTAGAATGAGAAGTAAAAAAGGATTCATGGCTTTAAAACTAGACATGAGTAAGGCGTATGATAGGTTTGAATGGCAGTTTGCAGAAGTAGTGATGTAGGATAGGATTCCCCCAACACTAGTGTAACCTGATTCAAAAATGCCTCAACAAAGTGTCATACTCTATCCTTGTAAATGGGATCCCTCGAAAGGTCTTCCATCCTCCTAGGAGAATTAGACAAGGGAATCTCATTCTCCCATATCTTTTCACCTTGTGTGGAAAGGCTCTATCAGCATTACTCCATTAGGCTAAATAGCAGGGTGAATTATCTAGCATTCACATTGGTGGGGTTCCTTCTAGAGTAAGCCATTTGTTCTTTGCAGATGACAGCTTGCTCTTTTGCCAAGCTTCCCTCAGGAACTTTCCAAAGTTATGGATATTCTTGCCTCCTATGAACATGCATCTGGCCAAGTCTTGAATAAGGAGAAATCAACTATTTTCTTTAGTAAAAACAATCGGCCAAGCAAACAGTTACAAACACTCCAAATTGCTAGCATTAAGGCCTGGTTTATTTTTAAAAATAAGATGAGATAAAAGTTAAAAAAAAAGAATAAAATATTGTTGTAATATATTTTTTTAATAATAGTTTTATTTTAGGATTTGAAAAAGTTAAATTTTTTATTATATTTTTTATAAGAATTTGAAAAAATGTAATAATGAGTTTGAGAAGAATTTAGAGTTTTTAGTTTTATCTCCTAAAACAAACAAGGTCTAAGTCTACTGAGACTTTTGAGAAATATCTTAGACTCCCTACCACTCTTGGTAGAGCAAAAGTAGCAGCATTTCATTCCCTTTTAGATAAAACTTGGGCCCGAATTACCAATTGAAAAACAAAGTTTTTGTCAGCTACCGGAAAGAAACTCTCCTAAAATTTGTGCTCCAAGCCGTCCTTATCTACTCTTTGTCTATTTTCCAGCTCCCTGAATCCATCATTAATAACCTGAACATCCTCCTCAAAGAATTCTAGTGAGGTTATAATGAAGAGTCTACCAAAATTCAATGGATCCCTTCGGACCAGATTAGTGGTGCAAAAGAGGATGGTGGCCTGGGTTTTAGGGATTTTAAGAGATTTTACATTGCTCTTCTAGCCAAACAAAGCTGGAGGTTGATCAAAGACCCCTGCTCCCTAGTCTCAAGGAAAAAATATTTCTCCTCTACCAACTTGTTATCTGCCAAATTAGGTCATGGCCCCTCATGTGCTTGGAGAAGCATCTTTTCTTATATCACTATGCTTAAACCAGGCCTCATCTAGAGGGTTAGAGATGGGAAAAGTATTAACATATGGTCTGACAAGTGGGTTCCTGCATTACCTAACTTTTCTGTCTCCTCAACTAAGGATTGTAATGTTTGGTGTGAACAGGTCAGTGACATCATTGATCCACAACTGAGAAGGTGAAAAGAGAACCTGCTAAGGGAGTTGTTCACGGCCATTGAAGTAGAAGCAATAAAACAAATCTCAATTAGCCTTGGTAACAGTCTAGATGAACTCACTTGGGAGAGGACAACTAATGGAATTTATAATGTCCAGAGTGGCTATCATTTTTAGAGTCAAGGCAAAGCTGCTCAGGAAGGAGAATCATCACACAAACAAAGAGACAAGGGTATATGGAAAAGCATCTCAAACATGAAAATACCACCTGGTGTCAAGCCTTTCCTATGGAAAGCTTGCTGTGATGCTCTGCCAACACTTGCTAATTTGAAAAAAAGGAAAGTGATTGAGGATAGCTCTTGCCTAGTGTGTTTTAGGGCACCCAAGACTTCAGGTCATGATTTTTGGGGATGCCTAGCTACTAAAGATGTATGGAACCAAGGATGCATCAAAGTTCAGAAAATGTCATTGCAAGCTGTTGATTTCTTCACTATTTGGTTCAGACTTTCCAAGCTTCTTGACTGTGAAGAATTGGAACCAATAGCATTAACATTAAGTGGTATATGGATGAAGATGAATGATTTTACTCATGGTAAAGGCCTAACCCACCCTTCCAGCTTGGTTCAGAGAGCACAAGAGCCATTAATCTCCTACGAAAAGGTGCAGGCCACTGTTCAACCTAGTCAACAGATTTCAAGACAAAGAGACAACCATTGGTCCAAGCCTCCAAAAAGGATGTTCAAAGCTAATTGAGACGCTGCTTACAAGGCTGATCTAAAGAGAGTTGGCATTGGAGTAATTATTCATGACCACCAAGGCAAAATAATGGGGACACTACGAGCACCAAAACCCCATTCTGAAAGGTAATTGATGCCGAAGCTCATGGCCTCCTCTTGGCTGTGATTTTTTGCAAAGAATTAGGTATGCACCAGGTCATTTTTGAAGGTGATTCGAAAGCTGTCATAGATCAATTGATTTCCAAAGGACCCAACCTAAGTTTTGGAGGACTCTTAATAGAAGATGCCAAACACATACTTGCTGGTTTTGTTAAATGGGATGCAAATCAATGGTGTTGTGCACCAAGTTACCCAAAATGCTCCCTCATTATGTAAAAATGTTTATGACATAGCATTCATTCCATTGTAACATCGGAACTTTCTTGAAGTTTATTAATGAAAGCAGGCCTCATTTCAAAATACAATGTGAGGGGGAAAGTACATGTGATCCTCAACCACCTTTATTAAGACACTACAAGACATCAAAAGGGGTGCAAGCGCAGGACATGAGAGTAGGTTCAAACATAGGGTGGTAGGGACTAAAAGGGAAGCAAGGTGAAAAGCATGGATGACATGGTGAAAAGCAAGTTGGTTGATACACGCAAAGTGTTTTTAGCCTCACTCCATCACCAAATAGCAGCACCCGCAGACCAAGAAGTCTTATAAAAGGCCTCAGATAAATGAATAGAATGGATCATCTCCTCCAATTCCTTTCCTTCAATTTCTCCTTCTCATAACAAATATAAACATTTGTTCACAAATGTTTATATTTTTCTTGTACAATGACTGAGATGTGAGAAGATGTAAAACGTTTATTATAACGGATCCTCATTCCCAAACTTTCATGAACTTAGGCAATATGCCGAACCACGTAAATCATGTGTCTATGTCTATTTATTTCATTTGTTATTAATGTACGTGCCAACTGCACCAGAACCTCGCTGGGAGCCCCAAATGAAACCCAAATCACTTCAGTGAGCCGAGAATGACTATTTCTCCCACCCCGGCCTATTGACTGATTTATACGACATCAACAATAACTATTTTTCTAAATTTTTATACAAAATAAAAAAAATAATTCAATTTTTTCAAATCTCAAAACAAATTTTTCAAATCTCAAAACAAAACTAATATTAAAAAAATATTTTGCAATAATATTTTTTTTTTTTACTCTCATCTCATCCTAACTATGAAAACAAACAAAATCTTAGTCTCTCATATATTTTAATTTTTTATTATTATTATTTTATTTAATAATTAAATATTATTATATTGGTATTTTTTATTTTTTTAAAATATTTAAAAAAATCTAGAAAGAAATAAGAAAAAAAATTAAAAAAATTATATTTAGTCTATAGGACACGCTCAACGATCACCACTAGACTCTAGACTGTTACCCTTACCACTATATATAATATATTAATATTAATTGTACTATATATATGGATCCACGCATGAGCTGGCACGGTTACGTTTTATATGGAAGTTGAATATTGTTGAGGACATATTTCATAGCCTGGGCCTCTCAGTAATGATCCAACCAATTCGGACCTGCAAAATGAGTAAGTATTGGAGTTAAGGTCGGGGTTCGAGACCTCTCCAATGCCAAAGTTAGTTTTCAAAATGAGAAAAAAAAAATACAATATGAAAGTAAAAGATCAAAAAACGTAACCTTACCTTGGAAGAGTTGGGTGCTATTTATAGTGGTGGTTGTACTCAACTTGGCCGTGAAGACAGTAGAGATTATCCTAGGTCACTGTGTAATTAGGGCTACAAACGAATAGATCTGCTCGTGAATAATTTGAGCTTGACTCGTATAAACTCGATTCGAACTCGGTTCATTTAATAAATGAGTTGTTCGTGACTATTAATATTTGTTCGAATATTAAACGAGCAAAACTCGTATAATTTCGACTTGACTCGATTCGATTTAGGCTCGCGAACAAGATTCGTATAAACTCAATTCGACTCATTTTGAGCTCGTCACAATACTCGTAATATTTATATATATATATAATCACATATATTCAACATATATTCTTTTATCATATATATTTTATATATTATATATATTGTTTTTTATACTTTGTATAAGTAATATATTTTATTAATTTATGTATAAAAAGGTGACGAAAGAATAATGTTGAATATAATAATATATTAAGTTCACGAAAAAATTAATAAATTAAATTTGATTACAACAATTTCTTATCTGATTTATTTTGTTATTTGGCCAAATTTAATATTACTAGTAAGAGGTGCACGTGTACAGTAAAAAATGTATATTATAATAAATATTTACACTTTCATATGCTCTTATGAAAATATAATTATTATATAACATTAACCTAAAATAATTATTAAGTATAACAGAAAAATGAATGTATATTGAAAAACAAGTATTAATATGATGGAAAATAAATTGATAGTTAGAAAAATATATGGTCTAAAGCATCTTAGTTAAAGAGAAATTCACCTATATGTGCGTCTATGTGTTTGGACACCATGAAGTGTGTTCTATTGTAGGCTTCATGTGTTGCCATCTTAATTCTAATCTTATAACTATTATTGTAGATGAACTTTTGAAGATTTATAAAAACACGATTTTCAACTTTTTTTTAAATTCCTTTTACCCATTGATTTAAATAAATAAATGTTATCATTTAAAATAAATAAATAAATTTTTATTTAATATATACTATCATAGAAGTCCTCATATTAGGCTGATCATTTTTTTTTAAAAAAAAACTATTGTATTTTTCTAAAATAGTATAGTATTAATAATAGAGTCAATTAGTTTTAGCATTGTATTTAAATTTTAAAATAATAACAAATATTTAATAGATGTTGCGTTCAGATCTCAAAAACTATTACCATAAAACAAAATAAAAATAAATAAATAGCAAGGAGCAGGTATGCGTCACGTGGACAAGACCAGACCACTGCACTTTATCCTCCCATGAACAAAATCAAACAAATAAATGCAAAGATTGTCCATATCTGATCATCGAGATTCTCAATTTTGCACTAAAAAAAGCCTACGTGCCAAAATCCAACGGTTGAAAACAATCCAACTGCACAACATATACCTACGCTTCCCTATACACTCTAGTTAATTTCAACCAGCCTTCTCTGAATACTCAGCCAACCGCTTGTTCGTCTTATTATTCTCTCTCCTTATAATTCTTCTCCTTAGAAATCTTGCTCCTTTTCTAAGAGGAACGCTCAGGTTAGTTTGCCTCTGATTATGCTTAAAGAATAATGCGATCGTTTGCAGTATAACTTTGGGGTATCGATTCCACAGAGAGATAGATTGAGAAATTAAAAAACAGTAACGAAATTAACAAAAAGATTTAGATGAGTGCGAAAAGTAAATTTTAGAGTGTGACATAAATTAAAACTAAATGAGTAATTTAAACAGTATAAAAATGAGACGAAAAGTAGAGTATCGGGAATCATTTGTATATAATTGGTATTTTAATTATTTTCGATTCATTAATAACTCAATTGAAAATTCTATGTCCAAATTTTCAATTGGAAAATAAAACATTAATAACCAGATTTAAATCAAATGTAATCTTTCGAAAAATCATTCGTCACAATATAAGAACAAGAATTGTTATCGATATTAAGGAAATTCAACGTCGACAATATACTCGTAGAACAATATTGCAGCAGAGAATTAAATTAAAAAAGATAACCAATTGAACCAAACATAATCAAAAGATTATTGCATTCAATAGAAAAATCATGACTGAATCTATAAATGAAATAAATTCTAAGATTATTTGGTGACGAAAATATTTATAATAAATTTTGAATAACTAAACAAAAGAGTTTAATATTTGAAGAACACATATATGAATAAAAAACAATTACAAATACCATCATATATACAAATTCATCCCTAACTCTACTAGAAAATTAGTTACACATATTGAAAATATGCAACAAAAATTCTTCAAGGGATAATATGGAAAAGCCAATCATTATTTTCTTCTCTCTTCTTTGGTTTTTCTTTTCTTTTCTCAAGCTCCCAAAAACAATGTCTCTTCCAAGGCATCCAAGCACACTAAGCATTCTTAAAACACACACCCCTCCCTTCTATTTATAAGTATCCTTCATACAAGTTGTCATGACAAAATCATCACAATTTCAACTTATTTTGCCATGTGTCATTCTTGAATCCAAGTGATTTGGAAGTTGTCATTTTGATCATTTGTTTTCCCACTATGCATGAACTGGATTTTGCTTGTAGGTTGAGTGTTTCAATTTTGCTTCTCTATCCATTAGTTATCTTGTATGACTTAATATCTTGTGGTCAAATAATTTGTCTTGAAGAAACTTGAGTGCACTTCATCTTGTATATGAATCGATCATTGAATTTCCAAGTTGGTGTAGGAATGCTTGCTGGAAAATATTATGATGACATTTGGATTTGATGCAAGTGGCTGGAAAATATCCAGGAACGTCAAGTGCAGGTGCGTCCACTTGATGGTCAATTTTGTATTAGATTGAGTGGATATCTCTTCAAACATAAAACATAACAATTATATATATTTCTCTTGCGGTTCTATATCATCTTGAATCAGCTCAATCGGAGATTGGATGAGAGAGTTATACCCATATTACGAAAAGATGTCAGAACAGTCTAAAATTCCGCAATTATCTTCATTTGCTCCTAATGCCTCTATTTGTGTCCTAAATCAAAATATAAGAATAATGAGTATATTTAGGCATCAAATAAGAATAAAGTATTAAACATTAAGAGAGGAAAATATGGAATTTTATATTCTCATCAATATATTAAATCATGCTTATATCTATCTCAAGATAAATGACCATTAATTTTAATAACATGAGTTATATCTATTATTTTCTCATTTCTTTTAGTATTTAAATAAAGTATTTAGAGTGCATTTTTGTGCACTCATCACACCCCACAACTTACTCATTGCTAGTCCCTAGCAATTTTCATGCAAAATGATGAGAAAGACCAAATAAAATCACACATAGAGGCCATCAAGACACATTTTTCAAATTTATATATTAAAACAATTTTAGAAATTCAATAACTCTTTCACAAGTAATTCAAATATAGCAATCCACAAAGTGTGTATGTGTTCCAAACTATTTTTATCAAATCAGAGGTTTCGACACATACAATATTAGAATATCTTAAGCAAAAAGGTTCAACTCCATAACTCACGGGTATAGAAGTGTTTCATGTATGGGTTCTCTCTATGGAGTTGACAAAGGTGTACATTTACTCTCATGAAAATTTAGCCAATTATATATAAGTAACAAGTAAACATTGATCTTATGATAGGAATACTAACAAATGAGATTTCCACCATTCTTTCCACAAGCATACTTAGGATCGAAAAAATCAACACAAAGAGTTGTAATGTGGCTTAGGGTTGGGGTTCATAAGAAGAAAATGTGAAGAGGTTTCAAAAACTTTCAAGTATACACAAAAGGGAATCTGTTAAATTTTTCAGTAGACTATACTTTCCTTTTGATGTACTTTTTAATTTTTTAGATTTTTGACTAAGTACACTTTTCCATCTTCTTTTGCCACTGGTGTCTTCGCAATTTGATGAACTCTTTCATGAATAATTTGATGGACACATCTAGCACCATGCCATTTTTGTCATGGTTTTCTTTTTTCTTTTTTTTTTAAATGATAATTTCACACCTAATACACACTTGGAAGTAAAATGGTAGGAAAATATAGTGTATAAGCTATACTCCAATGTGGAGAGGTTGGATGATGTAGATATGAAAAGAAAAGACCATATGTGTATATTGGCTCAAAATTGGTTGCTAGGGATCTATGATGAAAAGGCTCAGCTTGAAAGGCTCAAACGTTAATCTTAAGTTGACTTTTGTCATATCCCAAGTATATCCACCATCTTACCACAAACCATGTAATGATATTTTCAAAAGAAGTATCAAATTCAACAGATCAATGGATACTTATCACAATTTCTGTATTTGTAAGCTCTCAATTCTCACCAAAATTCACATGAATACTTAAGCAAAATAATTCTTTAGTTACATGTGTCAAATCACCATATTACCACAAAATTTAGAGAAGTGCATAAATGGTTCTGTGGATGCTTTAGCAAAATGATTTAAGATGGGTTTGTTGAATTCACCAAGATGGTTATGAATGAGCATGAGTATCATGTGTGAAAAGATGCCTATGCGAAAAAAGATTTGGCAATTTTTTATATTTTGATTGAAATATGCTACAGAGTTTAAATGATAAATTTGTATTCCCACCCCCCAACTTAAATGAAACATTGTCCTCAATGTTTAAGAATCAAAATTGAATGGGGAGTAACTAAAAAGGGTAGGATACACCTGATGTGTGATATGGATAGCTCGCTAAGCATTAAAAGTGGTGATCTGAAATGACAAAATGAAACTATCTTGCAAACAAAAATAAAGAAAACAGTAGTAAACAAAAATAAAACAAAACAAATAAGATAATAATAATAATAATAATTATTGTTGCATGGTGTGGTCAAAGTTGATAGACCAAGTCTACAACCAGACTATCTTCCACTTCTTGAACTATTCCTCCTAGGT
This sequence comes from Platycarya strobilacea, assembly GCA_036898215.1. NCBI lineage: Eukaryota > Viridiplantae > Streptophyta > Magnoliopsida > Fagales > Juglandaceae > Platycarya > Platycarya strobilacea. Next base: position 19,769,884 of record CM072546.1, on the reverse strand, counting down.
CAAAAACAAAACGCTTATTTGCCCAATAAACTCGATGCTCGAGCTTCACAGGTAGGTGGCAAGGTTTTAGAATAATTTTTGGTACTTGCCCACTTGAAGGAATCTGTTTTTCATTTTTCTCAAGCAACTCCTCAAACTTCGGTTGCCAAGCCTGTGTGCTATAATCTTGAGTATTGTCAAAAATTGCACAAATTTTAGCTACATCAGACAAATCACTGATAGGATTAAACTCAAAATCAACAATAAAATTCTTAAGGGGATCAGAATCATGAGTTGTGAAAACTTCCGTCTATGAGTAAGTCAATCATATATATCTGCTGGCACTCGTGATTCTTCACAGTTTCTTGTGCTATATGTTGACCATGAGGTACAGACTGAGTTTGAGAAAGGAACTTACATTGCTCATTTACACTCAAGAAACTCATTATTTTAGACACCTGGCTCTTTATCTCCTTTTGCTCTTCAACAACCTGCATAATTAAAGACTCAAATTTTTGGTTAGTCTTACCCTGTACTTCAATAAATGCATGCAAAGTGTCTTCTAAAAAATTTCTAGAAGATTAGGGTGCATAGTATGGTGCAGGATATGATCTAGAAGGTTGTGTAGGCTGTGCAGGCTGTTGGTTTTCAGACTTCCAGCTGAAGTTGGGGTGATTACGCCATCCTCTCATGTTAGCATGTGTAGGACAGTCTTGGGCATGATGATCTACCTCACCACAGACAACACATGGCCCGAAAGAGTCTGCATGATTAGCCATGTGTGTTGGCTTTGAGTTTTTCATTTTCAATAACTCTAATTCTCTGGTGAGCATTTCAACCTTAGCCTTAAGGTTATCTTCTTCCCTTAGATGGTAAATACCACCACTCGAGTTTCCTGTAGGTCGTGACCTATTTGTGCTATCAGTAGCACTAGGTCCAGTCCAAGTATGAGTTTTTTCAGCAAGTTCATTGAGGTACTCTATGGCCTCATCAGGATTTTTCTGTAAAAATTCTCCATTGCACATCATTTCCACGAATTGACGTTCCCTGGGCGTAAGCCCTTCATAAAAATAACTCACTAAGCGCCAATTCTCATATCCATGGTGGGGACACATACTCAGCAATTCTTTAAATCTTTCCCAAGACTGGTACAAAGTCTCACTATCCTTTTATGCAAAGGTAGAGATTTGTTTTTTTAAAGCATTGGTCTTATGTTGGGGGAAGTATTTATTGAAAAACACTTGAGTCATCTCACTCCATGTTCCAATAGATCGTGGTCTTAGTGAGTACAACCAACTCTTAGCTTTATCTTTCAAAGAAAAAGGAAAGAACTTTAGCCTTACCGTGTCGTCAGTGATATTTTGACTGTGGAATGTTGCAACTACTTCCTCAAATTCCCTAATATGAATATAGGGGTTTTCATTTTCTAGACCATGAAAAGTCGGAAGTAATTGTATCATTCCTATTTTGAAATCTACATGACGAACATTAGGTGAGAACATAATACAGGATGGTGTGGCTGTTTGTGCGGGATGAAGATAATCTTGGAGGGTTCTAACAGGTTGGTCCGCGTGTTCACTCATCACGTCAGAATTGAAAAAATTATCAAACAAGCGATTAGAAAAATTAGATTCTGAATCTGATTCTAGCACGGGTCTACTAGCAAACCGTCCAAAAGCGTCTTTGTACCTGCGCATGCAAAGTAAAGAAAAGCATAATACTGAAAAAAAATAATTACGAAAATAAAAGTAAAATAAAATAAAGATGCAGAAAGCTAAAAAGAAAATGAACGAAGCTACCGCTCTTTTTTTTTTTTTTTACAAACTACTAAAAAAACCTACAAATTCTTCTACCGTCTCCCCGGCAACGGCGCCAAAATTTGATTACGCCTAAAGAATAACGCGGTCGTTTGCAGTATAGCTTTGGGATGTCGATTCCACAGGGAGATGGATTGAGAAATTAAAGAACAGTAACAAATTAACAAAAAGATTTAAATGAGTGTGAAAAATAAATTTTAAAGTGTGACGTAAATTAAAACTAAATGAGTAATTTGAACAGTATAAAAATGAGACGAAAAATAGAGTATCGGGAATCCTTTGTATATAATTGGTATTTTAATTATTTTCGATTCATTAATAACTCAATTGAAAATTCCATGTCCAATTTTTCAATTGGAAAATAAAACATTAATAACCAGATTTAAATCAAATGTAATCTTTCGAAAAATCACTCGTCACAATATAAGAACAAGAATTGTTATCGATATTAAGGAAATTCAACATCGACAATATACTCGTAGAGCAATATTGCAGCAGAGAATTAAATTAAAATAGATAACCAATTGAACCAAACATAATAAAAGGATTATTGCATTCAATAGAAAAAACATGACTGAATCTATAAATGAAATAAATTCTAAAATTATTTGGTGACGAAAACATTTATAATAAATTTTGAATGACTAAACAAAAGAGTTTAATATTTGAAGAACACATATATGAATCAAAAACAATTACAAATATCATCATATTTACAAATTTATCCCTAGCTCTACTAGAAAATTAGTTACACATATTGAAAATATGTAACAAAAATTCTTCAAGAAATAATATGGAAGAGCCAACCATTATTTTCTTCTCTCTTCTTTGGTTTTTCTTTTCTTTTCTCAAGCTCCCAAAAACAATGTCTCTTCCAAGGCATCCAAGCACACTAAGCATTCTTAGAACACACACCCCTCCCTTCTATTTATAAGCATCCTTCATGCAAGTTGTCATGACAAAATCATCACAATTTCAACTTGTTTTGCCATGTGCCATTCTTGAATCTAAGTGATTTGTGAGTTGTCATTTTGATCATTTGTTTTCCCACTATGCATGAGCTGGATTTTGCTTGTAGGTTGAGTGTTTTAATTTTGCTTCTCTATCCATTAGTTGTCTTGTATGACTTAATATCTTGTGGTCAAATAATTTGTTTTGAAGAAACTTGAGTACACTTCATCTTGCATATGAATTGATCATTGAATTTACAAGTTGGTGTAGGAGTGCTTGCTGGAAAATATTATGATGACATTTGGATTTGATGCAAGTGGCTGAAAAATATCCAGGAACGTCAAGTGCAGGTGCGTCCACTTGATGGTCGATTTTGTCTTAGATTGATTGGATATATCTTCAAACATAAAACTCAAAAGTTATAGATATTTCTCTTGCGGTTCTATATCATTTTGAATCAGCTCAATCGGAGATTGGATGAGAGAGTTATTCCCATATTACGAAAATATGTCAGAATAGTCTAAAATTCCACAATTATCTTCATTTGCTCATAATGCCTCTATTTGTGTCCTCAATCAAAATATAAGAATAATGAGTATATTTAGGCATCAAATAAGAATAAAGTATTAAACATTAAGAGAGGAAAATATGGTATTTTATATTCTCATCAATATATTAAATCATGCTTATATCTATCTCAAGATAAATGACCATTAATTTTAATAACACAAGTTATATCCATTATTTTCTCATTTCTTTTATTATTTAAATAGAGTATTTAGAGTGCATTTTTGTGTACTCATCAGCCTCTTTCTCTCTCGGTGTCTGCTTCTGGATTAAATCTACATATGTATTTTTTCTAGACAGAGACTTTTATTTTCCCTATGGACAAGTTAGAGGAGAGAAAGAATATGAAGTTTGTTTCTCTTTTTTGGGTATCTATAGAAGTGGACCTAAAGAAATTTTACTAAGCTAAATAGATTAAGACCTTTTTTTTTTCTTTTTTTGATTTGTAAGCATGGTTGGTGCAAATCTTAGATATTTGGTAGAGAAGAATGCCATGGCCGGCTACAAGCCTCGTCGGTTGGATTGGGAGCTCTTTGATTCCACCTTTCACGACCACCCCCACTTTAAATCATTCTCCTTTAATTCGAGCTCAAGTAGCTCGAGCTCTTATCTATTTGTATATTTATTTTATGCGAGTTCAAGTCGAGTGTGATCTTTGATATTTGTTAGGCGAGTCGAGTTCGATCAGGTTTCTTGAATTTTTGTCGAGCTCGAAACGAGTTCGAGCATGTATATATCCTAATCGAGCTCGAGATCCTTTGATCGAACTCGACTCAACTTGGTTTGTTTGCACCCCTGTGTGTAATCATCATTTGGTTGGTGTGTTAGAATGGATAGTGTTGTCTTGGGCAGCCCAGCGAGATTAGATCAGGTGTCTTCTGTCCAATCTCAACAGCATTAACTCTCATAATTCCTAACCCTTTAAGACCATGATTTTCGGATGGTATTTAATGCAGCAAGACTTGCTCAGTTTATCCTTTAATGCAGCACAACGCTCGACATAACCCTGTCCCGTTCAGCTTTTAATGCGACGTTAGTTCATTGTTCACGTCACTCGAGCACTCAGGTCCTACCCTTAAATCCCGCAGAAACTCCGAGTCACTTCGGTTTCCTCTTCCAGTCAAGTTGTCACATTTGACCCAACCTGGGTCCGGGTTGACTTCATGGGCCTCTTGACCTTCCCTCTCTGATTGGACCTAGCCCAATCGGACTTCTTTCACTGTACTCTGCAAATTCTTATCGAAGATACTTTTATGGGAATTTTCTCAAAATACTCTTTTTCTTTTTTTCTTTTTTCTTTTAGCCCGCGAATTATCACCATCAAGAGGATGGTGGGAATTCTGTCTAGACTTTCTATCTTCCATATCCCGAATGGGTCAACAGGGCTCCCCTCTCGGTAACTAGAATTTTGTGGCTCACCTCCCGAACTCGTGACAACTGGCACGATCTGGGGCTGGTGGTTTGTCTCCCAAACTTGTGACAACTGGTGTGGTCCGGGTTTGACGGTTCATTTCCCAAATTCATATGGCTTGGACCAAGCAATTCGTCTCCTGATTTAAAAGCATTCAAGGCATTCGAGTATAACGCCTTGTCCCTTGGGTTCCCGTACTATCAATATTGTCAACACTGTGGGTGCACCATGTCTTGTGGTCACGATTAGCTCATGTTCCATATAGGCGTGTCATCATTACTCTGCTTGGAACAGCTATGCACGCCTCTTGGTTTCTATTGGTCTATGCTCTTCACGCCCTACGTCATAAGGGTCACATTGAGTCGCAGTTGTCACGTTGCTTCGTTTCTGCGCATTGATTTTCCCCTTGGCTATAAAACCGCCTTGGCTCCTTCACTTTCCCCACCTCCTGCAACTTCCTTTTTCGAGCTTTTCCCTTGCCCTCTTTCCTCTTAAACCTTGAGTTCTTCTCCTAACTCCCATGGCAGCTGCAGCTTCATCTTCCACCCCTTCTGTCTTCTTTGCCGGTCACGACTAGAAGTCCACTTTCTTCTCATCTTATGACCAACCACTCTGGGTGAAATACAAAATGTCTTACCGGATCAAGTTAGAGCCGCCCGGAGTGATGGAGAGGCCCTACAATTCCGTGGGGAAAGCATGAAAGGTTGTGGAGTTCCCGATTATGTTTTCAAAAGGTTTTAGATTTCCTCTCATCAGACTTGTCCGTGAAGTTCTCCATTATTTGGGTCTGGCACCGGCCCAGGTTTTGCCAAATGGCTTGCGGCTATTGTTGGCCAATTGCGTGGCCTTCCAGATAGCGCTCTCGATGCGGAATGACAACTATCCCGACCTAACTAATCGAGAGTTCTTATCCTTATACAGTCTGATCTGTCATCCTGGGACATTATTGGCTTCCGCGTCAAGCACAAAGATCGAAAGCTGGTTCGGATGGAGGACAAACATTTCAGCGCAAAGGACTATTACAAGAAGTTTCTTTTCATCTTGGGAGATGACTAGGAGTTTTCCGAGAATGAGGTAGCTGGGGAACTTCTAATCCAGGTGGACTGGGGCTTCCTCCCATCCACACAAAGTCTCGAAGTGGCGCTCACCCCCAGGAAGGCAGACAGGGTAAAGGTCGTGCTGGCTTGGGCCTAGGCTAATCCCGACTTACTGTTATCGAATGTCTTGCTTGATGAGGAGAATATCCTGAAGTAATTGACCCAACCGGATAGGTCTTATGCTGAGAATCAAAATCTTCTGAGATTCCTAAAAACCTTCCCCCTCTGTCCCACAAGCGAGCTCCAGTTTGAGCCAGTCAACAAAAGAGAAGAACTAAAAATCGTCATGACGGGGAGCCCTCCTCTTCCGAGAGGCCTCAACGTCCTAGGATGCCTTGAGCTCCCTCTCTAGCCTCATCATCCAATTTCCAACCTCATGAGGAAGACAAGGTTCAAATTGAGACTCGTCTGATGGTCGTTGAGGCCCAGATGGTCGTGCATCAGGGGACGGGAATTCCTTCTTCAAATGATGACAACATTGACTCTGCATTTTTGGAGTCGCTGGCCCATCCCCCCTCTCTTCTAATGCTTGACCTTCGAAGACACCTTTAATCAAGAATCGTATGAGAGGGCTATCAAAGTGAACCGGTTGCCCGAGTCACCTCCTTCCCCTTTCGTCTACAGCACCAATCCTGAAAGGGAGTCTGAGTTGGAGGACGCCGAGGCCGAAGATACCGAAGTCCATTCAGGATAGGACATGGAGGACCAAGATGACAACTAGGATAAGGTTGAGGATGAGGAGGGAGCCAATCATGAAGAGGAGGGTCACAACGAGGAGGAGGTTGGTCCATTTGTGATTCTTACTAACGAGGAGTCCCCAAAGCCCATTCTGACTTTCGAGGTGGTCATCATTTGGAGCTCTCCCCCACTCCTTGCCTCGTTCCCCTTCCCCTTTCTGGCTCTGCAACGGGATTGCTACACTCGAGCAACTATTTGGGTTGAAAGACGGGCTGGAGAGTGGCCCGAGTCAAGGCCCGAACTTGAGTTCAACTCGCTACCACCAAACGCGTAGCTCAAATGCTGTAGCCCCTCCTTGTTCAAGTGAGATTCCTTATTTCCTTGTTTTCTTTTGTTTTTATTGGGCTTGACTAACCCTTTCTTGGATCTAGGTTGCGAGTCAAGTGGCTAGGGTGGTTGGTTTAGAATTGGCTGAACTCAAGGAATACAATTGGGAGCTTGGGACAATATGCATATTTGGCTATTTCAAGTTGAAGCAAATAGATGATCAGCTCGAAACCTCCAAGTGAAAGTGTGAGGGGTTAATAAAGACTATCAAGGAGCTGAAGGTAGAAAAGAAGAGCAATATTACTTTATAGACTGAACTCGACGAGGTTCAAAGGTTCCTGATGGTTGCCAACAAGAGATGTGAAAATCTTTTTGAGGCTCGGTCTGCTGCTAAGCATCACTGGGCATGTGCTAAAAGGGAATTGATCGCCCAAAGAGCAGAATTGGCTACTACTGCTTGGGAACTTGCTTCTCGAAAGGAAGCCTTGGAATTCTCGGAGCGTGAACGGGCTACTCGAGAAGAGGGGTTGGCTGTCTCTGAGAGAGAGCAGGTCACTCGAGAGGTCGAGTTGGCGAGTGTTCAAGCCGCCCTAAATGATGCTAATAGACAGTTGGAGGAACTCAAACCTCGGGTGTCCTGAGCTTCAGCTGTTCGCGACTCAGCCTGGGCTATCACTACCATGAAAGCTTGAGAAGGTTAAGGGCTGAACTCCTGGCGGTTCTTGAGCTTAACATGGAGGCTCTTAACCAGAAGTTCCTTCTCCCGAATCCTATTTCGAAGAGGTTTGACAAGAAGATAGATAAACCTAACTACCTCTTTTTTGAGACCCGCCTCCTCCTCCTCCTCTATCTTCAGGATAATTTTGTAAAAGTTTATGTAAAGAACACTTATAATAATTCCTCATTTTCCATTGTCTCTCATGTTTGCTTTTCCTTGCTTCGATGTATGTTTTAGTTCTTCTTATTGCAGTATCTCACGAATTCCTACAGAAGAAATTTGGGTAGGAATTGTATAGCCCTTAAGTGCGTTAATTCACTTCGCATTTTGGTGCTCTGTAATTGTATTACTTTTTCGGGGTCGACCACCCCGCGGGAGTTGAGTTGAGTGCTCAGGTCTCGTGCCCAACCTTCACCTCACGGGAATTGACTTCGCGTGAATGAGTTAAGGGTTTCACCCCACTGGGTAAGTTGAGGGCTCATATATGGGGCCTAGCCTTCACCCCACAGAAGTCAACTTGGCGTGAATGAGTTGAGGGCTCTGGTCTGATGCCCGGCCATCATCCCATGAAAGTTGACATCGCATAGGTGAGTTGACCACCCCGCGAGAGTTAACTTCAAGTGAGTGAGTTGACCATTCCACGAAAGCTGACATCGCATGGGTGAGTTGAGGACTTGAGTCTAGTGCCTAACCTTTACCCTCACAAGAGATTACATCACGTAAGGGAGTTAACCACCCCGCAGGAGTTGACTTTGAGTGAGTGAGTTGACCACCTCGCAGGAGTTGACATCATGTGGATGAGTTAAGGACTCGAGTCTGGTGCCCGACCTTCACTCCACGAGAGTTGATATCGCATAGTTGAGTTAACCACCCCGTAGGAGTTGACTTCACATGAGTGAGTTTAGCACCCCACGAGAGTTGATATCACGTGGGTGAGTTGAGGGCTCAGATCTGGTGCCCTGTGTTCACACTGCAGGAGTTAAGGGTTAAAACATTACGTATTTTGTGCTATGGCCTTGGAATTTCAACATCCGATTTTATTGATAATTATGATCTACAAGATACATGGTGAAACCAAGAGAATTACTTATAGATGCTTTCAAGCTTTACACATAGTACAGTTTCAAGTGTTCGGCATTCCATGGTCGGTATGAGCCCAATCAGTTAGTCGTGGTCACTACGTATGGTCCTTTCCAACGTGATCCTAGCCTCTTTTCTGTTGGGGTGGTGACTCCCGTCTGTCTTAGTACAAGGTCCCCAACTCGGAAGCTGCGTGGCTTGACTCTTTTGTTGAAGTACTACTCCATCTTTCGCTTGTTATTGGCAATTTGTGCGAGAGCTTCTTTTCTTTGACCATCTAGTAGATCCAACTATTCCACTATCTTCTCGTCGTTGGCTCCGGCTCGAAGTATTGGACATGTAAAGTAGTCACTCCGACTTCAACCGGAATCACTGCCTCACTCCTATAGGTGAAGGCGAATGGTGTCTCGCCCTTGGGGGTTCAGATAGTCATTCGGTATGCGCAGAGTACACCCAGAAGTTCATCAGCCCATGCTCCTTTATACGTCCCGAGTCACTTCTTTAGTGCTGAGAGAAGCGTCTTGTTGGTTGTTTCGGCCAGACCATTGGCCTGCGGGTGTCTGGGTGGGGAGTACTTAACTTTGATTTTGAGTTCAATGCACCATTCCCAATAATGAGCGCAATCAAATTGCTTCCCATTGTCTGATATAAAGCTTAGTGGTATTCTGAATTGACAAACTACTGACCTCCATAAGAACTTGGTGATGGCTTAGGAAGTGATGCTGGCGAGGGCTTCAACTTCAACCCATTTGGTAAACTAATCAACCCCTACCATAAAAAACTTAGGAAGGGTTCGATCAGGTTTAGTCCCCACTAAACAAAGGGCTAGGGGGCAATGACCGACGTAAGTTCTTCGGGTAGGGAGTGCAGTATAGGGCCATACTTTTGGCACTTTGGGCATTTTTTGATGAATTCTTCGAAGTAAGCATGGCCAGTAGTACTCGGCTTGGGTTATCCAAGTGGCCAAGATTCTGCCTCCTATATGGCTTCCACATATTCCCTCATGAACTTCCACTAGCACGTACTGGCCTCTTCTTGGGATAAGCATCTGAGTAGGGTCTCGAAAAAGCCTCTCTTGTACAGTACCCCTTTCAGAAAGACGAACCAAGCTACTTTGTTTCTGACTTTTCGTGCCTCGTCTGTGTTGGTCGGGAGCTTACCTTCTCCCAAGTATTCATTGATATCCATTGCCCAATCGGGGGTGGTGTTTGTCAGGCTAGCGACCACTTCGCCGATTGAGGAAGCTTCTACTAATCTGATTTCCGTGTGTTCTAGGGGCAAATGTTTATCCTGTCCGGACGTAATTTTTGCCAGGCGATCTGCTATTTGGTTCTCAACCCTTGGAATCTGTAGTAGTCAGAAATAGCAGAAGTGGTCACTTTCATCGCATATGAGCTGAAGGTACTTCTTCAATTTCTCCCCCTTGGTAATGTACTATCGAAGCACCTGATTGACGACCACTTGCGAATCAGCTTTAGCTTCTATTTATGTTGCTCCCAGTAACCGAGCTATTGTCATTCCAATCAATAATGCCTCGTATTCAGCTTCATTGTAGGTTACTTTGAAGGCAAGCCTCACCGCGTAGTTGTGTTCGATTCCTTGAGCGATGACGAAATGTATCCCCACTCCCTTGTCAGTTTGGCAAGATGATCCATTAACATAAATATGCCAGGGTTGGCCTTGAGATTTTTCAAGGACTTCCTCGAGAAAGCCCGTGAATTTAGCTATGAAATCGGCCAGGGCTTGGGCTTTTATCGTTGTTCAAGGTAGATATGCCAAGTCGAATTTGCTCAGCTCGATAGCCCATTTGGCAAACCGGTCAGAGGTATTAGGCTTCTGGAGGACGACTTTTTGAGGTTGGTCTATTAGAACTATGACAGAGTGAGCCTGGAAGTAGAGACTCAGTTGGCGAGCAGCTATGACGAAAGCGAACACCAGCATCTTAGTTCATGGGTATCTGGCTTCCGCGCCTCGAAATGCTCGGCTAATGTAATAGACAGATATCTATCATTGCTCTGTCTAGTAGAACAAAACAGCTGAGATTGTGTATGGAGACACTACCAAGTAGATAATTAGTGTCCTACCCGTTATAATTTGGCTGAATAATGGAAGGTTGGTCAAGTAGCCTTTTAGATCGGCGAACGCCTACTCCCAGGTTGAATCCTACTCATGGAACTTTCGAAGGACCAGAAAGAAGGGTAAGTATCGGTCTATGGATCGAGCAATGAAACGGTTGAAGCTCGCGACTCGTCCCGCCAGCCATTGGACCTAAGGGTGTAAATTAAATCGAAAAATCGGAGAACCAGCCCAGACTAGAAATTCCAGTTTTGAATCGGTCCGGTACAATACAGGTTTTAGAAATTGAGGAACCGGATATAACCAGTTCGGTTCTAGTCATTTTAAGACCGAATTGGACCGGTCCTATTTACTTTTATTTTATATATTTTTTTTTAAGTATAATTATATAATATATTTTTTATTATATATAATAATATAAATTATAATTAGATATAAGATATAAGATAATGTTTTAATAAATAAAAATGTAATCTTAGACTTTAGTTTGTGAGACTCTTGAACTTATTAAAGCAGATTTTTACTACAGATTTTATTTTTTATAATTTTTTTTAACAGTTTTTTTATTACAAATTTTTTTTACTAAAACATATTTTCGTAAAAGATTGCAATTTTTTTTGCTAGAACAGATTTTTAAACCATTTTTTTACATTTGATTTTTATAAATTTATATTTTATTAAAACCGAAAAATCGGATCTCAACCGGATCGAAATTGGTAAAGTCGATACTATCAAATTTGGGAATTAATCGGGACGTAATCGATTTTAAGAAATGTAAAATGGTAGTACCGGTTTGATTATTAATTTTGTCCAAAACTAAACCGAACTAGACCGGTTACACCCCTAGTTAGACCTATTGTAGGTTGCGTGGTGACATCATGCCTAGGATGGTTTAGATCTTCTCCAGGTTGGCCTCAATTCCCCTTTTGGAGACCATATATCCTAAAAATTTATCTGATTCGACCCCGAATGTACACTTGGCTGAGTCGAGCTTCATCTTATTTTTTCATAAGACACAAAACGCCTCTCAGAGGTCTGTCAAGTGATGCTCGGGTCTCGACTCTTGACTAAGAGATCATCAACATAGACTTCCATATTCCAATCAATCTTATTTTTGAGTATTCAGTTAACCAAGTGCTGGTAGATTGCTTTAGCATTCTTGAGACTGAATGACATGGCAGTGTAGCAATAAAGTCCTAGGTCAATGATAAACATTGTTTTCTCTTCATCCTCTGGGCTCATTCTAATCTGATTATATACGAGGTATGCATCCATGAAACTGAGGAGTGAGTGTCCAGCCATAAAATCCACAATGACGTCGATATGTGGCAGGAGAAAGCTATCATTTGGGTATGCTTTGTTGAGCTCAATAAAGTCCACACATATTCGTCACTTCCCACTTGCCTTCTTCACAAGGACGATGTTGGAGAGTCACTCTAAGTAATGGACTTCTCGGATCAACCTCCCAGCTCATAATCAATCGAATTTTTCCGTTATGGCTGCATACTTTTTTGCACAAAAACTCCTTATCTTACTTAATTTTTTGAACGGTGAGGTTGATGCATAGACGATGCTCAATAATCGAATGATAGATAGCGGGCATGTCTTCGTGTGTCCATGCGAACACGTCTCTGTGCTCAATGAGGAGTTTCTTCGACTTTTCTTTCAGTTCTGAGCTTATTTTTGTGTCGATGCATACTGTGCATTCCAGGTACACCTGGTAGATCGAGACCAATTTCAATGGCTCATTGACCTCAGCTTGCCTCAAGACCTCCTCATCTTTAACCTTCTTTCCTAGTCAGTTCCAATGGGAGGCGGTGGTAGGTTAGTGATTTCGCAATTGGTGCTTACCGTCGCGACTGTCCTGGTTTCGTGTCAGAGCTCCCAAGTGTAGCATTCCTTGGCCAACACTTACTCTCCTCTAACTTTGCCTACCCCCTGTCGGTCAAGAATTTCATCTTGAGGTGGTAGGTCGACGTAACAGCCTTCAAGTTGTTAAGGATAGGCCATCCCAGAATGGCATTATAAGAGGACGAGACCTTCACTACCAGGAAATCAATCATAGTCGAGACAGTCTTGGGGGCTGTGCCTGCCAGGACTAGTAGAGTGATGACCCCTAAAGGATGCATAACATCCCTCGTGAAGCCTTTGAGTGGGACAGGTGCCGGTTGCAATCAGTCGAGATGAATTCCCATCCGTGTGAATGCCTCCCAAAATAGCATGTCAGTCAGGACAACTCCTCCCTCCTTGTCCCTCTCGTCAAAAACAATCTGCACCTCTTTGGAGATCCGAGATTCTCCTCCGTGGGCACTCCTGATCATATAAACTTCTTCATACCTAGCATTCCCAGCGTGTGCCCGCTAAGAGGAAAGAGTTATCCCTCCTTTCGTGATTCCGCCAGCAATGATTCTGATCTTGCCGAGCGGGTGACTAGCTGGTGGTGGATCTCTGTTGTTGTTATGTCGGGATTCCCGCTTGTGGGGGGATCTGGATCGACTCCTCCTTTTTCGGCTATGTTGTCGATCATCTTCTTAACTCTTATTTGGAGCATAGCAATCCACCATATTGTGCCCTTGGGATTTGTGGAACTCATAATACATGTCCTCCTGCCTACCCCGCTCCTGCTCTTACCTTAAACTTGGTTTGCAATTATCTTTGATTGTCAAGCAGTCATGGAGGCGAGGGGGCCATGTGCTCGGGGTGGGTCCCGTTTCTTTTTTTCTTCAAAGGTCTTCCTCCTTCCCCCGTCTCGACTGGGGCCTTCTTTGTGGTTGATCGCCCTTCAATCTGCTTGTTGGAGTTCCCCTTAGAGCGGGACTGCCAGAGCTTCGAGGGTGTCTTCAGTGTTAATGAATCAGTCGGCATAATCCATGAGTTCATTCAACATAGTTGGGGTCTTCAGCGCAATTTCAGCCATAAATGGGCTCAAGGCTAGATGCTGCCTAGGAGTGCTGTCAGTGTGATTTTTTTCGTCTTGATCATATGTTGTCATTTGTTCCATATTGAATCAGGCTAGATACTTTTTCAAACTCTCTGATTCCCTTTGCTTAGCTGTAAGAAGGTACGCTATTGGACATCTTCTTTTTCGTCTGGCCATGAACTAAGTTATAAAGAGTCGGGCTAATCCTTCGAAACTATTGATAGTGCCCGGGGGGATAGTTCTAAACCACGTCTGAACCACCCCCTTTAGAGTCAACAAGAAGGCTCAACAGGCTACCTCGCTTGGGTAGTCGTGTAGGCTTATGTGCGCCTTGAATGTTTCCAGGTGTTCTATCGGGTCCTTAGACCCATCCTTAGACCCATCATAGAGCTCTACCTGGGAAACTTTAAACTTCGTCGAGAAGGAGACAACAATCACACTAGAGCTATATGGTATTCCCTAGCTGCCTCGCAATGAGCCCGTTGTGGAAGGCAGTTCGATCAGCTTAGCCATTTCTATGTATTTGTCTCCAACCTCTCTAAGTTCAACGTGCATCTGGCATCGTTCCTCCTCAGACACATTATGCTCGGCATTGCATCATGAGGTTGCATCCTCACTCATTCTGGTTTCGTTGTGGGCAGCGCATCCTTCATCATATTGGCATAGCGTTGCATTTTCCTTTGTTAGCTTCTTGATAGTTTCCTTCATCACAGCTAGTCTTGCTTCCATCACGCATTTTGATGCTCTTCATTTCGAGTTGTTTGGGACTGTATTATTGCCGGTATGCGAAAGATAGGCTTCTATGGAATTAGAATCCCACAAACGGCATCACTGTTGAGGACGTATTTCGCAACCTAGGCCTCTAAGCAATGATCCAACCAATTCGGACATGCAAAATGAGTAAGTACTCAAGGTGGGGTTGGGAGCTGAGACTTCTCCAATGCCAAAGTCAGTCTTTAGAACAAGAGAAAGAAAGACAATATGAAGGTAAAAGATCAAAAAACATAACCTAACCTTGGAAGGGCTTGGTGCTATTTATAAGGGTGGTTGTACTCAACTTGGTCGTGGAGATAGCAAAGTCACTCTTAAATCATCATTCAGTTTGTGTGTCAGAATGGATAGTGTTGCCTTGGGTAGCCCAACGAGATTAGATCGGATGACTTTCATCCAATCTCGACTGCATTAACTCCCATAATTCCCGACCCTGTGTGACCGTGATTTCTAAATGGTGTTTAATGTGGCATGATTTGCTTAGTTTATCATTTAATGCAGCACGACACTCAACATAACCCTTTCCCATTTAGATTTTAATGTGGTGTAAGTTTGCCGTTTACGTCACTCGAGCACCAGTTCCTACCCTTGAATCCCGCAGACGCTCCAAGTCACTTCGATTTCCTTTTCTAGTCGAGTTGTCACATTCAACCCGAGCTGGGTCTGGGTTGACTTCATAGGCCTCTTGACCTTCCCTCTCTGATTGGTCCAAGCCCAATCGGGCTCCCTTCACATATATATATATATAATGTGAACATGGAAAGCAGTATTGTAAATCAATCGTGTTTTTCTTATATTAATTATATGAACAAATATTAGCTTTTGAAGAGGGTGTGGTCCAATTACAAAGTAATACATAATATGACTTAAAGAGCCTCATCGAATCCCTTCTCTCTCTCACGAAAAAACTTCTTCTTTGAAAAATCACATTTGTGTTTTCTAGCTTCAAAGGGGGTGAAGTTTTGGCTCCGTCATTCCCTCCATTCTCGGTTCTTTCCCTTCTTTCTCTTTTCCTAGCCACCATCGTTGTACAAGATTGATGGTGGGTCTCGGATGTTTGGGATTTTGGTTGGCTTGTTTGCAAGTTTGAGGTAGTCTGAAGGCTTTAGTTCACCACACGCCTCACCGCCGTTCTCCCAGTCCGTTGAACTTGTAGTCGTTCGGAGATTTTGTTGAGTAGAGCGAGGCATGTACTAAATGCGCGGGGTCCATTTCTATTCGTGCCTCGCTATCTAGAGGTTCTTTTCAGTCATGTGCAATTCTTCATGGACCAAGGTCTCCAAAGCTCCTCAGCCATGTGGGTTTTCACTCCTAAAATTGCACGTGTTGTCCACGTGTCACCACAAACGTTATTTGTTTTTGAATTGTTATTTGTTTTGTGCTATTTTTGTTGTTTAGTTAGTCTTGTTTAGTTTTGTTTAAATCTCGAACTTTAATCCAAAGAGTTGTAGTTATCTCCTCCTTTGGAGGAAAAAACTTTAGTTCTCTGTCTTCTGGCAGTGAATAGTCTCTTAGATATTTTGTCTGAAAAATTTTAAAAGTTGTGCCCCAACTACTTTTAGTTGACTTGTATACTGAGTTTTCTCAGCTTATATCAGTCACGCTTGTAAAACTTCAAGTTCTTGAATTTAATAATAGTAAACCTATTTCTCAAATATATATATATATATATATATATAATATGACTTAGCTAGGGGGTGTGATGGACTATTTGGGGCCACTATTAGGAAAAACTACTCAAAACTTGGTCTCTTTGATTTTATTTTTATCAGATACTTGGAGAGCAGAAACCCCTTGGGCTTCCTTCGTCACGTCTCCCACCTAGGAGTATAAGAATTCCGGTCCGAACCGATGAACCAAATCAGACTGGCTGTCCTAGACCAAACTGGACCGGATCTAGGTGTGATATGGTTCGATCCGGTCCATTTTTTTAATGATCGATTTTTTTTGTTCGGTTTTGGTTTGAGGGGTTTCTGCTCCTGGATCGAACTGGACCGAACCAAATATCACAATTAAAACAAACTTATATATATTATATATATATATATGATATATCCTATAAGTAATAGCATATAATATTAATATTAATATATATTAAGAGGTGTAGTATAACATATTAATATATAACATATAATCTTATAATATTAATATATTATAATAGTTGTAGTATAAAAATATAAATTATAATATTTTTATATAGAGTATTAGTAATAAGTTAATAACTTACAAGTAATAAGTGTATTATTAGTATTCAATATTTAATATATTATTATCAATTTATCACTGTTCACTAACAACAAAATTATTCTTGTCACAAATTAATTAATAACTGATAGTAGATATCAATGTTTTTTTATAGTGAATTTTCTCACAGAAATGCCAAAGACAAACCGAAGTCAGATCAATATTTTCTAAGCGAAGGACGGTTCAAACATGCAAATGAGAAACAGATTCTTTAATAATGAAGATTGCTCAAATTAAGATGTGTACCCCACAAATACGTATGCACGCACGTAAGAGGGTGAAGACGCGTGAATACAATTGCAGGCGAGATGGGAAGTGGAATGGCAAAAATCCTCCCTCGCTAGTGGGCCAACCCCACACGGCCCAAAGTCTAATAAAACCCACCTGTCAGCACCAATACTGAAGAGTGCCGAAATATCCACGTTAACAAGTAGGAAAAACATAGGAATCCCGTTTGGAGATTCCGTACCCAGTCCCCACTTCCCATTTCTTTTTTAAGTTTTTTTTTTTAATTTAATAATTAAGAAAGTATAATTTGTTATAAAATTAAAAAGAAAACTACTACTATTGCAAGATAAAATATAAAAAAAACTCTTAAAAAACTCTCTGAAACTTTCTTCCTTCTATATATTTTCTTATGAATTTCATAACAACTGAAACCTATATTTATAAGCGTTGAAATTACTATGCAAGTTACTGTACAAGACTTAAAATAATGGTGGTGGGATCATTCACAAAATAATTAAGGGGGCGGGGGCCGCCCCTAATAATTCATAACACTCCCCCTTGAATGACCACCCATAAAAAATCTGCCTCGTTAAAACCTTGCCAAGGAAAAACCCAGTGGGAAAAAAACCAATGGCGAAAGAAAAAGAATACAGTCTTCTTATATATCCACAAGTGCTTTAAGATTATCTCATTAAAACCTTGCAAAGAAAAACCCAGTGGGACAAAATTTTAGCGAAGAAAAAAGAGTACAATCAGCACAAGTTTTCAAGACTTTTACTCCCCCTGGAAAGTGCATGACGGTAGACTTTTGAGTCTTCACATTTTAATATTCTACACAATTTTCTTGAATGTCGTAGTTGGTGGTGCCTTCGTAAATAAATCTGCCAGATTATCACTTGATCGTATCTTTGATATATCCTCCTTTGATTTAAATGATACAAGCTGCACTATCTTCGTATAAAATTGTTGAGCTATCATTGGTTATGAAATACCACACTTTTCTTGGATATGTTGAGTCATTGATCTCAGCCAAATATACTCTCAACTTGTTTCATGAATTGTAATAATCTCTGAGTGATTTGAAGATGAAACATAATATCTGGTTGACAGACTTAATAGAAATCTTATACCTGCAGTAATACTTAAACTCCCCATGATAATATGCATTAGTGTTTCAAGTAATAAGCAAATATTATTTCAACATATATATAACAGATTACGAATTCAAACATGATTTTCATCTAAATAATGTATTAGAGAGAACATGATAATATTTTCATCTAAAATTTTCTCCCCCTCATTCGGCGTTATTAGGGAGAACTTGTTTATATACGACAGAAATAACATTGGAAACTATTCATGTATGATAAAAGCTGTAAAAGTTTTGAGGTCTAATATTATCAGTTCGGCGGAAAATCAAATCCGCTTGACATTGTGTACAAACGAGATCTTGAAGAGATTTGAAGGCTTCGGGTTATTGTTTAAATATAACTAATTTTACCATTAGTTTACTCCAACAAAAAGATCTCGCATTCCTCATAAATTCAGTTGTTGTTCATCCAGAACAATATTATGTCTGATAGAAATTCTAATGTCCCAAATTTAAACCCTGAATCTTTTATACCTCAACCACTTATATTTTCTCTTGAGGCTGTAAACACCATGATAGGAGAAAAGATATATCTTTCTAGTAAATCTGATCAAGAACCCTCAGTACTCAATATGCTGCCTCTCTTACAACCATGTCTCAGAGGCTATTGGCGAGAACAAGTGAGGTTGATCATCTTAAAACTCAAATATCTGAGTTGCATCAAACGCTTGCAACTAAAGATAGAAAAAATAAAGATTTAAGACAAAAAAATAAGGAGCTGAAGAAACTTGTAAACTGGTATTCTCGTGACCTGAAAACACGAGTAGAAGAGCTAGAACGAGAGAGAGCTCAGATACAAAGTCAACAACAGCAACTAACGGCAGAGGTTCAGCGTTTACAAGAAAATAGGGATAGTTGTAATTAATCTCGCTGGCTTTTGAAATTATGCATCCAGCATATCTTATAAAGTGAGATTTGAAGAGATGATGGTTTGTCTTGTTCTTATGTCCATTTCTATAAGAACCGTTTTTAGTTTCATTTAGTACGCATCAAATCTTCTTCTCATATCTATAATTCATCTGTATTTGTATTCTTATTTTACAAATTTTCAATGGCTCATCAATTTTCTTTTACTATTTCTCACGATCAACATATGAGATGTCCTTCACCTCAATTACAAATTATTCCTGCATCTTCCGTAGGTGCCATGTTGCAGCAAGCGAATGATCTGACTAATAAGTCAGATCTGAAGCCGTTTATGAGCTGGTGACTCTCGGCACCCGATAATCCTCCTCTATTGTTGGATTTTCCAACCGATTACAATCCAGAAATCGTGAGATTGAGGAGCTTAACGAGAAGGTTTCCGTACTTCAACGACTCGTTCAAGAGTCTGACAGAAAAATTGCAAACTTAAAGTAAGAGAATAAGGATTTAAAATCCTTACTTGTCTCTTCATTTCGACTGCCTAATCCTTTAGATATGGATGGTATGTTGTTTTATGAAAAGTAAATGCATTTGAGAGATGAGGCTAGAAGTCTCAAATTCTTGTAACTCATCTATCAATTGAATAATAAGATCTTTTCTTTTCAAATGTATTACTTGAATTTATAGCAGCCCTTGTGATTTCTTCAGGAGTTCTAACAAGGTAAATCATCAACGTAAACTGCAATAATGACAAATCTGGATTCTGATAAAACACATGGGTATATAAAATTATTCTTAAATCCTTCTTCCAATAGATACTCGTTGATTCAATTATACCACATGCATCCGGATTGCTTTAACCCATATAAAGATCTTTGAAATTTTATAAAGTATATACTCCTAAATGTACTTGGATTATATGCTTCAAATATCGTATATCTTTATATATGTAATGATCTAATAATCCTTATAAATATGCAGTGATCACATTCACTAATTGCATATCTAATCCTTTTGTAATAACCAAATCGATTAAAAATATGAATGTAATTGCATTCATAACAAGGAAATATGTTTCCTCATAACTGCTCTCGGGTTTCTGCAGGAAACCTTGTGCGACAAATTATACCGCACAATTTCATTTCGTATTACGCTTTCGTATAAATATTCACTTATATTTTATAGGCATTACACCTTTTGTTATTTGGACAACAGGTCCAAATACCTCTCGCATTGCTAGCGATTTTAATTCAGTTTTAATAACTACTTTCCATTTTGGCCAATCATTTCTACGTCGACATTTTTCGACGATTTTTGGCTCACTTTCTTCACTACTTTTAGTAATGTCAAGTGTTATCATATATGTTGTCGACAACAGTTTTATTTCTATCCATAAATTTTTCAGTACTCATGAAATGTATTGAGATCTCATTGTTTCTCTTCAGAGGAAAACATTTCATGAAACACCTCTACAAGAGGTTCCTCTTTAGGAGATTTGTACTTTTCAGGAGTTTTCTTTTCAGGAGTTATACTCTTCAGGAATTACCTATTCAAGAGTTACACTCTTCAAGAGTTATATTTTTCAGGAGTTACCTCTTCAAGAGTTACACTCTTCAGGAGGATTATATTTTATACAAAAAATACGATCTCTTCATGAGCACCGATTTTTTTTTCTTTTGTGCACCAATAGGTCTTCAACACTTCAGGCGTATCTTAGATTCATTTATTGTTGTTTTAACAACTCGTCCTTCAGGGATTTCAATTATTGCTTAAGCATTAACAACAGTAATATATGATTTTACAACACTTTTAGTGTCAGTAAATATATCATGTAATTGATTTACAACACTTTGCAGATAGATAATCCTCTGAACTTCTGGTTCACATTTATTTGTAAGAGAATCAAATTTAGATATGATTTTATTATCCCAAATAATTTCTATCGTGCTTCAGGCACCGATATTTCATTATTTCAAAACATGATAAAATATTAATAAGCTTATATATAAAAGCTTATCAAGTGATTGGCCGTACAACAGGTACGTGACCACTGTTTAGTCATATCACATCTATGACAAATATCTTCATCTTTCTATGAAAAATTATTCTGAAAGCTTTTACCCTTCTCTGAGTTGAATCACTTATGGTGATATGATGTATTTTTATCATTTTTAGTGTTGTCGCTTTTGGGGGCAACACTTCTATAGTTTTTCTACCACGTCTACGCCCTTAATTCCTTTGAAAGGATGTACAGTTCACTTCTGGGAATGGTGTAAATTTAATATCATTAATAGGACGTAACTGGTTATTTATTAACAAAAACTCATTAGTTAGCTCAATTACTGGAAAATAAAATAAAAATTCAGAATATTTGTTAAACTTTCACTCTCGATATTGCTACTGCAGGAGCATATTCGAGGTGTGAAAAATAATATGTCTTCTTTTATATATCATCATCAGTGATCTTTTCACTGCATAATTTTAATATTGAGCTGATTTTAAAGAGTGCAGAATATTCAATACCACTTTTAAAATCTTGTAACTTCATGTGCAATAAATCATAATGATCTTTTGAGAGGATTACATCTTCTGGTGTTCATATCTCTCTCTTAATTCATTTTACACAGTAATATGATTTTTCATCATGAAATACACAACACGGTCCTTCAGGGACACATGATTTTCTTCTATAATTGTATCTCTCAAGTTCATCATCATATCCAAATGGATCTCATCAAAGATCCTGGATATATAACTTTTTCCAGAAACGTCAATAGTAATAAATTTCAATATTTGACATTATATCACAAAAATAAATCTGTGAATTTAAGAAATATATTCACATTATCATAAAAATAAAAGTAGAATTTTATCAAGTAATATTCAGCAATATTACCTTTAATATTTATCTCAAGGACTGCAAATAATATATTAAAAAGCTTACTTGAAGTAGGAGACCACTAGCTTCAGTATCGGTAGAACCTTCAGTATCGGTAGAATCTCGTGCAGATAACGTGTTATAAAACTAAAAAGAAAACTACTACTATTGCAAGATAAAATATAAAAGAAACTCTTAAAAAACTTTCTGAAACTTTCTTCCTTTTATATATTTTTTTATAAATTTCATAACAACTGAAACATATATTTATATGCGTTGAAATTACTATACAAGTTACTGTGCAAGACTTAAAATAATGGTGGTGGGGTTATTCACAAAATAATTAAGGGGGGAGACCGCTCCTAATAATTCATAACATAATTTAATAATATTATAATTTTTTTAAATATATAAAAATATTAAAACAAGATATAAAAACAAAAGAAAAAAAAAACTACATTAATGAGACTGGACAACGAGACCCCCAGCGGGGTTGGGTCCCTAGCTTTGTAACAAGGTACTGCCGAGCTCTTCGGCTAGCATAGCATATTTCACTGCCTTACCAAAACTATGCTAAGAATAATATTTTTTTTGTGAAGATATATGTGATAAATAATTATTAGCAATAAAAATATGCTCACTTTTAATAGAAATGGTCATTTTTATTATAAATAATGAACTAGATTCAAGTATTTTTCTTATAACTAGCTAATTCGTTTGATATTTTTAAAAATAACTGATTTGATTGACCACTACGTCAGCAATATGTCTAATGCATAATAAAAAATACCATATTCAAGTATTTTTCTTAAAGTCAAGTCTAGATAGCGATGCGACCCCATATTCAAGATATCTTCTTTGGGAGTCAGTCGGATTGTATTAAAAATAATTTTTATTAAAATATAATAAATAATATAATACAATAAAAATACAATAAAAAATATAATTAAAATAAAAAAAAAACATGATAAAAAAACATAATAAAAAATAAAATAAATAAAATAAAATTGAATTTAAGAGAGAATTCGGCTTCAATCCATATGGCGTCGCCCACCATACGGATCCGAAATGGGTCGAAAGCTGCGTGGGGCATACTGGAGGTCGTCAGGGATCGTCATTACAAGGGTGGGGTCGCCAGACGCCGGTGATCACGATAAGGTGGACGGTGTCACCCACTGCCAACATTCGTTTTTTAAGGGGATCGAACGAACCGATCCACAGATATTCCCTTAGAAAAATAGTAATCTTCCTATTAAACTTTTTGGAAGATTATTATTTATAAGTGAAAAAATATTATTTTATTCTACTTTTTTTTATATAATTGATTAAATATAACGAATTTTTTAAAAAAAATGAGTAAAAGTATATAATTTGAAAGGAAATTATAATAAATCTATTGCTAGTACTCTAAGTTATATAAGCCCCACTTATATGAATAATATTTTTATTATTTATATAAATAATATAAATACTATTCATATGAGTGAGAATTATACAAACTAAACTTGCTTCCAAAAATTTTCTTACCAAAATTCTTTCAAAGCCTTCGACAACGTCTTAAATGGGTTTTGATTATTTTTTCCTTCGAAGAGCGTCTCCTTTAAAGTCTTCAAACAAAGTCTTCAACAAGGTTTGATGATGGGTTTTGTTTCGTTTTTTCCTTGGACGAAGAGCCCTCCTTCAAAGTCTTCGACAAGGTCTGAAGATGGGTTTTGTTTCGTTTTTTCCTTGGACGAGGAGCCCTCCTTCAAAGTCTTCAACAAGGTCTGAAGATGGGTTTTGTGACTTTTGTCTCGTTTGATATTTTTAAAAGAGAAGTGATACATATATAATATATTTTATAATATATTTATAATATAAGTTATAAAGTAAAGATGTTTTTATAATCTATCTTATAAAATTAATATTATTTTATATAAATACTCCTACTTTACTACATATATCGTATAACTTATTGTAAATATGTTGTAGATTTATCCTTTCTCTTTTTAAAAATAACTGATTTGAGTGGACCTAAAAAAGAAATGGGAAGTGGGAGAATCTCCAAACGGGATTCCTATGTTTTTCATACTTGTTAATGTGCATATTTCGACATTCTTCAGTATTGGTGCTGACAGGTGGGTTTTGTTAGACTTTGGGCCGTGTAGGGTTGGCCCACTAGCGAGGGAGGTTTTTGCCATTCCACTTTCCATCTCGCCTGCAATTGTATTCACGCGTCTCCATCCTTTTACGTGGGTGCGTATGTAATCGTGGGCTACACCTCTTAATCTGAGGCTTGAGCAATCTCCATGATTAAAGAATCGTTAAACGTTGTTTGTTTCTCATTTGCATGTTTGAACGTCCTTCCTTCGCTTAGAAGATATAATCTGACTTCGGTTTGTCTTTGGCATTTCTGTGAGAAAATTCACTATATAAAAAGGTTTATATTTACTATCAGTTATATATTAACTTATTTCTGACGAGAATAATTATTTCAAAAAATAAATCTATTCTAATTATGTAACAATAGTCATTCTTATTTAACATTTTTTTTTTTGAGCTAATAGGTTCATAAATAATTTGTCTGAATTTAGAATTGATTTTTCCGACCGCCCATCCTTATTATTGATCTTCCTGGAAGGTTTAGGTTGTGCCTCCATTATTATTTAATATTTTGTCATTATTTTTTCTTATTAATTTTTATTACTATTTACAAATTATTTTAGATCACCTCATGTTCCAAACGACTTAGCCTTCAAAGCATATACGTATTTGTGAAATTATTATGTTAACATTGTTAAGTTAGATAACTCCTCTTACCATTATTTCTAACAAAAATGCACAGTCCATCGTTATTATTGATCTTTCTGGAAGGTTTAGGTCGTGCCTCCATTAATATTTAATATTTTATTATTATTATTTACTTACTTTTTATTATTATTATTATTATTCACTATTTTGTTATTATTTTTACAAATTATTTGAGATTACCTCACTATCAAACGAAGTCTTAAGCACACATTTGTGTTTGTGAAATTATCATGTTAACATTGTTAAATTAGAAAACTTAGAAAATGAAGTGGTGAGCTTTCATGTGCTAAGTAGTAATTTAATGGGGTACGAGAGTTGGTAATTTTCTTAATTATAAGAAAGTGAACAAATTATCAATAGAATAATGTGATCAATACAATTTTATCTCAACCAACATATTTAGCCAAATATCATATTCAAGATAACATGATAATAGAAAAGTCACCAACATACCACAAAGATATTATGCCACGAAGACATTATGCCGCAAATGCATCAATATATCACAAAGATATCATGCCACGAAAACATCATATCGTGAGAGACGTTAAACATATCACAAAGACATTTATATTATAGGCTCAAGAATAAATACTACGTTCACATTTAACTTTTAAATTTAATAAGTCACGTGACATTTTTCTAAACATTCCAACTATCATAAAAATTACACAAAATCCACAAGGAGAGCCAAAATGGTATTAGAATATACAAAATTTTAAGGATTATACAAGTTTAAATTATAATACCACAGTGCACCATTCCAAACAAAACCAACTATTCTTTTATTAAAAATCCAATAAAAATCACTTACCTCAATTTTTAATCAAAAGGTCATAATAATATTCTTTCACCCACGGTTGAAACATATTTCAAAGTCATTATAATCCATCAAACTTTTTGCTGTAAAAATTATCTCACTAAATAGCTCTACAATTATTGTTACCAAGAGAAATACTAGTCTCACATACAAGATTATCGAAAGCGAGTTTTTGATTTTTTTTTTTTAACTTAATGATTAAGAATGTAATTTTTAATAATATTATGATTTTTTTTTAAAAAAAATTTAAAATATTTAAAAATGTCAAAAAATATAGATGAAATAAAGAATTAAAGAAAGTCTTAATTTAACCTAGACGAGATCCCAGTATCCCTATATGTAAGTCTAGAATTAATCTTCTAACAAGAGAAGAGCTACAGTTAGGACCTCCTTCGAAATGGAGTTTTACAAACTACCAATAGGACACTCTCATGTCAATAAGT
The DNA here is from genome assembly GCA_036898215.1 of Platycarya strobilacea. Lineage (NCBI taxonomy): Eukaryota > Viridiplantae > Streptophyta > Magnoliopsida > Fagales > Juglandaceae > Platycarya > Platycarya strobilacea. The sequence continues at coordinate 19,744,075 of CM072546.1, read as the reverse complement.
GAGAAAAATCCTTGCGATTCGCATCACACCCAATTCTGTGATGTAACATGAGAAATTCTATACATATACATTTTTAACCTGTTTGCAATAGATATTTGCTTATTTAGGCATAAATTCTCGCCACAATGCCCATGGGATTTTTTCAAAACAACAAATTCATGGATCAATGGTGAGAGTAAAAAGATAGTAAACGAGAAATCAATAAACGAAGAGCCCAAAAACTATACTTAGAACTTTTATCAAACACCTAGGCTGCATTTGATTTTCTCTTTATAGTAGCCCAAGAAATACAAATTCATCACTTCTTCTTTACATCACAAACATTAAGCACAACATAGATTCGCAACTACACACACCATGATTATTATCTCATAGGTTTTAAGGTCGAAAATCTAAGGAATTCAAAGTTGGAGTCCAAAAAACCGAACCTTGGTGAGACGGAGAGGCTAGGAATTACGGCAGTGTGGAGAGCTTGGTCCACATCGCACCCAATTCTATGATGTAACATGAGAAGTTCTATACATATACATTTTTTACCTGTTTGCAATAGATGTTTGCTTATTTAGGCATAAATTCTTGCCACAATGCCCACAGGGTTTTTCCAAAACAACAAAGTCATGGATCAATTGTGAGAGCAAAAAGGTAGTAAATGAGAAATCAATAAACGAAGAGACCAAAAAATACACTTAGAACGTTTATCAAACACCTAGGCTGCATTTGATTTTCTCTCTATAGTAGCCTAAGAAATACAAACTCATCACTTCTTCTTTACATCATAAACATTAAGCACAACATAGATTCATAACTACATACACCGTGATTATTATCTAATAGGTTTTAAGGCCGAAAATCTGAGGTATTCAAAGTTAAAGTCCAAAAAATTGAACCTTGGTGAGATGGAGAGGCTAGGAATTACGACATTGTGGAGAGCTTCATCAACTGCGTCTGCGTTAGTCGGTGGCATTTTCATCGATGGAAAACAAAGGGAGTCGGCATTGAAAGTCTCCAGCAAACAAATGCCTTTGTTGGTTAAACATGTGTACGTTGGGCTCTTTGCCCATATGAAGCACATAATTGGACGCGATGCGGACCACACGGGTTTTTCTCACTTATTGACATGGCAACGTGCTATTGGTAGTCTGCAAAACGCCATTTCAAAGGAGATCCTAACTGTAGCTTTTCTCTTCTAACAAAAATGCTTAGTACATGGGTCCGCCCAGTAAGAGTCCCTGTAAGCCAAAGCTTTGCGCAAAATCCTTTAATAATCATTCCCGGAGTTTATTGTAAATTTTTAGTCCAATATAGAAAATTAAAGAATTGCTACAGTCATACAGTCATAAAGAGTGGTTTTGATGGCTTGTTTGAGATTGCATTGAAGTCTTAAAAAGTACTTATATAAGCTTAGAATCTTTTTATTAAAAAAAACCAAATTGTTTAGGTGTTACATGTTAAAACACTTTTAATATCAAATAAGTTAAAAAATACGTTCGAAAAAAATTATCATTTTTTATGCTTTTATTCAAACATGTTTTTCTTAATAATGTGGAATGTAATTTGGATTTGAAAAAGACTATCATTATATGAAAATATTAATACAACTTTAAGATAATTGCAACTTTCAAACTTATAAAAATATTATCATATTATTTTAAAAAATTTAAATAATCATCATTTCTATTTCGGAAAATAGTTTTTAATTTATTTTTAAATAAATATAATATGTTTGAAAGTGTTTTATACATAGTTACCAAATAGTAATTAATTTTTAATAGTAAAACTTATTATTTAAATTATAATCTATAATCCCTAAAAGTATAAGTTATATCTTCTACCACAATCACAAACATACATTAAGAATGCTACACTCACAAAGAAATTTTATGATAAACACTTATGGCATATGTCTCCTATAATTCCATTTCAGTCAATGCCAATAGATGACAACCACGTAGAGAAAGTACTTCAAACATGATGAGCTGCGTTGTAGGGGTATGCTTTGGTCGAGGCCCCCATTCCACCTCTTTGTGTGTGTGTGTGTGTGTAACAAACCGCTAGAAATTCAATGGTGGAATTTCTATTTCTATAAGCTTTAGGAGTTTCATAAAAATTCAGCAAGTTTTCACGAATCGACTAATCACGTATGTTTAAGTCTATCAGCATAATATGTGTTACCACTCATTATGGTGTTAGAAATGTATTTTTATTTATTTAAGATAGTTAGATATATCGAAATGTGTTATGGTCTATGTCTTTAGTCTCAGTTAATTATTTAGAATGTTATGGTGCAATAGTCTCATTTTCAGTTTTCAAACAATACACTTGTTTGGAAATACGTTTTGATTTTTTTGAGGCATCAAAGTGGTTTTTCAAGAAATGAATTGCACTTTAAGCTTTGTGTTAATATTTAAGACTTTTCAATGCAAAATTTATGTTTTCACTTTTTTGGAGTAAATAGTAACCTTCATAATAGTGCCTTGTGCAGTATTTTCAGAATCACAGTGTGGAATGTCTAAATTGTATTAGAAGAGTTCTATTTGGACACTTGTCAAGATCTTAGCACACTTGATGAATAATATTGGACACTTGAAACCAAGAGAAACCAAGAGATATTTTGTGAAGGAATCAATGCATAAGATTGTGCCACCTAAGTAAAATTCTATTTTTCATCTGACCATCCAAATTGTGTCAAACCAAAGAGGGTGTCATTTATCAAAACCCTAAATGGTTGGAATCCAATTGAAATCCCAAAAACTTGGTTGAAATCGAAACCCTAAATGGTTTTCCCAAATCCTAAAATTGGCCTTCAAATCCTTTTTTATCCGATTTATAGTATTGTGTTTAATCACTTGATTAAAATCACTTTCACTTGTTATTAATTCCTTAAAATCATGTTGTAACATCATTATCCAACTTTTTAAATCTTGAAAATATGATTGGGCGAAGAAAAATTAGATTTTGGCTTAATTGTGACGACCCCAAATTTTCATTTCTCATTATTTTAATTGATTAATTATTTTAATAATAATAGTGGTAATTTAAATTGGAAAAAGTGAAGGCATGAGTTTAGAATTAAGCTTTGAAAGCATAAATTAGATAAATGGCCCAAGGTATAGTGCATGAGCCCAAAGGCCCATAGGATGGATCTATTAGTCAACCAAACCCATGTAAAAGGACACATGTCACTCTATGAGAGTTTTAGTAAGTTTTCAAAGACTAGTAGATGAGAAGAAAAAAATGCTAGTAGTTGGAAAGTTGACTAGTGGTTATCTTGAAAGATGAAGTGTGAAAATCAAGATGGGATTTTGATCATCATTTGGATAACTTGGAAGGTGTGAAGGACAAAGAGATCTTCCATTTTAGTCTTCCTAAGAACATGTCATATCTAGGGGAGAGTGACACATGTGGCAGGAGATGGGAAATGAAAGTGAGGAGGAAATGAGGCTTCAGTGGAAGCACCTAGCCGAACCCCTTTGGAGTATTTCCCATGTAATCCTATCCAAATCTTGGTGAATGACCATTAGGAGATCTTGATAAAACATGTGCGAGAAAGAGTGGTTGAGTGAGTGAGTGATGGAAGGATGTGGTATCGTTGGAGGGAGGGAAATAAGATGAAAGCAAGCAAAGGGAGGAGGTTTCGAATGAGCAAAAATCGTGGGCCATGAGTTTATCTTCCAAGGAGTTTTTGACCAAATCTAGATGAAGGGACATGAGGGAGTTGTGTAAGAGTGTATGTTACATGTGAAGAAGGAGTAGTGATTTGATAAGTTAATGGATAGTTGCTTGAAAAAGAGAGAAAACCCATGGGTGAAAAAGGAAGGTTTCGGGTGAGACCAAAGGAGGGATAGCCGAACCATGCTCCCCAAAATGTGATCTTCCAATCTTTTTGATGGACATATGAGATTATAGTTGGGAGATAGAAGAGTGATATGAAAGGAAATGAGAGGCTAAAACCCATTGGGAGCGCTGACCATAGGAAAATGAGGAATGAGAGGTTATCATCCAAGTACATGCTAGCTTAGACATGATTTCACTCTAGTGATGGGAGTCAAGTCTTTCTATCCATCAAGTGTCAACTCTTGACTAGGGAATAAGTGGCTAAGAGCCTAAGAAGACCTCATGGCCAAATGGCCTATTGCATTTGGTCTTTCACTTGATTGCTTTCTCACACACACATACACACACCCCTCTCAGCCTTAAGCACTTCTCCCCACTCTCACTTTGTTTAATCTTCTTCTATCACCTAAACATCAAAATACTATAAATCTAGAGAAGGAATAAGCAAGTAGTCTTGAGTAGAAGTGCCTTTTAAGAGGTAAGTAACATTTTGAGCAAATACAAGCATAGAAACTTAGAAAAGTTCACACACCACACCTATGCTTTGTTTATTCAAAAATCTTTTTCTTTAAAACCTTATGAATATAGTTTATTCTAATAAGATTTTATATATTTTCAGAACTAATCTAATCCAACTAGGAGTGTTTTAAATATATTCTTATTTTACTTTTAGCATCTCTAGTATATTTTTAAGGAAATGTGTATATATTAATCAATTTCTTACTTGTTATGCTATGATGAAATCCTTTAGTAAAAATACGATACTTAGCTAAGTATGAATCCATGTTTGAATCTTATGATTCCTTTAGGTTTGAAAGTTTATAATATGATTAGTGGGTTTAGTCAATTTGTTGCAAAGAAGTCAACATGATATATGCATGCATGATTAAGGTTAAATTTGTTGGATATTGGATGATGTAGAATAGGTTACTTGAAGAAATACTTTGTTTATTTAATAGCAAAATCCATGCTTTGTTAACGTATCATACTAGGATAAATATTTACAAAATATTGGTGAATGCAGATATTTTGTTCTTGGTATGAACATATTATGATTAATATGGTAGATTGTGATAAAATGCATGCTTGGTGAGTCAAAGTTAGAAACTTGAGAAAAATAAAGATGATGCACCTATGGGTTTTCGGATTGGAGAACTTCAATGGTTTAAAATTTTTATAATAAATTATCATTTCATGTAATGTTTAAGCTTCAAATGTTTGGAGAACTTAGAAGCATAAAAACTAGAAGGATGCAATGGTATGATTTTCGGTTTTCCCATAGGTGATTAAGTGTACTATTTGGTTTGAAAAGAAGAGATTTAAAATATTAAATCTAAGAGACTATAGGTTTTCGGTTTACCCCCTTTTGTGAAGCTAGAATTATCTCAATAATTTCACTAACGTTTAGTAAGTATGTGGAAGAGAATAGAAAGAAGAAACTCTAGGTGGTAACCAAAGAGGGTCTCGGCCCAATCATGGTGGTGGAGGCCGAGCACCCCATTCAACTCATTAGGCCCATTTATGTGCTTATGCATAAATGGTAAGTTAAATGGTGTGATGTTTTACTTATGAAAGAATATGGCTAAGTATGCACTCGGGTTTGTCTTGGGTTATTGTATGAGTAACGTTAAGGGTTTGCATGTCACATGCATACAGCACGAAAATCATGTTTTGAGTCAAACATGTTTTCAATATAAAAGAATTTAAGTTTTATAAGAACCCCAAAAGCTGGGACGGGGTAATACCCCAATGGAACTCCATGTTCACTAATGAGTGATTAAAGTCGAGTGAAAATTCTTAGGTCAACGAAGAACAGTCGGCGGTCCATGTATGGCTCCAAAATGTGACTGGAGCATGGCCACACCTAATACTAGTGGGTGCCCATGGACGGTGTTGGTTTTTGCCTTACCGTTATAAGAACAAGATTGTAGTTGCTCGGTTTGAGTGACCACTGAGTATTGAAAAGCGAATAACGTAGTCGCCCTGACTTGAGTAGTCTGCAGGTGTTACGGTAATGCATAACGTATTCATTTAGGTTTGAGTGGTCGCCGGGTGAGACAGTAACTAGCGGGGAGTACACGGTGCATAAGGGAACCGTGAGATATCCAATAAAAAGTCATGATAAGAAATAACGACTTTCAATCCCCAAAAATGATATTAATATGTTAAGTGGCGCCTAAGATAAGAAATGACCAAAAATATACGAAAATGATGTATTTTAAAAATATGAGTCAAGATGATTTTGTTATATGATTTTATAAACAAGTGCACGATTTAAGTTTAAAAAAAAAAACAAATTATGAAAGATGACATGAACATGTGCATCAGTTAAGTCATAAGTCCCACGTTTCATAGTGTGAATATGTTTGTTTGTTATTCACTTAAAAATATGCTTGAAATGCTTTCGTTAAAATATTTATGTACTTACTGAGATTTTTTGAAATCTCATCTCCCCTTTTTATATCATCACTATCGTTCCTCGTTGGAGAACGATAGAAATAGTTGTAGGAGACGATGGCGACAGAAACAGCGACGACCGGGGAGACTCCTCAGACCCTTGATGGTCTGGTAACCTCTCCCCCTTTTGACGTAGTGACCTCAATTTTGTACAAAAGGCTGATAGCAGATATGCAGCTGAGCGTGATTTTAGAGGCCGATGGTCTCTAGTGTATTGGTTGCTGCATGTCTCTAGGGATTGACGGGTCTTTATTTATGGATTGCGTCTATACCTCGAAAGCAGGGACAGGCCTCCTAATAGGCAAGTGGCTAGGCCTGACTCATTTTATTTTTGGACCCGGCTTGAAGGAAGTCAAAGAAGAGCCTACTTCTAGAGTCGAGGGTCGTGGGGTCAGCACCTAATTGTTGTCGGTTATTTATGTTTATGTATTTTGGGTCTTCCTCTATTTTGGAAGAAAGAACAACTTATGAACTGATGAGTTATGTTGTTGTTATCTTAATGAAGTTATTTTGGGATATTAGAGTCATTAAACCATGTGATGTATCTTATAGAAAGGCTTGACCTTTTTTCCGCTGTGAAAACCTTTCTTTACTGTTTATAAATAATAATAAAAAAACACCTATGTAGGATATGATGAGGGGTGAATTTCCTTGTATTGCTTATCTCCGACGTTTCAGTTCACGTACGATCCCAATCGTGAATGGGGGCGTCGACATTAATAGCATCACAAACACTAACCAAACCCCAAATTAAAACCCACTTGACTAAGGCCCACCAAAGGCCCACGAAATTAATAGCATCACAAACACTAACCAAACCCCAAATTAAAACCCACTTGACTAAGGCCCACTTGACCTTTTTCCGCTGTGAAAACCTTTCTTTACTGTTTATAAATAATAATAAAAAAACATCTATGTAGGATATGATGAGGGGTGAACTTCCTTGTGTTGCTTATCCCCGACGTTTCAGTTCACGTGCGATCCCAAGCGTGAATGGGGGCGTCGACATTAATAGCATCACAAACACTAACCAAACTCCAAATTAAAACCCACTTGACTAAGGCCCACCAAAGGCCCACGAAATTTGCTACCTTGGTAAAGCTCCTCGAGAAAGTTTCCTCCCCCACATGTCAGGCCATCCCCTATTCTTGGGTGCACTCAATAGTGCCTTGATGTGAATGAGAAATTCACCTTACCACCATTCATACTTCACAGCAATTGCAGCCAACCATACTCCTCACTATTTTTCACTTTATATGACTTAAGCACCTCTACTCAAGGGTCATTCAAGCCTATAACTTCCCCCTTCAGAGATATATAGTCGTGAAAGACCCCCTTAACTTCATTTCATTGCTTCTTCACCTCATTCTTAGAGAGAAACACGAAAGAGCTCTCTCAGATAAATTATTGTGTCTTCTTGCGTGGCGATTTTAAACCCTTTGTAAATATTTTCTTGCTATGAATCATTTATAAAGGTTGTTCATCTTTGAGTCTAGTTTTTGCGAACATCTTATTCGTTTCATTTTATAGTCATTTGATTGGTCAAAAGTGGTTTTCATTATAAAACGTCATTCTAGGCGTTAAACTTGAGAATGTGTTATATTTTAGAGTTTTGACCAAGCTAATTAACATATTTTGGTCCAAAGATTTTATAAAGTATTTTTAACATGTATTTATAAATGATCGTGAAGACTTTTTTACATGACTAAAGCTTTTTTTGATAGTTTTTTTTTTATCTAGAAACTAGAAAACTGGAAGTGAAAAAATAGTTTATGTTTTAAGAAAATTAGAATATTTTTTTCTTTAATCCTATTCCCATGACTTTGATAATTTTATTGGAGGATCTTAAGCCTCTTATATACATGTTAGAATATTATTTTGAAACATTTGATATAGTTCCAAAGATATGATATCTTATGCAAAAAGATGTTCGGATAGGCCAAAGTGTTGATATTCTTGGCTAAATTTATATTTTGGTTGATTTTTAACCATGTAACCTTGAGTTTGAAATTTACATCTGTTTAGTACAACTTTTCTAACCATGTGATGTTTTGATGTGAAAATCACATATTTACAAGTCATTGATCAAGAGGTTAATTAAAACAAGTTGAAATAAAAATATATTTTTGGACTTAGAGGGAAGCCGAAAACCTTAAGTCTTGTTTTGGTAATTTTGATGACTTTTGTTTGATGGTTCAAAACATAATTGTTCTTAAAAATATGTCACAAATATGTTAGAAGTAAGATTTAATTTTTTTTAATTCTTGAAGATGCTTTGAAATATATCAAAACACATTATTCAAAGGTTTGCCTTTTTAGTAAGGTTTGGTGTTGATGACTAGCATGTTTTTAGTAGATGTTTTAAGTATGTTTATAAACTTAGGATATAAAATCTTTGTTTCAAAATTTTGATTTGATTATGATTTTTGAAATTGAAAGAATTGCAACAAAAATCAAGGAAAAAAAATCTATGCATGTTTCAGCCCCTATAGAATTTTTATGATTATGTTTAGTTTTAAATTTGTCTTATTTGATATTTGAGTTTAGAACAAAATTTATATGAGGAATGTAAATTTTGGTAATTTTTGAAATTAGGATGTGAAATCCTTATGTTATAGATAAAATTATCATTTTTCCACATGTATAGGGTAAAATGGTAAGTTTGGTCTAAGTTAGTATTTTTCTGTGTTGCTTATTGTTAGGAATTAAGTTTTAACTTTTAAAATCACTCTTTTCATTTTCTTGTATTTCACGCTTTATTTTCGTAAAACGTGACGATCGAGATAAGTTAGTTTTTAACTTACTAACAATTTATTGTGTATGTGTAATGGGCAAGAAAACTACAGTTTAATTGTTACACGAATTATTATGTTACAAAATACTTATCTATTGCACAATAATTATATCATATAATATCTACTATTACATGTTATGCCATGTTACGAAATATTGTCTACTATCTGTATACTATGTTAAGAAATATTGTTTGCTAAATATTATGTCATGCTATAAAATATTTCTATCTCAAGTAAGTCATGTCTCTCGAGTTACGTTCAAGTCGTGTTATGTGACGTCAGTACTACGGTTAAGGTTATGTTTCGTTTCGAATATAGTTATGTATTTCGAGAATAATTAAATTTCAATTATCAGTTGAATTGTACTACGGTCATGGATGATACGCACTACCTGATACTACAGTCAAGGCTATGTGCTGTCAAGTACTAAGGTGAAAGAGTATTATCTGTCGTACTATAGATGTATCAATCAATTAATTTATATTACGATCAATGATGATATGTGATGCCTGGTACTATGGTCAAAACTATGTGTTGTTGAGTACTGTGATAAAGGAGTATAATTTGTCGTATTATAGAAGAATGATATGCGTTATCTGGTATTGCGGTCTGTTGAACCCAAGGTTTCAAGTTTCGTGTAAATCTATACATGGATTTTGATGATAACAAATGAATTCAAAGAATAAAAGAGTCTCAAGCTCAAGTTGTATACACAATAGAATCAAGCACATAAAGGAAGCAAGCATGAGCAAGAAGGGAACAAGTTCACATTAAAATCATAGAGTAATTTTGTAAATTTCTTAAAAATTTGAAATTAGGATTAAGGCTCAAAATTAATATTTTATCATAAAGCATTAAAATACATTTTCCACATGTGCATGAATATTTTGAAAATTAAATTTGAAAATTTTGAAAGATGATTGATTGTCATCTTTCACATGTGCATGACATGATTAAAGGTTTGAATTTTAAAAATTTTGACAGATGATTGATTGTCATCTTTCACATGTGCATGACATGATTAAAGGTTTGAATTTTGAAAATATTAAGATGATTGATTGTCATTTTTCACATGTGCATGACATGATTAAAGATTTGAACTTTGAAAATATTAAGATGATTGATTGTCATCTGTACATGTTTTATTTGAATATTTTCAAAAGTAATGGATGATTTTCTTGACTTATGCAAAAGGTAGATGTCTTTGTTTGAAAATTTTGAAAAGTAAAGTGTGCTCTTTTTGTCATATGCAAAAAAGTAAAAGATTAGATTTGAAATTTTTGAAAAGTAAAGTATGCTTCTTTTGTCATATGCAAAAAGTAAAAAAATTAGATTTAAAATTTTTGAAAAGTGAATGATGATGTCTTTGACATATGAATCTTTTTAAATTTGAATATGAAGTCTTATATGCCTATAAATAGATAATTTGAGAGTTTCACATTCACAACACCAAGAGCATACAACATTCATTCAAAGCTTTCATTCTCTCTTCTCTAAGTATTGAGCCTTAACTCTTGTTCATTTTGAGAGATATAGTTTGCGTTGTATTGTTTTTATTTCATTCATTGAGGAGTGTTTTCTGATAGCCTACCCAATATCAATTCTTGTATCAGTAAAAGAGTGTGTATAACCCTTATGTGTGTAGAAGGTATTCTACACAGAGAATAGTTAAATCACCAAGTGTGAGGTGATTAGAAGTGTAGAGGGTGTTCTACATGGATTCTTTAGAGCGGTGCTGCTCAAAAGTGTAATAGGTTTCTATCTCCACCTGAAGGAGATTGAATAGTGAATTCAAGAATCCTCAAGGGGTAGCTTGAGGCGAGGACGTAGGCAGTGGGGCCGAACCTCGTTAACATACTGAGTTTGATTCTCTCTTACCCTTACTCTTTATATTTATTGTTGTTTTATATTTTGTTTATATTTTATATTATATATTTGATTTATAATTGTTATTTTTTTAAATACAACTCAATTCACCCCCCTCTTATGTTAATCATCTGGGCAACACGGTCAAGGCTATACGATGCCGAGTACTATAGTAAAAAAGTGTAATACGTCGTACTATAGAAGAACGATACGCATTGTCTGGTACTGCGGTCAAAACTATACGCTGATGAGTACTATGGTGAAGGAGTATAATCTGTCGTATTATAAAATAATGATACGTACTGCTTAGTATTGCGGTCAAGGTTATACGTTGGCAAGTACTATAGTAAATAACTATAATTTGTCATTATGTTATGTTAAGTTTACGTTTATGTTATAATTCAAGATCACGTTCATGTTATGTTTAAATTTACATTCATGTTATGTTTCAAATTTACGTTTATATTATGTTTCAAGTTCACATTCATAATATTTTTTAAGTACATGTTATGTTCGAGTTCACATTAATGCTATATTTGAAATTCACATTCATGCTATATTTCAAATCCATGTATGTTCAAGTTCACGTTCATATTATATCCAGGTCTACATTATTTCAAGTTCAAACTCATGTCATGTTAAGCAAAGTTCAGTTCACGTTTTAGTTCAAGTTATGCCAGTCATATTATGTTATATGTCAAGTTTTGCTATGATTGTATATGACTTTGATTATACATTCATGTATTTACTACCATTCATACATTATTAATCTGTGTGGAGGTTCTTAATTAACTTACTAAGATTTGTAATCAAATGTCATTCAACTACTATTCTCCCCAAATTGTAGATATTGTTGCAAGACCTAAAGGAGAATTGGTATTCAACTAGCTAGACACAATAGACTGAGCGATGGTGCGATGTTATGTTAATATAGTAGTTAACTTAAATTTCTATTTATACTATAGAATTGCATCTCTAGTATTCTTTGACCATAACCATTTTGGACTAGCATTATAATCTAGTTTTTTATTATGTCATTTTGCATGAAGTAGGCATGTTCATCCAGGCTGAGTTTTATCTGGCCCTATCTTAAAATTTTCTTTATTTTTCAATACTTTTGGCACTTTTACCTAAGAAGTTCAAGAAAATTACTCATCATTTCAACTCGAATTCTCGAATCTGAAACTCGGATGAATAGGTCTAGTATAAAAAGTATTTGAAATATTTTTAATTTGGTGTATATTGCTAAAGAAAAAAAATTATCTGCTGCAAATATTGCATACTGTTATATGCATTAGATGCATTGCATCTTTATTTGTCATGAACGGAGACAAGTAACCTTGTATTACATTTTCCGACATTTCAAATGTTTGTCCAATCCCAAGAAGAATCTCTCTCAGCCTTGATCGTTCTCTTCTTCAAACGAAGGCAGCACTTCAACCATCAAACCAAACCCACAATTTGTGTGTGTTTTCTTTTTGGAATTATTCTCTTTTTTTTAGCCTAATCTTGAAAGTTTTCTTCCTCAAATTTCACCAAGCATAAAAGAACCACTACCAAGAGAAAGCAAAACTACTAAAATGGGAAGTAGTTGCTTTTCGTAGATGCAGATGAAGTCAATTTTTTGTTCTCTTAAAGAGTCTAATAAGAGAGGGAGAGATAGAGTTCCAAGCGCAAAGTCGTTGAAGTGCGATTTATAATGTGACTTTCTTTCAAAACAAAGTTTATAATATATATATATATATATATATAACAAACAAAGAGTGAGAGAGAGAGAGAGAGATGGGGTTCTAGGGAATTCGGATTCTATAAAATCCATATCCAAACTAGATACTACCGGCTCAACCCACCACAACTACCATCAAGTAAACCCAAGTCCAACTCCAAACACATGTCGAAGCTTGTCACTTGGGGGCAATGATTAATGAACATGGCAAAAACACTGTGCTCTATGATGGAGCTTCTCTGGGACCAGTTTTGGTTGCAATGCTTTCATGTTGTAACTAACTTGACTCTAGCTATATACCTGTTGAGCATGAACCCATCAAAAAGAAAGAAGTACCTAAGGGGCACTTGGTAGTGTACGGATGCCAAAAAGACAACACCTTTTGCAAGGTTCTAGTGCCAACGATTTACTTCAACCATCCTCTGTTTGGTGAACTTCTAAGGAAATGGGGAAGGGAGTAGGGGCGGGTGAGAGAAAGAGAGAGAGGTGGGAAGAGGGTTCAATTGAAAGCATTTTCTTATAATATGGCACAATAAGTTTAAAGTGTTTCTCCTATGTGACTATCATCTATTAGCTTCTGATATAATAAGATTATAAAAGATACCTGTTAGAAGATATTCTCAAATTTTATTGAGCCATGCACCTTTCAGCACTTAAAATAAATAGACTCAACAGGACAAAGAGTGGCCTTGACTAAGCCCATGGGCCACCTCGAAGTCAAGATCCGAGAATAAAAGGAATCATCAATCGTGATATTTGGACATGCATCTAGGTGTTAATGGAATTTGCCTCTGTAACACCGCTAAACAGTAAGGTAGACAACGCAATGTAATAACATATATCGGGAAGTATTCGTCTCATGGAGGAGCGAGCAGCCGAGCACCTCAAGGAGAACCTGATATTGATAGCCACATACCAAGGGCTAAAGAGGATTACCAAATTAAAATGGATCATACCAACCAAGGTACGCAGTGGAGCCATTCCTCACCCAAACCTGGGCCAATATTATTTCTCTTATTACAAGTAAGGTGAAACACAGGAAGTGTGTTTGAACACATTGTAAAAAAAAATTTACAAAAAGAAATTCACATACTTATATGATTTAATGTAATTTGTTAAATTTATTTTATAATAAAAATAATTTTATAATTTAATATTACATCAATCGATCAGTTTATAAATTTATTTTTATGAAATTTTTTGTGTCTAAAACATTCACATAATAAACTCCTTGTAATTTTTAAAAGATTTCTGAACATAATAAAAGAAAAAATATATACGGAATAAAATATTGAATAGAGAATTAAGGTCATTTGCAAAGTTCCTTTCAAAAAAAAAAAAAAAAAGGTCATTTGTAAAGCCCGCGATGCACTAAGTTCATACGATGGGGTACATTATATTATGACAAATACAAGTTCCTCTACAATTTTATAACTCAGACATTTTTTACAATTTAGATAAAGATGCGCACAGTCTATGATCTCCGCGACACTAAGGTATGTTTGATCTTGCGTTAGGAGTCTTAAAAATTATTTAAATAAATTTAAAAGCTTTTTAATGAAAAATTAAGTTATTTAGATGTTACATATTAAAATACATTTTAATCTCAAACAAAGTAAAAAGAATATTTGGGAAAAATGATCATTTCCTGAAATGTATTTTTTCAGATAATTTAGAATTTAGATTATAATCTTCAAATAAAGAATATAGTTCAGATTTTAAAAAGACTATTAATAGACAAAAATACTCATAATTTTTAGATAATTACAACTTTCAAACTGAACATAATTTATAAAAAAAAAAATCAAGTAAAAATCATTTTTATCTTAAAAATCACTTTTTAAACTTATTTCCACATAAATATAATATGTTTGAAACAACTTTAAACATAAGATTACTAAATAATAGAACTTATTACTTAAACTATAATTTGTAAATCCTAAAACTATAAACCATAGTTTCTACCTTAATTTCACACATTCACTAAATATTATTCATAGACAATATAGACTCTAACAAGATGTTTATGTAATCTGTGACATTAAAATAATGAAAAATGCTACACGAAAGCTTTAAATCACATCTTTATCTAATTAATATGTAATTTGTCATTTTTTTCCTTGTATTTAAATATACACATATTTGAGTATTAAGATAGGATGACAAAAAAAAATCACATGTTCATTAAGCAGAAGTGAATGGTACAAAGATTTTATGTAGAATTTATTTTAATATAATTATAAAAAAAAAATACAACCGACTCTGAAAATATGGTACAATGTGATAAGTTGGACAGGTGAAATAATTAAGTAGTGTTTTAAATTCACCTAACTTTGTAGCAACTGCATAAGATACTCTGAAGGCGGCAGGTTTATTAGCGGGCTTTGAAAGAGTAGATATTCCTATAGATTCGAAGAGGAAAGAAAACTGGGCCTCTTTTGTTGTATTAAGACGCACAGATTCAGCGTACAATTTGTACTGGACAGGGGGCAGTTGGGCTTATTTAAGACAACCGACGTCGTCTTGCGGCTTACCGTGCTTAATGGCCATCTAGTTTTCCTTATCTTATCGTATATATGGTATGATTTAAAAATAATGTTGCGTATAGTTTTGGAGTAAATAAGGGACTCTTACAGGTCTCGCTATTTGAGATTCGTTCTGGGTTTTGGTATATATATATAATATTTTGACATCATTTTTTTAATGTTTTTTAAACATTTTTAAAAAAAGAAAAAAATTATAATATTATTAAACAATATTTCTTTAATCATTAAATCAAAAGAAAAAACAAACATGAGTGAGACTAGACTCAACTATTAGTGTATTTATCATTTTCTAATAAATAAATATAGTATAGTTATTTTAAAAATGAATGGAGTATTAAAAATTAATTTAAATGATTGCATGATGCTTATACAATCGTGATTATAATTATCGTTGCTCATGATTTAAATGTGTGTAAGCTGTATAATGTGTTTCGCCAAATCTTTCTTATAATAAAATAACTCGAAAGTCTCTTTTGAATAACAAGAATAATAAGATGAGATAATTTTTTTAATAGTAATTAAAGCTTTAATTCAAATATTTTATAAAATTTTGAAAAATGAAAAAGAAAAAATTAAATTAAAGTATTATAAAGTAAAAATATTGTTGTAATTAGATAGTGATTAAATAAATTAAAAAATATTTGTATTTATAATATTAAAATATTAAAATAAAATGAGATGAAAATATATCTTACAATCCAAACGGATATAATTTGACGAACTAAATTAAAAGTTACAATGTTACAATAAGACAAGTAATATTTATTTATGTACGTAAAATTTTACAGCTGTCTATTCGGTACGATGGTAGAATTAATGGAGACCACATGGCATGTAAGAGAGTTCATTACCTGGATCTGAATTCTGAACCATGACTGTGCCTTACACTTCTCTTTGTATTTTGTTTTTCTTATGATTTTTACTTTTTATACTTAAATTCGGATTGGATTATAGGAGGGTAGGTGGGACTGGATTTAGATGATTCGCATGGATTGAGTTCAAACATAAAAGGCTTTGGTCCATCAATAACAGTATTGGTATTATTTTTATTAAAATTTATTATTAAAAATTAATAATAAATATAAATTTACATACACATCAATTTTTTTTTATCATATTTAATAAAAAATGTGAAAAAAATTAGGAAGAATAGCATAAATTTATCAAATTTAATAAACTTTTATTTAAAAATTAAGTAAAAAAATACTTTTATATTACTTTTTTACTTTTTTTTTTATTTTTAATCAAATATAATAAAAAAATTTGGTATGTATACAAATTTATATTTTTTATTAACTTTTAATAATAAATTTTAATAAAATCAATATTAATACTCTCAATCATAAAAATCCCATAAAACGACAAATTAGGATGAGGTACCCGTGCACTTAGGTCTTACCCCCCATCCGGCAATTAAGGTAGCCCATTTATGACTATAGAGTAAATATCATGAGAAAGACTTGCTGGGTGTTAAGAATAGATTTAGATCTCCAATAACATGTTTTTTTCACAAACGACAAATAGATCTGGCTGTAGGATATTTATAAGAGATGGAGATTTTCGGTTTTCGAATTTATTATGCAGAGGATATCCCCACCCTCCATCGTTTGGTTGCTAGAAAATATTTATTTGAATGCTGAGAAAATTTATTTTTGTTTGGATGTCAAGAAAATATATTATTATTTGGATGGTGAAAAAATGTGAGATCCTACTTTTTCTTTCTTTTTAGTTGCTCTTTTCAAAAAAATTTGCTCTTAAATAAGAAAATAACTCTGATAGCGGTGTTGTTATTGTATAGGGCTTTCAATTTTCTTAAATTGAAGGGTGCGAAAAAGCTTATCAAAAATTTTTTTAAAAAATGTGAGAAAAGAACTTGCTTAAAGTTGGTGAGCAGATCAATGGAAGGGTCACATTGGGCAAAGGTAGACAAATGAAGAAAGTGTGGAATCGATTTTATATTTTTTTTTGTAAAATATCTTAAATGACATAACATTATTGAAAAGGTGTAAATTTATTCTTATTATTCATTTCGTTTCAAGCGCTTCTCTAATATTATATATAATTATGAATTGTATATATTTTGTGTAATTTTTTTAAAAAATGAAATTTTTTATTAAAAAATATATTTTTATATATATCTTATACTTATTCGCTTTTTAAAAAAAGTATGTACTACACTTATGAGGTTTATGGTTGCAAATTATCATTTCTCATATATTTATAGTACTTCAATAATATTAAGGCTTTATTTAAGAATATAGATGAGATGAAATAAAAATAAAAATAAAAATATTATTAAAAAAATTAGTATTATTTTCATTGTAATATCTAAAAAATTAAATTATTTTATTTTATATAAAATTTAAAATTTACAACGATTATATTTAAAAATACAAAAATGCATGGAAGGTTTTTATAAGTCTTGTCACGTTACATGAAACTTTCAATCAATGATCAGTTGAACTACCATAGATATTGAGTACTTTATCCTTACAGTTGTCTTGTCATTATTTTTTTTAGTATTTTTATTTTCATTTATTTTTTTAAAAAAATGAAAAATAAAATAATTTCTAAAATCCCAGTCCAAATTCCTGACTGAAAATCTGAATTTAATATATCTATGGGTTATTTTGGAATAATGATAGTTTATCATTTATATATTTTTTTTGTTTAATGATTAAGAAAATGATTATTAATAAAATTATATATATTTTTAATTTTTTTTGATAATTAAGAATATTTAAAAAATATTTAAATAAATAATAATAAATAAATAAATACACGTAAAATAATAAATAAATAATAAATAAAGTATAAGTATATCACTACGATATTTTGATGAACCGCTCGTATGCGTGGCGGCGTGGTAGATAAATCAAATTTCTAATTGTTGAACTTTTAATTATAGATTCTAATTAAAAAAATTGTTATTACAAATTTGTTTATTATTTGGTGATTTTTTTTTTCAATGATGAGTCGCTCATATGCGTGGTAGATAAATCATATTTCCAATTGTATAACTTTTGATTATAGATTTTTATTAAAAAGATGTTATAATTATTAAAAAAAATGTTATATCAAATTTGTTTATGTTTGGTGAGAAAAATGCGTACAACGTTTTCAAAGTTAATATAATTTTTATATATTTATCACCACTATGAGTCACCATTAACTTAAAGTCCTATTTAAATATAGAGATGATCTCATCTCATAATTATAATTTTTTTATATTTTTTATATATAACATAATAAATAATTTAATTTTTTTTAAATATTAAAATAAAAATAATATTAAAAAATAAGATTTTACTTAATTTTTATTTAAAATTATTTAATCTTATCTATCTAAACAAGTTATAAGACAAATATGTTGAAAAGGGACTGACAAAAGAGACAAAACGTAGGAGTAAAAGCGGAATGGAGTGCATTAGATCCTAAGAGGAAGTAATGAAAAAAAATAAAAATAAACAGGATTTCGTTCATAATAATAGAGGAAAGAGGAAGGGCTTTTTTTATGCCACTTCCACTTTCCTCCATTATTATGAACAGGGTTAAGTCTCTTTTTCTTCTACTGTTAAAAGTGACATGAATTTTTAAAAATTGAAAAGAAATAAGTTCTGATTTGTTATAAAATTAAAAAAATTAAAAAAATATATATTACAAGAGAATTTGTGAGAGAAAATATGTACTATTTTTATTATTGTTCAATTACTGAATGAATTTTTCTCTCTTCACAAAATGATTAGAATTTATATATAGAGCTGGTTATGCGGTGCAATAATCATCATAAAACAAAAAGAGAACAAGGAAGAAACATTTTCCTCCAAAAGTGGAGTAGGAGGGGGGCTACGCCCATCCCTTTTGACTTATAAACAAAAGGACAGGGGGCTTACACCTCTTTTTATTTTTTTTCATAACACTCTTCTTTAAATGATTATCTATAAAAATATGTCTTGTTAAAACCTTACCAAGAAAAAAATCCAGTTGGAAAAAAATCAATAGCGAAGGAAAAATAGTATAATATTCATGTATACCGCTAAGTGTTTTTAAAATTGTCTCATTAAAATCTTATAAAGGAAAATCTAATAAGACAAAACCATAGCGAAAGAAAAAAAAATACAATCAGTACAATTTTTCAAGACATTTACTCATCTTGAAAAGTGCATGATAATAAATCTTTAAGTCTTCAGGCATTTCAATATTTTGCATAATTTTTTTGAATGTCACAATTGGTAACGTTTTCGTGAATAAATTTACTAGATTATCACTTGATCGTATCTTTGATATATCCTCCTCTAATTTAAATGATACAAGCAGCATTATTTTCGTATAAAATTGTTAGACTATCATTGATCATGAGAAGACCGCACTTTTCTTGAATATGTAGAATCACTGATCTCAGTCAAATATACTATAAACTTGTTTCATGAATTACGATTATCCCTAAGTGATTTGAAGATGTGGTAAATAGTATTTGCTTAATATACGTTAGTGTTTCAAATAATAAACAAACATGATTTCAGCATATATAACAACGTTAAGAATTTAATTATGATTTTTATCTAAATAATGCATTAAAGAGACTAAGTTAATATTCTCATCTAAAATATATTTCACTCTTAGCATTATTAGGGAGCACATGCATAGTAAAAATGATCATTGAGAACCACCAATTTTTGACGAAAACTACAAAAGCTTGAGGTCTAGTTTTATCAATTTGATGCGGAATGAAATTCAAATTTTTTGATATTGTTGATAAATGAGATCTTTGCGGAGATTTGAAAGCTCTATGTTACTATTTAAACATGATCATTTTCACCCATCGGATACTCACGCAAGATCTCATATTCCTCATTGATCCAATTATTGTTCATCTAAAATGATACTATGGCTGAGAAAAATTCTTTGGTTAATGTTCCAAATTTAAACAAAAAATCTTTTACATATTAACCACTCATCTTTACTCTTGAAACTATTAAAACTATGATAGGAGCAGAAATACATCTTTATAGTAAAACCGATTCTGAAATTGTTGCTGCATTAAGAACTCTCAATGCTCAATATGTTGTCTCTATTACAACCATGTCTCGAAAGTTACGGGCGAGAGCGAGTGAGGTTGATTATCTTAATAATCAAATATCTGAATTGTATCAAAAACTTACAATTAAAGATAGGAAAAATAAAAAGTTAAGACAATAAAACAAGGAACTGAAAAAATTTGCAGACTGGTATTCTCGTGATCTGAAACTACGAATAGAAGAGCTGGAATGAGAGAGAACTCAAATACAAAATCAACAACGGTAACTGACAGCAGAGGTTTAGTGTTTATAAGAAACATAAGGATAACAACAATTAATCTCGCTAATTTTTGAAAATATGCATCCAGCATATCTTGTAATTTTGACTAAGTGATATTTGAAGAGATAGTGGTTTGTCTTGTTCTTATTTTCATCTCTATAAAAGCAGGTTTCAATTTTATTTAATTCGCATTAAATTTTATTCTCATCTCTGTAATTCATTTGCATTCTCATTCTACAAATTTTTAATGGGTCATTAGTTTCTTTTCAATATTTTTCATGATCAATATATGAGGTATTCTTCACCTTAGTTACAAGTTGTTCCTGCATCTTCTATGGGTGTCATATTGTAGTAAGCGAATGATCTAACTAATAAGTCAGATCGTGAAACCGTTTATGAGTTGGTGACTCTCGAAACTTGATACTCCTCCTCTATTGTCAAGTTTTTCGACCGGTTACAATCCAAAAATTGTGAGATTAAGGGAGCTTAACGAGAATGTTTCCATACTTTAACGACTCGTTCAAGAGTTTAACAGAAAAATAATAGACTTAAAACAAGAGAATAAAGATTTAAAATCATTACTTCTCTCTTCATTTTGACTGCTTAATCCTTTAAATAAGAATGACATGTTGATTTATGAAAAGCAAATGTATTTGAGAGATGATGCTAGAAATCTCAAATTTTTATAAGTTATATAGCATTTGAAGAACAAAATCTTTCTTTTTCAAATCTATTTTTTAAAATATATAACAGTTCTTTTGATCTCTTTAGGAGTTTTAATAAAATAAATCATCAATGTAAACTGTAATAATGACAAATTTGGATTCTGATAAAAACACATGGACATATAGGATTATTCTCAAACCTTTCTTTTAATAGATACTCACTGAGTCAATTATACCATATGCATCCGGATTGCTTTAACTCATATAAAAATATTTGAAATTTAATAGAGTACATATTTCTATATGTTCAGACATTTTATATCTTTCAGAAATTTTCATATATATGTCATGGTCTAAGAATCTCTATAAATATGCAGTGACCACATCCATCAAACGAATATCTAATCATTTTATAACAACCAAACTAATAAAAAATCTGAATATGACTGCATCCATAACGGGAAAATACGTTTTTTCATAATTAATCTCGGGTTTCTGTAAGAAATATTGTGTGACAAGTCATGTTTTGTACCGCACAATTTCATTTTTCTTATTATATTTTTGTACAAATATCCACTTATATCCAACATGTATTACACCCTTTGGTATTTGGACAATTGATCTAAATACATCTCGCTTTGCTAGCGAGTTTAGTTCAATTTTAATAGTTACTTTCTATTTTGACTAATCATTTTTACGTTAACATTTTTCGACGATTTTTTACTCACTTTCTTCATTACTTCTGGTAATGTCAAAGGTCATCTTATATGAAGATATCTTGTTGACGACAGTTTTATTTCTATCCAGAATTTCTCTAATATTCATGAAATGTATTGAGATCTCATTATTTCCAGGTATTTGTTCATCTTCAAGGAAAAACATTTCATGAAACACTTTTTCAATAATTTCCTCTTTAGAATGATTATACTCTTCATGAGTTTTCTTTTGAAGATGATTATACTTTTCAGGAGTTTCTATTTTGTATAGAAAGTCTGGATAGATCTTATTGCTTTTTTTGTGAGTACAGTCTCTTTAAGGGTACCGATTTTTTTTATTTTTATTTTTCTCTTTTGTACTAATAGGTTTTCAACGCTTCAGACGTGTCTTAAACTTATTTTTTACTATTTTAACAATTTGTCCTTCAGGAATTTCAATTATTGCTTGAGCATTAACAGTAATAATATATGATTTTACAACACTTTGCAAATAGATAATTCTTTAAATTTTTGGTTTACATTCATTTGTAAGAAGATCAAATTCAGATAAGGCTTTTATTTTCCTAAGTAATTTCTTATCGTACTCCAAACACCGAATTTTCGTTATTTCAAAATATGATAAAATATTAAAAGATTTTACTATAATATTTATAAAAGCTTAATATAAGTGAATCAAGTACTTAGTCGTACAACAAGTGTGTAGTCAATGTTCAGTCATACCATATTTATGACAAACATTTTCATATTTTTATGAAAAATTATTCTGAGAGTTTTTACATTTTTCTAAATCGGATCACTTCTGGTGATACGGTATATTTCTATTATTATCTCGTTTAATGTTGTTGCTTCTAGAATTCACACTCCTATAATTTTTTTACTACGTCAACGCCATTAGTTTATTTGAAATTATGCACCATTCACTTCTAAAAATAGTGTAAATTCAATATCATTCATTTCAGGAAATGATGTGAAATTAATAGGACGTACCTGATAATTTATTAACAAAAATTCATTATTTATCTCAATTACTAGAAGACAAAATAAAAATTCAGAATATTTGTTGAACTTTCATTCTCGATACAGCTGTTGTAATAGCACATTCGAAATATGAAAAATAGTATATGTCATATTTTAAAATATCATCATCAGTGACATTCTCATTATATAATTTTAATATTGAACTGATTTTGAAGAGTGCGAGTTATATTCACTACCATTCTTATAATCTTGCAATTTCAGGTGCAATAAATTATAATAAGTTTTTGAGAAGATCACGTCTTCTGGTGCTCATATTTCTCTCTTAAATCATTTTACACAGTGAGAGAATTTTTTATTGTGAGATACATGGCACAGTCTTGCAATGACACATGATTTCCTTCTTTGATTGTATCTTCCAAGTTCATCATATCTAAATGGATCTTATCAAGAATCCTAGATAAATAACTTTTTTCCAGAAATATTAATAGTAATAAATTTTAATTTTATAAGATTTGATATTTTCTACATATAAGAATCACAAAAATAAATAAATATATATTTATATCTAAAAAATATATTCATATAATCATCGGAATAAAAGCATAATTTTATTAAGTAATATTTAGCAATATTACATTTTTTATTCATTTTGAGGATTGCAAATAATATATTAAAAAATTTACTTGAAGTAAAAGACCACTAGTTTTAATATCGATAGAATTTATCCTCATACTGTATTATAAAACTAAAAGAAAATAATATTACAAGAGAATTTGTGAGAGAGAATATGTAGAACTTTTATTATTGCATAAATGAATTTTTTTCTTTTCACAGAATGATTAGAAGCTCTCGTATATATAGAGTTCATTACACGGTGCGATAATTATTTCACAAAATAAAATAGAAAAGGGAGGGGAAACATTTTTTGCCAAACGCAAAAAAGGAGGGGGCTTACGTCCACCATTTTTAACTTATGAACAAAATGACAGGGGGCTTATACCTTTTTTTTTTTTTAATCTTTTTCATAATATGATTGGTTTTTAAAAATAGATAAAATGAGATAAAAGTTTTAAAAAATATTATTAAAAAATATTATTAAGAAATATTTTTTTAATATTAATCCTGTTTTAAAATTCGAAAAAGTAATCTTAAAATTTGAAAAAGTTAAATTTTTTATTATATTTTGTATAAAGATTTACAAAAAATATAATAATAAATTTAAAAAAAATTAAAATTTTTAATTTTATCTCTCAAAACTAACCAAGCCTAAGTCACATAAAGAGACGCTACCAACCGGTTTGGTGTAATATCCGTTTTTACATACGTAAATGAGGATTTGCCATGTATAGATTGTAGTAAAATAGATAATATACCTTCTTGTAGCTCATTAAGTTTTTGTTTTCTTTTATGCCACTTATTTCCCTTTATTTTACAAATGTCAAAATAATAATAATATTAAAAAAATAATATTTTAAAAATATTTTATTTAATTTTTAATTTTTATTTAAAACTATCTTATCTTATTTTATCTCATCTTACTATTCAAATAAAGAAATTATAAGTCAAATGTGTTGAAAAGTGATCGACAAAAGAGACAAAACGAAAGAGTAAAAGTTGGATAGATTGCATTATATTTGAAATGTTACACATAAATCCGCACACCATACATTATACATCATACATCATACATTTTTTTTTAAAATTTTTTACAAATTTTTTCTTTGCAAATTAATTGAATTCTCTCTTTATTATTTATATATTAAATATTTTATGAAATCAAAAAAATCAAAAAATATAAGATGTGTAGTGTGTGGATTTATGTATAGATTTTTTCTTATATTTAAAGAGAAAGTTGGGATAAAAACAAAAGTATACGAGACTAAGTTCATAATAATAGAGGGAAAAGGAAAGGTTTTTCTTCCCCTCTTGAAAGAGACATGAACCTTGAAAATTTAAAAAGAATTAAGGTTTGGTTTGCTTTTAAAATACATTCAATCTCATCTCATTTTATCTTATATAATCATTACATTTTTTTCAAATTTCAATATAAAATTATATAAACAATTTAACTTTTTAAAATTCCAATACAAAAATCATATTTAAAAATATATATTATAACAATATTTTATTTAATTTTTTACTTTAATCTCGATTTATCTCATCTTATCTCAATTTTATATGTGAGAATAAATCAATTCTAAATTTTAGTATAAGAAGATACTAACAATCGGTCGGATGTAATATCCATTTGTAATATTCATTTTTACATCTACAAATGAGGAGTTGCCATGTATAAGTTAATAAACAAAAAAATCAATGCACTAATATTTACTTTAACTTTAATTATTAAATAAAATAAAAATAAAAATAAAAAAAATTAATAAATCATATTATCAATTCAAGCAACATTTTTCATATAATTATCTTCAAAAAATTTATTATTTGGGTGACGCTGGGGTCGCTCACCGACCCTTCCTACAAAAGCAGTCGGAGCTGTCGCCGACCATCGTAGGCGTTACCATCCATACTATCGGGACCAGCGACCTTACCCATACGATGGCGACCTCCAGTATGCCTCAGTCTTAAATATGAAATTGATTAATTTCGTAGCCTTAAACTCGAAATGGGTCCATTTGAGTTTAAGGCTGTGTGGGACACATTGGACGTCGCCGATGGTCGCCAGTCTCGATGGTATGGGCGGTGACACCTACGATGACTAGCGTCAGCTTCCTTTGGGCTGAGACCGAATGCCTCCCTACCCATCACATAAAATAATTTTCATTTTACTTTTTATTGTATTTTATTCATTTTATTTTTTTATTGTATTTTCTAAATTTTATTTATTGTATATTATTTTTTATTATATTTTTAATAAGACTGTTTTTAATAGGGGATTAATCGGATTCCCAGATTTTCTCTTATTACTTTCAAATTGAAAACTACAGTAAAACAAGAAAAAGTTATAGTAGCTGGTAGCTAAAATAGGGGAGACAAACAATGCGGTGGAAATCATTTATGGCTTACGGTAGGAGTGATAATATGTGATACGATACGTTAACACGAAACGACTATGACACGATAAAAGTGGGTTAGTGTTTAGGTTTAACGAGTTTTGCTTCAAATCGTGTAAATCCGTTAAAACATGTTAAGAAATTTGAATTTAATTTTATACATTTGACCTAAACTTTAATAAATCCTAATTTAAAATTAGTTATATATTTTTAGACACTTAGTTATCTTATTTAATAATTATTAAAAAGTCATTAATGAGTTAATTCATTGTTATTTAATATATTTGAGTTATAATTTTAATATTTTACAATGTGTGGATCATATTTGTGTGTTTATTATATTTTATAGTGTACTACTTATTAAATTATAATTTTAAGATTGTAATTTGTAATTAATTTTTTATATTTTATAATTATTATTTAAATTTTAATATTTATATAAAATCAATTAGGTTAAATTTAAATAGATTACTAATGAATTTGTGAGTTGAAATGAATCAGATCATGTTATGTCATATCGTATAATGCTGTATCGTATTATGTCGTATTTTATAATGTCAAAAGTTTTAATAAATTTTAACGGATTATGTCAATTTATTATTTTAAGGAATTATATTAGGATTGAAATTTTTTATATAAAATTTTTAATAAATTATATTTGTATCGACCGTTTAAATATTATATATACGTCATAACGCGATATAAATATCATTAACACGTTTTGACACTCGTAACTCGCGGGGGCAAACAAAGCTGTTTCCTCACAAGCTTGAGCGCCGAACTCACCTATCGTCATAGGATGGAAGACCAAACTACAATTATTAAAGCCAAAAACTGGGACCCTCCTTCAATCAATGCCGTTGTTTCTACACTCCCATTACTGGTCGACACGTAACAAACAGCGACGACGATCCCCTATCTGTGGAACCATGTGCCCAACCGAACGGTGAACGAAGGACTGCCTTCGCCCATACATGTGCTATCTCCCTAGTCCCTTCCTAATTCCTATAAATGGGTTTCCTTGTCTTCGCTCCATCCACTTCAAACTCGTACCCTTCATCGCCTTCTACTGCACTGCGGATATACTCGGAATCTCTCTCTCTCTCTCTCCATCTCTCTCTCGCTTCTGGCACGACGTTTCTGTTGTCCATTTGAGTTTGCGGAGGAAGAGAACGAATCTGAACGCAGGAAATGTCGGAGGAGGGAGCTTGTGAAGTTACAGGCCCTGTTCGTCGAGTTCTTCTCATCTCTGCTGGCGCTACTCACTCCGTCGCGCTTCTCTGTAAGCTCCTAATCTCTCCCCTTTCCACAGTTCTGGGTTTTCTTGTTTGCCAAGTCATTGGCTTTAGTGGTCCAGTGATCGTTTATTCCCGTTTCTTACGTCCTGATCAATCTGAAGGTCAAAGTTCTCGCTTAATGCGCAATGGAATGCAATATAGATTTTTACATGAGTTGAGTGCAAGTTATTGTTTCTTGGACTTTTAAGTGACGAAAAATCTATAGTTCTACTAGATATTTTTTCAAACGGGCCGCTATTATTCCTTGCAACCACTGGGCATATCTTTCTGTGTAGCATTTTGCTTTTTATGTTCTCGATTTGTACAGCATTGAGAAACTCATTTCTAAAACGTTTATATTCTGTACTTGAAATTTCATTCTGGAAACAACGTTCAAAACGTTTGTGCACACATATATTTGTAGGAAAATGTTATTCTTTTTCTTCATTTACATGTCGATGGCTTCCCCCTTTTTATTTTTTTAATGTTTTTTTTACATAATTTTTAAGTTAGTATTTTTAAATAATATTGTGATTTTTAAAAAATATTTTAAGAATCATTTTAAAATATGTTTTAAAAATAGAAAAAAATTACAATATTATTTAAAAATATTTAAAAATCATTTAAAAAAAAATTAAAAAAAAAACTCAAAACGGAAAGCCATCGAGATGAATATAAACGGGATAAGTAACACTTCCCATATTTGTATGTACGTACGTACGTACGACATCCTACGTACATAAGTATGTATGTATGTTTGTATGTATTGATGTATTTATTCAGATCTAGATCTTGTTCACGAGTCTCCTGATTAACTGTTCTCTTTCTTGTTTTTTTTTCTCCGTCTATTTGGTATGTAATATTTTGTTGTACTTTTTACCTTGAAGAGAAGGACCCTAGTGATCGTTGTCTAAAGACACTGAGCATGCGTGGGTTTGGCCCAATTTTTTTTAATCGATTTGTACAGCATTATGTTCAATTAGTCAATAGATTGATTAATACTTGGTTTGGTTATGAAATTGGAATTTGTTTTTTGTGTGCTATTTTCATTAGGTATTCCAACTCCATTACTTATTTATTTTGGTAAATAGTGGTCTATTATTTTCTTGGCTTTTGCCATGATTGGGTTTACTTCTAGCATGATCATGTGAATTTCCTCTTGACATTGCTTTTAACTCCTAGCACAAGCGCCAAATGTGAAGTCTGTGATTGTCCATTTCTAGAGTTTTGGTTTCTTTTCTAGCATGAGTTTCTTCATTTTGCTCTCGGGGCTGTTATTGCTCATGATTTGCAGCTACATGGGACCATCTACAGTTCTACTCATACAAAAAAAATATCATTTTTGTTTCCAGCAACTATTTTCTCAATTATATGCATCAGTTTGCACCAATCAAATAACACCCAACTGATATAGCATAGGTCTGGTTGTCCCTTGTGGAAACCAAAGTTTCCCAAATCTTTTCAAACACTTTTCACTACTATTTACTATTTTATTATTACTTTTCACATGCTTTTATTACTATTCATTATTTTTTCATTACTATTCAATATTTTATTATTACTTTTCACCTACTTTTTACAATTATTCACAAATACTCACAAACACTCTCAACACCAAACAATTATTCACAAATACTCACAAACACACTCAATACCCAAACGCAACCTGTTGTATACATATAAATTCTATACACCACACTACTATCCCACTTTTATCCTACGATATAAGATGTGTCACATTTATCACCACTAGATGATCCTTTGTTCAATGATTCTTTATCAACCAATAGTGGTAATATGGTGGGATTCAAGTATGATGATAGTGTGATGTATAGTATTATTCAGGATTTAAACTATATAACTAGAGCTATAATCACTGCTGTTTTCTATTTGATAATCTAGGATTTTAAGAGACTTACCTGTCCCAGCTGTTCTACTGATTGTGATATTGGCTATCATTTCTGTGAAACCCTGTTAGAGTGATGAATTTCTACACAGAAACACGACAAATTAATTCCTTTCTGATTTCCCAAGTAAACCCTGGCGTTGGTTCCATTTCACCTTGACACCATAATCTTGAGCTATCCTTAATCTTTTGAGTATAGTACCAGATTGGTGTCAATTACCTTTTCTAAACAGATCATAATTCTCCTTAGAAAAGGCTAGCTAAGCTTAAGAGATTTACAGAAGAAGATAGTAATTATACTGATGAAACACATCAAATCATGGGAGAACAATCCACCTTTTAGGACCTATATTAACCAACTTTGCTTTCCAAGTTAATATGAACTACATGTAGTTTTGTTGAAGGGGAGAATTGTATTACTGAATTTTCTCTTCTGATGATAGACATTGGAAGATCAGTTACTTCAATCTGCTTATTTACTGAATAACAAAGTTCCTTTGAGAAAAAGATTTGGCTTGGTTTACCTTAAAACTTGTTTTGGGTATTTTTCCATTGATGGCTTCTATGCCCATTATGCCACTATGACTATCCTCCTTTATTCCTATTTTAATGGATGGCTTTTTGGTTGCCTCAGCTGGCTGTTTATATTCAATGGGTAGTTTGCCTTTGAAAACATCTTCAGCTTTATTCTCTTTCCTACATTCTAACTTAAGTGAATTGGTTTTGTGGGGCTTTTGTTGATGCATTACAGCTGGAGGCATTGTGTGTTCTTGGGGACGAGGAGAAGATGGACAGTTAGGTCATGGGGATGCTGAAGATAGATTTTCACCTACTCAATTGAGTGCATTGGATGACCGTGAAATAGTATCTGTTACTTGTGGAGCTGATCATACAACTGCATATTCTCTGTCACATCTGGAAGTTTATAGTTGGGGATGGTCTGTAGATCATCCTTTAATTTTGTCTTCTGAAACTTCTTTCTAGATTTATATATTTATTAAAATTTATTAGAGATGTGCCTTCTGCAGTATTGCTTCATTGATTTCAGTTTAAAAACTCAACTTGGTAAAGAAGTTGACTAAGACAAATAATTTAGCCTGCATGAAAGGAAAATAAAAAAAAAGGAGAAATTATTGGCCTCAAGAAATGGAGAAGATATCCTCCATTAGATGAGGGAACTTCAATAAATCGAGATATAGGTTCTCATCTTCGATAATATGCAATCCCCTCCCTTCCCCTCCTAAAGGAGAGTTTTATTGCCCGTCATACTGTCCTGCTGACTGCCATATATAATCAGTTCTGTAGTGGCATTTAATCCCACGTGCAGAATTATTTATTAATTGTCTGTTCTAGGTGGGTCTGCATGATATATGTCTCATCCGTATGTGGTAAAATATTAAAATCAAGATATATTGATTTTTGGTGGATTTGTCTAGATTTCATGTAGCTTGTAAATATCTTGTGCTCTTACCTATTTTCTCAGGGGTGACTTTGGGAGGTTGGGACATGGAAACTCCAGTGACTTGTTCACTCCTCAGCCAATCAAAGCATTAAATGGAATGAAAATAAAGCAAATCGCTTGCGGTGACAGCCATTGCTTGGCAGTGACTATGGAAGGCGAGGTGCAGAGGTTGGCAGTCTTTTCTAGTCTCTCCCATTTTCTCTCAAAATTTTTTTTAACTGGTGAATGATTAAAATTTAGTTTT
The DNA here is from genome assembly GCA_036898215.1 of Platycarya strobilacea. Classification (NCBI taxonomy): domain Eukaryota; kingdom Viridiplantae; phylum Streptophyta; class Magnoliopsida; order Fagales; family Juglandaceae; genus Platycarya; species Platycarya strobilacea. Next base: position 19,713,294 of record CM072546.1, on the reverse strand, counting down.
TTTCATTATAGCTAGAGGAATGGCCCAACCAAAGATGGTTTCTTTTCCTCTTTGGCTACTCTCCCTTCTTCCCCTCACATGTGAATGGAAAAAATCAAGTGCAGAAGGAAAATATAGAGAAAATGTTGTAACTAGGGCTGTAAAAAGACTGAACCGAACCGGACCGGTTGGAGTCCGGTCCAGTCCGGTCCAAAATATATATGGACCGAATGATTTCGGTCCGGTCCCGGTCCAGGGGATTTCTCCTCCTGGACCGGAACGGATTGAACCTCTAAACTTTTTTTTTTTAAATATATGTATATATAAATAATAGTATATAAATTTTAATATTAATATTAATATAGATTAATATAATAACATATTAATATATAATATATATTAACATATTAATATATAATATATACTCTTATAATATTAACATATTATAGTTTATAATAATTGACTAGTTGTAATATGAAAATATAAATTATAGTATATTTATATAGAGTATTAGTAATAACTTATAAATAATAAGTGTATTATTATTATTTAATATATTATTACTAATTTATCACTATTTACTAACATATAAATATATAACATACTAATATAATAGTGTTATTAGTTATAGTTTACTAACATATTTAATATATAATATATACTCTTATAATATTAACATATTTAATATATACTCTTATAATATACTAAGAGTAAGTTTTTTAAATATTTTTTGGCTTAAATATGTGATAAATACGTAAATTAGATTGAAAATAATTAAATTTGGGCAAAAAAAAATGATTATTATAGAGTTTTAAATTAAATTTAGCCCATTAAATAATATGGGGTACTCCTGACCTGGACCGGACCGCCCCTGGACCGAATTGGACCGGACCGGTATGGACCGAATAGGAGTTCGGTCCGGTCCAGGGTGAGAAAATTTTTGGACTGAATGGAATCGGTCCACAAATTTCTCGGACCGGACGGGACCATTTACACCCCTAGTTGTAACTGAAAATGTTTGTGGTAAAAAAGTGCATCTTGAACCCTGAGTCGTATAAATTTGCAAGTTTTGGGCTTGAAACTCCTTATTCACACTTTTTGGGGCCATCAAATGGGGGAAATTTTCCTTTGAATTGCCTGAAATGCACTTGTAGAAAACTCTTTGCTAAGAGTATATGCATCTCTAGAATTAGTCAGGACTTTATTCCTGGATGTCTGGAGTCAATAAAAAAAGAGTAATGTTTTATATAATCATGAATTGTGCAAGCGTTGTGCACTCATTTTAAAAAAGAGTAGAGTCAACTATTAAAAAATTAATTTTTTTTATGTGGATCCTATATTTACTCATTTTGCTTTTCAAAAGAAGTGCGCAGTGCTTGTGCACTCTATAACTGCAAATATCATTTCTAATAAAAAAATTGCATCATGACTCACAATGCACTTTTGTATGGTAGTCACAATGCCCATGCAAGCATCAACCTGCAGTCCCTTTTTGGTCTTCCAGTGGCAATCCAACTTCTTTGGGAGTTTCTTTTTGGTGATAGAGTTTGGCCAACGGCGTGGGAAGATTATGATTCCGGAAGGAACAACCGGAGAAGGTTGGAAGCATATAAGAGAAACTCTTGAGGAACTCGTTACTATCTTTGCTATGGGGGATAAAAACAGCAGTACTCAGCTTCTTCCGCTCCCTGTGCAGAGCTTCCCTTCTTCTTCTACGTACAAAACGATATTGCTACCTCGAGCTCCACAAGTTGCTGAGGGGACAAGGCTGCCAGAGTCAGGGGCGGTTTCCTCTTGCGTGATAGAGCAGGGTGATGGAAGGTGGAGCACAGTGTTGGGGAGGAACTAGTCTCCACTTTTGTACGTTGTTGCAGAAATAGAGTTGCAGCTAAACATGTTACAGGCTAAAGTGACTACTATGAAATGGTGTGTTTTGGAAGGAACCACCAAGGATTTCGGGTTGGGCCAAGTAGATGGGTCGAGTTGTAGGCTGGGGCAAGATGTTGGCAAGGAGACAGGAGTGTTGGGTGGGTTTGATTCAAAGACCTGAACCGAGTTACAAATTGGGTGCATCGTGGACAAATAGGTCCAGTCCATTCATTGGGCCCATTGGTCAGGCGTGATTCCTTCTTCGGCGCCGATAACTCTAGTAGCCGGTCATGACAACCCACAGCTCCCGTTAAAACCTCTAGTTGAGTTACCTCCCGAAATATTGGCACTGATACCATCTAATTCTGCAAAGAACATGTCCCCGATTTGTGAGTCAGTTTTGGACATGCCGATCTCACAGAATTCGCCACTGGTAGTTTCTGTTCTGTCTCCCTCTCCAGCGGTGACGCAGGAAGATGTTGGGTCCCTTTCTACATTCGCGACAGACGTGGAAGACGCAGGGGTTACTCAGAGATCGATGCAGGCAGAGCTGGCAGGTGTAGGGATCACACAGAGATCGCTGCCGGTAGCCTCTGGCCCACCTCCCGATCTCTTGTTGGTGCTCGTGAGCTCTGGAAATTTTCCTACCCTTTAGCTACACCAGAGATGGGTTTAGAGCAGTTTTCTCTTCTCTTAGGGTGTTCTGATATAAAGGGGGTAAGGGGAGATGAAGCACTGGTTTTATTGGAGATGCCTAATGTAGGAGAGGAAGAACCGATTCCACTAAATGCTCTTTTTCCAAAGGAGACAAATTGGGTTATTAAGACTGCTTGGGATATTAAAAAATTTATAGGGATCTCTTATGAGGGATTCGAGGATGAATTTTAGGCGCTTCTTACAGCCATGATAGAGACCTCGGTCTTGTCCCGATCACCCGAAGGGTTCCTCCTTGCAAGATTGGTTCCCTCCAACGACCGAGTTGACTCTAGTGCTTGGGAATGGAAAGATAGGTGAGGGAAAGGGTTAAGTGAGGCTAGGATTGAGTGGGGTTAAGATGGAATTTGAGGTGAATTGGCTAGAGGGGAGGCAAGGGAGTTCACGGCAATTGGGGTTTTGGGTGGTTTCGGCTATGCTAGTTTGGGTTTTAGGCAAGTGGTGTTTGTTTAGGGTTAGGGGTGGCCGAATATGACTTATGGGAGGCTAGGGTTTCGGCACATGTGTTTAAGGATAGGATTCTAGGGTTTTGATGGTGTTTTGGATAAGTCCTAAAATGTAGGGATATGGCTTATGGCCAATTGAGTGGGCGGCACTTAGGGTAAGGTTGGTGGCCGAATGGGCTAGGGTTTTGTGGAGGGATTTGATTGGTTCTCTTCTTCACTTGATGACCAATCAAATGGGAGTGTGAGGTGGCAATTTAGGTGATGTGGCAAATGGTTTTCGGGTAGGATAAGAGTGAAACCCGAAATTGAGAAAAAGTAGGGATTTTGGTGAGATTTGGATTTGAATTCTTTTGAATTCAAATCCAATGGGTGGCCGGTCTTGCTAGGGTTTGAGGGGCACGAAATTGGTTGCTTTTGGATGATGGATGAGGTGGTTTTAAGTGAGGAAAAATAGGAGAGGATGAGGTATAGTGGCCGGCTAGGGTTAAGGGCAAAATAGACAAGTGGTGGGCTAGGGTTTCATGCCTTATGCCGTGGGCTCTAGGTAGGGTTTGGGGAAGCTTGTTGCCGTGGCTGCTATGGGGCAAAATGAAACACTTTTCAATTCAAGTGATCAACCAAATGATGATTAAACACTCAAATATCCAAGAACACACCAATGCCCTTCATGCACTTCAAGTTTCGGCACACACTAAATCTTCAAGTCTCCAACACTTCCTTCAATCTATCACACACTCACTCTCACTCACATGAGCAATCCGAATCTCCCTTTGGAGGAGGATTTCGAATTCCTCTATAGACACACACAAATTCTCAAATCCACAAGTGATGTGGATTTGGTCTCACAAACACAAAATCACTCAACACTCAACAATTCACTCAAGAACACCAAAAACATGAAAATCACTCACACTACTCACTCCAAAACCGAAAATTCTTTTTATGAATTACCTCAAGATTTTTATAAATAAAAATGAAAAACACATAAAAGGATAGATGTGGATCACCGATTCACAAATTGCACGATGATCCTCTTCCAAAGGGATTCACGAATTGCACCCTAGGGAAGCCCAAGTGCTAAGCACCGAAATCCAAACCACAAGGCTTGTGGCCGGCCTAACTCTCTTCCAAGAGCAAAAGTCTAGTCTTCAAATTGTCAAAAGATGTAAAATGAAACCCTAAAGGTCCTATTTATAGAGTCTAACACAGTGGAAACTCCCAAAAGGTCCCTTATTAAAACTAGCTAATTACCAAATTAACCAAAGCAATAAAATAATAAAATAACATAAAAAAATAAGATGGGAGGCGCCATTTGCTATGCTTGGCCGTGGGGTATAGTGGCCCATGATGGGCTTGTGTCATGCTTCCTCCACGGTCAGTCTTGTCTCGTGCTGTCTCGCTGCATGGCGCCTAGTGGTGCGCGGGCATGGCTCTGTGCAGGGCCAACTGGTGGGGCTCATGGCCATGTGCCATGCATGGTCCTGGTGGTAGGCACAGGGTCGAGCCACGGTGCTCTGGTGCTGCCCAGTCAAGGTGCTCGGGCGGTGGTCCTGCATGGCCCGGGCTGAGTGTCGGGGTGGTGTGCATGCATGGCCTAAGCTGGCGGTCTGGGCGCGGGCTAGTGCCGCGCGCTGGATGGCATGCATGGTGTGCATGCCACTGGCCTGCTCTGCAAGGCGCGGGCTGGTGCCGCGCGCTGGTTGGCATGCATGGTGTGCATGCCACTAGTCTGCTCTGCAAGGCCCCGGCTGGTGCCGCGCGCTGGATGGAGTGCCTGTGAAGACAAGCCACAAATCTCGCTAAGTGGGGCTGTGGGGCGCAAATGCACGCGCACGCGTGTGTGCAGGTGAATGCGCTGTGGGGCGCGCCTAGGCACACGCCGGGTTGTGCGCACGCACTGTGCATGGCCAGTAGCCTCGCCGGGCCCCTGCTGCGTGTCAAGGCCTACGCTAAGGCATGCCTGCAGGCTAGCCAGGGAACTGTCCTGGCCCTCTAAGGTCCGAGTCAGGGCTCGACCTTGGGCGACTCTCCTAGGGGTTCTGACAAGCCACTAATGCTCTCCGTTCTCAAATCTAATTTTGATCAATACATGAATTTAGCTAAGAAGAAGGAAAGAGAACTTAAGAGACTTACGTGGACATGAAGGACAATGGGGGAGAAAAGAGCTCCAAGCAGGAGCATGGTAAGGGGAAGGGAAAGTCGGTTGGTCCATAAAGCCAATAATAATTTCATGAAATGTGAGGGGGCTACATGATCCTAATAAGCGGCTCCAAGTTAGGAATTTACTTAGACAATGGAAGGGGATGCTATTTGTCTCCAGAAAATCAAGTTGGAAGTTATTACTATTCAACAAATCCGTAGTTTATGGAGAGGGCAACATGTTGGGTGGTCTTACCTCCCGCAAGGGGTGCCTCTGTGGAAGTTTTACTTATGTATGACACAAGGGTGGTTGAAAGGGTGGATGTGTGTGTGGGAGAGTTTACGGTTGCTTGTTCCTTTGTAAATGTGGAGGATGGTTTTAAGTGGGCTTTCGCTGGGGTCTATGAACCTAATCTAGACCTGGAAAGAAGACTTCTGTGGGATGAGTTTGCTGGTTTTTTAGCCTGGTGGGAGCTACCCAGTTGTATTGGTGGTGACTTCAATATAACTCGCTTTCCAAGCAAAAGGTCAGGTGCCTCTCATATTTCTAGGCCCCTGAGAGAGTGTTCCGATTTTATTACAGATTAGGAACTTATGAACATCCCTTTAATAGGAGGTACCTTCACGTGGTCTAACAACCGTGAATGCCCTTCCTGGTCGTGGATTGACAGATTCCTTCTTTCTCTTGAATGAGAATCACACTATCCGGATGCAGTGCAAAAAAGACTACTCCAATTATGTTTTGACTACTTCCCTATCATTCTAGATTGCGGAGGGATCCAAGGTGGTAGAAAATATTTTAAATTCGAAAATATGTGGCTTAAATTTGATGATTTTGTTGACAGAGTTGGAGTATGGTAGACCTCCTATAATTTTGAAGGACATCCTAGCTATATTATGGCAAAAAAACTGAAAGTTTTAAAGCAAGATTTGAAGTAATGGAACGAATAAGTCTTTGGTAATGTGTACCAATAGAGATGCTCCCTTGTAGAGGAACTTCAGGCATTGGAGGGCGAAGAGGAAGGTAGAACTCTTTCTAAAATAGAGATAACTTGCAACGATGATAGTTGCTAAACTTGAGAGAGTTAGGCCCAGTTTGGATTCAAGAATGAGTTCAACTCACCTCAACTTATCTTCATTTCATCATTACACTCTTTCAATTTTCTATACAAAACACAAATTCCAATACAGTTTTTTCAAATTCTGATATACATTTTTAAAATTCCAATTCAACTTTTTTAAATTTCAAAATAATAAGAAATCTAAAAATAAACTAAACTCATCTCAACTCATCTTATTTCTGAATCCTAACGGGGCCTTACTCTATTGGAGGAGATCTCATAACGTCAAAAATCAAGGGCACTCTAGCTTAAAGAGGGGATAAGTGCACAAAATTTTTTCATAGGGTGGCTAATTCCCATAAGAGGTATAATACCTTAGACACTCTAATGGTAGATGGGGTAGCTTCAACAGATTCGACAGCTATCAAGATCATTTGGAATAGTATTATCAACAACTCCTTTTCTAAAGAGCACAATTGGAGACCAAATGTGGATGGCTTATCTTTCTCAATATTAGATCCTCAAACCACAGGTTGGTTAGAAAAGCTGTTCATGGAAGAGGAGGTATGCAAAGTGATCAGAGGTATGATTAGTGACAAAGTTCCGGGACTAGACGGTTTTACTATGGGTTTCTTTCAAACCTGTTGGGAGGTGATTAAGGAGGATCTCATGCAAGTCTTTTATGACTTTATGCCAATTCTAGGTTTGAAAAGAGTATTAATTCTACCTTTTTAGCTCTTATCCCTAAAAAGATGGGGTCTTTGGATATTAGGGATTGTCGTCCTATTAGCCTTGTGAATGAGGTGTACAAGATCCTATCCAAAGTGCTTGCAAACAGATTGAGTGTGGTGGTGGAAAAGGTTGTCTCGAACTCTTAGAATGCCTTTGAAAAAGGTAGACAAATCCTAGACTCGGTCCTCATTGCCAATGAAATTGTGGATGGTCGCCTCAAATCTCGTGAACCCGGTTTGATTTGCAAATTAGATATGAAAAAAGCCTATGACCATGTCAATTGGCGATTCTTGCTGGATCTTCTTTCAAGATGTGGTTTTGGGGACAAATGGCAGAAATAGGTAGAATTCTGTATCTTGTCAGTTCGGTTCTCTATTTTGGTAAATGGCTCGCCAGTGGGTTTCTTCAATTCCTCCCGTGGTTTGAGATTAGGAGACCCTCTATCTCCACTTCTCTTCTTATTTATTATGGAGGCCTTGAGTAAGATGATCGAGAGATTGGTAGATGCAGGATTACTTCATGGATTTCCGGTTGGGAATGAGGTTCTATCCATCTCCCATCTTTTAATTGTTGACGATACGCTCGTCTTTTGTGGCGCACACCGCGGACACATTTAGCCTTGAGGGGGCTTCTACTTAGCTTTGAAGCCGTATCAGGTCTGAGATTCAATCTTTCGAAGTCTACATTAGTGCTAATGGGGGTAGTCCAGGATGTAGGACTTTTGGCTACTTTCTTGGGTTGTTAGGTATCCTCATTATCCCTTACCTACCTTGGTCTATCATTGGGAGCCTCCTTTAAATCTGAAAGGATTTGGAATGGGGTGATTGGGAAGGTAGAACGTAGACTGGCTACTTGGAAGAGGTTATATTTATCGAAAGAGGGAAACCTGACGTTGATTAAAAGCACTCTCTCAAACCTTCCCACCTACTATTTGTCCCTATTCCCGCTTCCCACAAAGGTAGCCAATCGCATTGAGAAATTACAAAGAGACTTTTTGTAGAGTGAAATGGGGGAGGAGTTCAAATTTCATTGGTTAAGTAGCCAACATTGTGCACTCTAATATCTGGAGGAGCCTTGGGGATTCGTAAATTGGTGAAATTTAATTAAGCTCTCTTGGGTAAATGGATTCGTAAATGAATGGAAGGTGCTTTGGAAGTCGGTAATAGATTCTAAATATGGAGTGTCCTGGGGTGGTTGGTGTTCGAATGAGGTCCAAGGCATACATGGGGTGGGTTTATGGAGTTCATAAAGAAACATTGGGAGTCTTTCAGGGACCAAGAATATCTTCGGATAGGAGATGGTTCACAGGTCAGATTTTGACATGATATTTGATGTGGAGGCACAACCCTCAAAGCGTCATTCCCTATTATCTTTGATCTCACCAGAGAAAAGGATGCATCGATTGTAGATCTTGTGGTTCTTTCTACTGGTACCCCTAAATGGAATATTGAGTTTGTGAGGGATGTCCAAGATTGGGAGATGAAGATTTTTTTTGAGTTTTTTGCGTTATTATACTTATTCAATATCTCTGGAGGCACGGGGGATAAGTTGAAATAGAGACACTCTAAGAAAGGTATCTTCTCAGTTAGTTCTTACTATGATGTCCTCTCTACTCCTGGTTTATCCAGCTTCCCTTGGAGGAGTATTTGGCAGATGAAAGCGGCTTTTTTTGTGTGAACAGCAATTCTGGACAAGATCTTTATCATGGACAACATGAGAAAACGTCGTATAGTTGTGATAGATTAGTGTTGTATGTGCAAAAAACACGGAGAATCAGTGGATCATTTACTCCTCCACTGCAAAGTGACCAAGAAATTGTGGGATGAATTTTTTACAAGACTTGGCTTATCATGGGTCATACATTTTCACTTGATGGATTTTTTGGCCAGTTGGAGAGCTCTCTGAGGTAACCCATTGGTGGCGGCTATATGGCGTATGGTTCCTATATGTATGTGTTGGTGCTTATGGAGAGAGAAATACAAGGAACTTCGAAGATTGTGAGAGATCTATAAAGGAACTCATAATTTTCTTTTATAAGACTTTACTTTCTTGGGCGGGATCCATTGTTTGTAACGGACTTAATATCCATGATCTTCTTCTTCTTTGTACCACTTGCTAAGTTTTCTAAAGTATACATCCGGTATACCTGGGCTTAGCCTTTTTTATTAATGAAACCCTTTTGATTACCTATCAAAAAAAAAAAAAAGGCCATGAATGGTATGGTCCAATAACAAAATGGGGTGAAGTTTTCACTCTATAAAATATTTGTACTCCTGGATCCCCCTAGGAAGGTAAAATCATGAAGATTTTGGAATCAATCTTCCAAACGCTGAGAACAGTTGTTTAATATCATGCTCCTTTATACTTGGTTGAATATTTCTGCACTGAATTAATGCTGATTGCAACTATCTTGAGCATACTTATGTTCATATACCAATGAATATATGTCCAGTTTCTAAGTCATTGCTTGTTTTGTTTGCATTGTTGACTTCTGTTGTGAGTTACTGCTTGTGCATATCAGCTAACTCTTGGGAATATGCTTCACTGTTTCATTATCTGTCTCTGTTTCACTGAAGTTGGGGACGGAACCAAAATGGTCAACTTGGTCTAGGCACCACAGAAGACTCTCTCGTCCCGCAGAAAATTCAAGCATTCCGGGTACACTGAGTAATTTAGTTATTTACAATAGATATATATTGGATGCTCTATATCACCTTCATCACTTTTGATTCACAATATTCAAAGTTAAGGATGGTAGGTATAGCTAGCTGTGAATCCTCATTAGAAAATAAAAAACCAATAGATAGGATTTTTATGGAACAGAAATCTCACCGCCAAGTGTCAGGTCCATACGGGGATATATTCTTTTATGCTTGTTGCTGTATTATAAATGAACCATGGACACTACCATGCTACCAACTATTTGGCCAACACCATCTATGTGATAATTAGTGATTTCATGAAGAAAAAGAAAGATGGAAGCTAATGAATTTATCAACATAAAGGCTTATCCAACAATATTGTTGTATTTATCACATTCTGGTATCAAGCAACAATGGAACTTGTAAAATATACTGACACAATTTTCAATCAGGTTCTCCTACATACTCTTTTATGTAACGATTTACAGGTCTAATTTTCTTTTTTATTTTTATTTTGTTAGGGAGTCCCTATCAAAATGGTTGCTGCTGGTGCTGAACATACTGCAGCTGTTACAGAAGCTGGAGAGCTATATGGATGGGGCTGGGGACGATATGGAAACTTGGGCTTAGGTGATAGACATGATCGCTTGATTCCTGAGAAAGCTTCTGCTGTTGATGTATGTCCAAAATATATTATCATTTAATTATTTTTAGAAGATACAATTCAAATGATCATCTAAGTTCTAGGAGTCTTTCAAAATTATGATGGGCATCTTCAAAGTTGTAGGTTTGTCTTATTGTGGGGATCAAGAGGATGGGATGTGGTCCTATGGATTCCTTAGCATAACTCCTGTTGCTTAGAAGGTGAACTTTAAATAAATATATATATTTTAGGGCTTCACCAATATTGATTGATATGAGTGACCATAGAGGACAATATGGCATGCAGGTGAATGATCTGACTATATGGCTTTAGTATTAATCCCTTTCCAGTTCTTGTACTGCATATGAGATGCTTTTATTTGATGAAATTTATTTTATTTATGAAAGCAAGAACAGAATGGGTCCAAATCATTTATTAGAATTTTACACTTCAGAACAATGAGCATATAAAGTTATATTAAGTTAGGAGGTTTGACCAAAGCTCCAGCAATGTTCCACAGTTCATTGTCTCCAAATGAAAATTAGTCCACGTACCAGATTGAGGCATTAGTGATATTGTTGCTGACTTGCCTGAACTCAGTTGTGTTATAGGCATGTTGTGAGGCTTGAATATTTCCTGCTTAAATCTCAGCCATTATAGCCCATTTACGAACGTTCAGTTTTTCTGGATCCTGCTAGAAACCAAAAACTGCACCCTAATTACTTGAGAGCGGTTCTATGACCAAGATGATTATATCATGACTATGGTGCACCATGTTTCATGCTCATATCTGGAACCACACTTTGAATGGAAGGTCTGTTCAGGAGAGCTTTATCAAATTGTATGTACATGTGAACTAAACTGCAGACGTCTATATGATTGGAGTCTATATGGTTGGAGTCTTTTAATTTAGTCACTGTTCTTCAGTCTATGATACGATATAATAGAAGTCTGCATGAGTTTTCAAGTTATCTCCTTTTATGTTAGACCTGAAAGTAAAGAAAGATAATTTTTGTATAAAATTAAATTACAGGGTGAGAAGATGGTTATGGTAGCTTGTGGATGGCGGCATACAATATCTGTTTCCTCATTGGGTAAAACATACACTTACGGCTGGAGCAAATATGGTCAACTAGGACATGGGGATTCTGAAGATCATCTTGTTCCTCACAAGCTAGAAGCCTTGCGTGATACTTGTATTTCTCAGGTGATCTTTTATTTCCATTGTGCTGGTATGGTTCTTAATTGTTTTAGAAATGATTTCTTATCCTACAACTTATTGTGTTTGGAATGCTACTTTTGATATTCAAGCTGTTTTGCACCCTCCATTGCCTTCGCGACAAATGAATGATATTGATCATTACGAATAGAAGTTCTACAGAGTCATAACCTGACTTCCAATAAATTTATGATAAACAATATGTTTATCATATTGTTTCTGGTTAATGGATCATTGTCTCTTCTCAGAACAATTTATTACAGTAGCTTGGGAGGATTTCACTTTTCATTTGAATTGTAAAGTTGTGTCCACCCCTCTCGTCCATCTCCCTTTGTTTTCTTCTTGAATGTGCAGAGGATGTAGGCTTAATGTTACAAAAGGTTAACATTTAACCCTGTTGTCTGTTCAAGAATTAACTTAGATCAAATTTTAATCCTTACTGATTGTGTTTTTGTGTCTCTCTGTGTGTTTGTATGTGTGAGAGAGAGAGAGAGAGAGCAGCAGCTGCTGCTGCTATTGGTAGGTCATGGAGGGAGCAGTGTAGTACAGTGGAGTAGGCCTATGTGGTCTTAAATGCGGTCTGTGGAAGTAGGCCCTGGATTAAGTCATTCCTCAATGTCTTGGAGACTATAAACTATAGATGCATTGGGTTGTGGAATTTCTACTGTAGAATAGGAGCTTGCTTGAAAATTCGCTAGTTGTTTGGAGAAATTAGTGCTTTTAATCCATTTTGTCCATACTTTTCTTGTATTGTGCTTTTTAGGTATCAGGTGGTTGGAGGCATTCTATGGCACTTGCATCCGATGGAAAACTTTACGGCTGGGGTTGGAATAAGGTTAGCAATCTACATCTTTAGTTTTTGGATTTAAAATATTTTGTTGCGTTCTGTTGTTCATTAATATTTAATAGATGAGAAGAATGTAGGCTCAAGAAATCTATGGGTAGATGGAATAATTACTAGTTTTCACTCATTATAAGTTGATCCTCTGTGTTAATTATTCCGTCTATCCATAGATTTCTTGATCCTACATTCTTCTCATCTATTAAATATTAATGACAAGAGAACGCAACAAATATTGCTAGTTTTCACTTATTATAAGTTGATCCTGTGTGTGTGTGAAAGAAGGCATTAGTTGTTCCTTACTCTTAAAGTTTGCATCACTTGAACCTGATATATATGTACTTCTTCTGCATTAGCTTATCTATTGTCTTATGCCTCTCTTTTTTTTTTTATACAGTTTGGACAGGTTGGAGTTGGTGACAATGTTGATCATCTGTCTCCTGTGCAAGTAAAATTTCCCCATGAACAGGCACATTCTTATCCCATGATTGGCTAAGATAGGCCGTGGCATTGATGTTCAGTTCTATGGAGATTTCTTCTGAATTTTCTTCTTTCCACATAATTATTAGCCTGTTTCTTAGTTTTATTTGGCACTTGGCAGAGAGTAATTCAAATCTCTTGTGGATGGAGGCATACGCTTGCTCTTACTGAAAGGCAAAATGTGTTTTCTTGGGGAAGAGGTACCAATGGACAGCTTGGGCACCATGAATCTGTTGACCGGTATAGTTATTTAGATCTAAATTAAGACCTGGATTTCCATGCATACATTAATATCATTAGTCAATTTGCTCTGAACAAAACTGGTGAATGATCCCTGTCAAACATATTTTTAGAAACCGGGTGGGGTGTGGGGAGTAAGGGGAAGTGAAATAAATTGCTTGGTTCTGACCAAAACTGGTGATTGACCCCTCAAATATCTATGGTATATAGTGCTAAGTTTACCTTACTGTTAAGATTTAGTCTTGATGAGCCTCTGAAGAATGCTAGTTCAGTAAAAACTTGCTTTCTTTAATGGGTTGCACTTGATTATATGCTATTCAGGCCACTGTGTTATCAGAGCCGTTTTGTGCCAGTTTGTTGTGGCAGACACCTAAGGCCAATTTCTTTAGTACTAATAGCATTGGTTGTACACATCGTTTATGATAACTGTTATGCATAATTAAAAAGTATACTTAATGCTATATCTGATAAGGAAATACTTAAAACTTTTAACCAAGAGATATACCAGCTATGATCTATAAGTATACACTATCACAGCCCCTCAAACAATGGTAATTTTCCAAAATCATCACGTGATTGCTTAACAAAGGACATGGTGTCTGTAAGTATTTGTTGTATAGTTTCTAGGACAATAAAATTTGGTAGTTTGAATACTTATGCTGCAAGCCCACTGGCATTGAGGAAGATCTGCCATTTCAGATGGTGCATGGGATCTGATATCTTATATGATAAAAGATGTGACATGTCTTCTTGAGAGCCACCCTGGTTTGTCTGTTCACTGGATACCCAGGAGACCATTAAGCTACGCACACAGAATTGCTAGATGGGCAGGCAACTTTGCATTTTTTGGATGTATTTGTGGGACTCAACTTCCCTCCCATGTTAATTGGGATGACTGATAAGATCTTAGATCCCCCATGGAGGTGATTAGTGAATGATGACATTTGCTTAGGGAACAAAGTTCAAAGCTAAACCTAGGGATAATTGTGGACATGCTTTCTCATCAATCCTTATCAAATCCTCATATTATCCTGCTAACTAAATCTCTGTTGATTGAAATATGATGAAATTAAATAGAATCTGGTGCTTCTCCCTTACACCACAACCCACATTGTAAAGATTGTATACTTAATAAGAAGTTATGGCATTGATCTAATACTGTAAACCTTTGTTAGTTGTAACCCAATAGTTATGAAAATTTGGGTGCTTTTTGGTTGTTCCTTGCTTGTGAAAATGGAAACCTGCCAAGAGCCAGTTAGAATCTCACACCATACAAAGTGTATCATAAAAGTAAGCGGCTTTGGCGAGTTGGGTTATTTCAGCTTAATTAATTAATTTTCCTTTCTACTTTATCTCTTTTTTGGTTGCAGAACTGAAAACTAACTAGTTAAAGCTTCTTGACATCTCTATATTATATGTTCAAACTCATGGCTTTGTCTCATGTAATCCATAGGAACATTCCAAAGATTGTAGAGGCTTTGAGTGTTGATGGATCTAGTGGACAACATATAGAATCCTCCAAAGCTGATCCATCAGCAGGTGCTATATTCACCCAAATAATTCCTTCTGGCTCATAACTCAATAATCGTGTTTTTACTGAATTTTTAATATGTTCAAATGTTTCTTTGGATAGGCAAAACCTGGGTCTCCCCATCAGTACGATATGCAGTTGTTCCTGGTGAAACTGTAAGATTTAGTTTCATAGATGTTGACTTGAAGAACACAAAAAATTTAAATATAGATCTCATGACTTGAAAAAACGCAATTGAAAACCAAACCAATTTCAGTGCATTTCTTTAATTGCTCTTTGAGCCAACTCAAATCAGTCAATCCATATCGGTTTTTGTTGATTTCAACCCAATTTGAGCTAATTCAAAACTGTATTTTTTTTAAAAAAAAATGTGTTGGAGAAAATGAAATATTTTTTTCTTATACAAAAAATGTGATAGTCAAATATTTTACTTTTTCATCCTTGTGTTCAATAAGAAGGTTGGTAGAAAAATTAAATATAAGACATAGATCTCTTTATTTTGATTAGTTGGCAAGAACAGGAGAAAAATGAGTATTTTGTATTAAATTTATGATTATATATAAAACACTACTATTGCCATGGCTTATAACAAAGGATATATTTTCTTTGAAGACGAGAATATTCGAAGCAAAAAAAAAAAAGGACCCTTGAGTTCAAATATATGAATTGTATTCTTATTGAAGCTAGTCAATGATTTCATTTTCTAAAACTCTTTTATATATGATTTTAAATGCTTTGAGTTGCAATCTATATTATCTATACTTTTTGTTAGCGCTAAAATACAGGATTCAAAATTGTCATTAATTATCCGATTCAACAAATTGGATTCTCAATTCATTAAATCAGTCCTTCCTCAATCTAACTGTGATTCTGATTTTTCAATCATAATTTGGGCCTGTGGTAGTTTTTAAAATATTTTGGTAGCCTTAACTCTTCTCTAGGATTTCCATAAGTTTTTAAGGATGCTTTCACTGTTATACTTGTGCCTTTGCTTCCGAGAAAGATAGAAGTAGGCATCCTCCCTGTCTCTGGACGGTATATGAGTCTTTTATATTGTGGAAAATCCTTATTCCTCTGCTTCTGCAGATCCAAGTGGAAACAGCCGTTCCAGTCCTGAAAAACTGATGTGAAAAGGAAATTCACCATATTGTGAACGAGGCCATGCCATGACTTGCTGATGCTGCCATCATTCATGATTGTAAATTCCTATCATGCCTTGGATTTTATGTTGTTCTGTGAGCGAAGTTTTACATTTAGCCCTACTTAGATACAAGAAGTGTGAATGTTATTTACTGTCTGGATTCTTTGTATGGCCATGGAAAAGCATTCAATGATGCTTTGTGAAAGCTTCTCTGGGCATCTTTTTGTTCTAGGTCCCTTGAAAGACCATTTCTGGTTAATTACACCGAGTTCTAAAACATAAAATGTCAATTAGACCCAATTATTTAGAAAATTTAAAAAAACTCATAAGAGGGGATGCTGTTCAGCCGGACTGCTGGCTTCTGCAGACAGAAATATTATTCTGTAACAGAGCAAGTCCACCAGTAACAGACAAAAATATTTTCCCCGACTAAAGAAGGATTTTTTCATGAATTAGAATTTACAAGATAAAAGTTTGATATGAGATAAAGTTAAAAATTGAATTAAAAATTGTTATAATATATTTTTTTACTATTAGTTTTATTTTAGAATTTGAAAATTTTATTTTGAAATTTAAAAAACTTGAATTGTTTATTTTATTTTGTATGAGAATTTAAAAAAGTACTAATAATGAAATGAGATTATTTGTAAAAATAAATCGACCATAGTTTGTTTGTTGAGTAAACTACTCCGTATGCACATTGCACTTTACAAATGGACACTCAACCTTGCATTAATGCAAAGTGTTGGGAGTTCTTTTACCGAAAACAGAGAACTCAAACATAATAAGATTAATTTCACCGAAACTAAACTTGACAAGAGATAAAAAAAAAATAAAGCAAAAATATAAAGATTAAAGGAAAGAAATAAAGAAAGAACAAGAACGCAAAAAAATTTATGTGGTTTGATCCTAATGGTTTACATCCATGACAGGAATAATAGTTAGGAGATATTTTATTGATGGTAAAACAAATTACAAGCTTACAATCTTGAGATTTTAAGTAACAAATCAGGTTTCACATTCTCATAATGAAACTCTAACCTTAGGGTTTGTGAAACGCTAATCGCACACCCTCTCTCTGTGTATTTCTCTTCTCACAGACTCAATGTAACAAATGAAATGAAGCATCTTTGATACACAGTGATCCAAAAGCTATCGAGTATATGTATTACATGCTAAAAAAACTAAAATGCCCTTAACACTTTTAAATGATTACAAATGAATGACAACCTTCAGATCTCCACTTGTCGACATCTCATAAACTTGACACATATCCCACAAATCTCCACCTTGACAAACTTGCATCCCTTGCTTAGGTCTTCATTTCCATATGTTGTTCTTGCATTGTTCCTTCTAATGGGTACTAACAATTTTCTATATTAATCAAATTTAAATAATATTCAAATTTTATTGTAGGTAAGACTTTGGTCATCATATCAGAAAGGTTATCCTCTGTAGGAATTTTCTCAACCCCTATTTTCCCTAATGCAATGATGTCCCTAACAAAATGCAATCTTACATCTATATGCTTTGATCTCTTGTGAAAAATTTGATTTCTAGCAAGATGAAGGACATTTTGATTGTCACAGAAAAAATGACATTCCCATCATACATAACTAACTCATTAGATAGTCCCTTTAACCATATAGCCTCTTTAAAGATCTTAGTCGTAGTTATATATTTTGTCTCAGTAGTAGACAAAGCTAGCAGTGATGTGACTGAAGATTTGCCTTCAAACTAATAGCCCCATCCAGAAATGTAAACACCATACCAGATAGTGACTTCCTAGTATCCACACTTCTAGCATAATCTGAATCTACAAACTCATTTAACCCTCTTCCAATTTGGTCATTTTTTCCAAACTATAACCCAAAACATTTGGAACCAGACATATATTGAAATATGTATTTTAAAGTATGCCAATGAGGTTTTCTAAGTTTATCCATAAACCTCCTTACCAGACTAACTGCATAAGTTAGATCTTATCTAGAGCATACCATGGTATACATGAGGCTTCCAACCATACTAGCATGAGGAATTTGTTTCATAAAATTTATTTCATCGTCTGTTTCAGGTGCTTGGTTAATAAACAACTTAGTATGCTGTTCAACAGGTGTAGAGACAGATTTGATCAGATTCATTCCAAATCTATTTAAAACTTTGGAAATATAAGATTTTTGAGATTAGTAGAGACTCCTTATATTTCTTTCTCTATTTATTTTCATTCCTAGAATTCTTTTAGCAGGACCTAATTATTTCATCTCAAATTTAGCTTTTAACACACACTTAACTTGATTAAGGTGAATAATATCCCTAAAAGCTACCAACATGTCATCCACATATAAAAGTAAGTGTACAGGATTTCCATCACAGTGTTTGAAATAAACACAACCATCAAAGTTATTTCTACAAAAACCATTTTGAATCATGTGAGCATCAAACCTTTTATACCATTATCTTGATGGTTGTTTTAAATCATACAATGATTTTTTTAACAAATAAACATGATTTTTATTGATTTTTGAATAAAAATTCTAGGGTGGTTGCATGTAAATTTTTTCTTGAAGTTGTCCATGCAATAAAGCTGTTTTAACATCTAATTATTTTAAGTGTAAATAATTAAAAGTTACAAAAGAGAGTAAAAGTCTTATGGAACTATGTCTTACTATATGAGAGAAATTCATTATAATATACTTCATTCCTTTGTGTAAACCATTTGACAACTAACCTAGCTTTGTTCCAAGGTAGTTCTACACCAAGGATCTCTTCCTTCCTTTTAAAAATCTATTTTGATTCTACCAATTTTTGGTTTTCTCTAGGCACCATTTCCCATGTTTTGTTCTTATTTAATGATTTGATTTCTTCTTATATAGCAATAATCCATTTATCAGCTTTTTTACTATACATGGCTTCTTTAAAGGTCTTAGGTTCCAGTTTTACTTCTGTTTCAGCAACAGATATGGTAAAAGCTGTCAATTTAGCTTGTTCAAATCTTTGGGGAGGTTTTATGACCTTCATCTCCCTATCTTTATCTCTAGCAAGAAGATAGGTATTATTGTTTTCTAGGATTTCAGATACTGAGTTGGATGTCTCAAGTTTATCCAAAATTGTTCCCTGATTGTACTGTGAGGTTGAGTGTTGCTTCACCTCAAACTGCATATTAGTAGAGGCTCATGACTTTACAGTTTTAGGGGTTGTGTTAGGTTTTCTTGTCATTTGTATTTTATTGAAAATAACATATCTACTAATTCTGCATTTCTGTTTACCAAGTTCTATAACTCATAATTTATCGCCTTTTACCCTTTCTGGATATCCTGCAAAGATGCACTTAAGTACTCTTGGTTCTAATTTATTAGTTTTATAGTGAGTTTAAGCTATACAACCAAAAACTTTTAAATAATGATATTCAGAAGGATTTCTTGACCACAATTATTGGGATGTTTTAAAACCTAAAACTGATGAAGGACATCTATTTATGAGGATTACAAAAGTGGCTACTACCTTTGCCCAGAAGGTTTTAGGCAATCCAGAAATTGCCAACATGCACCTCACCCTCTTGAGGATGGTTCTATTCATCCTTTCAACCAATCCATTCTATTGGGGAGTTTCCCTAAGAGTTTTATGCCTTGCAATCTCCTTAGTTTTACGGAAATCAATGAACTCAGTAGATAGATAATCTTTTAACATTTCTGCCTCCACTTATGTCTCAACTAGTATTTTCCATTCCTTAAATTTTTCAAAAATGTCACTTTTGTGTTTAAAGACATAAACATATACTTTTCTAGAATAATCATCTATTATTATGGATAGAAAATATCTAACACTGACCTTGGCTAGACCCCACAAGTCAGAGTGTATATAGTCTAGGGTTTGTTTAGTTTGATGAATGACCTTCTTGAAACTAACTCTAGTGGATTTTTCTAGGACATAGTCCTCACAGAAAGGTAATTCCCCAAGACTTTTATCTCTTAATAGACCATGTTTTTCTGTTCCCTAAGGTCCTGTTGACTAACATGACATAGCCTTCTATGCTATAAGAGTACTTGATATTCAATTCTGTGACTGACAGGTGATGTCTCACCTATCATCGTTTTTTTTCATTAGAGTATATAACCCATTCTTTAACACCCATTTCATTATTACCAATGACCCTTTACATACTTTTAGGCTTTCATTTTCAGATTTAAAAGAATATCTTGACTAGTCTAGAATTCTAAGAGAAATTAAGTTTCTCTTTAATTTAGGAATTTAACTGACATCGTTTAACATTTTCTCAAACCCATCATGCATGATTAACCTCACAGTCCCAATCCCCTGAATTTTATAAGATTTATTGTTACCTAAAATAACATAACCTCCTTCTATACAAGTAAAAGTTTTAAATTAGGTTTTTAGTGAGCACATGTGAAAAGAACACCTTAAGTCTAAAATCAACTCCTTACCTGAATCTACCTCAGAAACATTTAATACATTAGCACTGTTATAACCATGCAAGACCACTGCTACCTTCCCCCAATTCTTTAGTGTCATTATTCAATTTTTTTTTTCTTTCATGGCAATCATTCTTGAAATGCCCTTCTTTATGATAGACAAAAATTTTAATTGTTTGCCTTAGGACTTTGACCTAGAACTATTGGCCTCCCCCTTATGATTTTTCTCAGACCTATCTTTCACATTTAAACTGTCACTAGTCTTTGATTTTATTTCAGATCTAAGGTTAAGTTCTCTTGTGTGCAGGACAGATTGCACTTCCTTTAATGTAAGACTCTCTCTTCCATACATAATTATTTCTTTAATATTGGCATAAGTAGATTCCAGAGAACTTAATAACAAAAGGCTTGATCTTCATCTTCTATAGTAACATCTATATTAGTAAGATCAACAGTAGTTTATTAAACTCATCAAGATGTTCGTCAATGGTCATACTTAAGGTCGTCTTAAACGTGTAGAGTTTGGTCTTCTTGTGGAGTCAGTAGGCTAGGGATTTGGTCATCTATAAGTTTTCTAACTTCAACCAAACCCCTGCTACTGTCTCCTCATTGGCCACCTTTCTCAATACTTTGTCATCGAGAAAAAGTATGATAGTACTATATGCTTATTGTAGGACTTCAGGTTTCACCTTCTTAGAGGATGAGGAGGATGGTTTCTCCTCCTTTGAGGAGGAAACTACATTCTTGTCTCTAAGAAAGACATCCTGAAGTCTCTACTGGACCAAGAGTGTTGCATCTTTATTCTTCAGAGGCCGAAGTCATTTTTATTGGTGAACTTCTCGATGTCAAAGTTGGTAGTCTCCATCGCAAACTAGCTTTTGATACCATTTGTTAGGAGTTCTTCCACCAAATACAGAGAACTCAAATACAGCAAGATTAATGTCCCCGAAACCAAACTTAACAAGAAATGAAAAATAAAGCAAAAATATAAAGATCAAAGGAAAGAAATAAATCAAGAATAAGAACACGAGAAATTTACGTGGTTCAATTTTAATGGTTTATGTCCACAATAAGAACAACAACTATGAGATATTTTATTGATGGCAAAACAAATTACGAGCTTACAACCTTGAGATCTTGAGTAACAGATCAGGTTTCACCTTTTCGGAATAAAACCCTAACTTAGGGTTCACAAAACCCTAATCGCACACCCTCTCTCTCTATTTCTCTTCTCACATACTCAATGTAATAAATGAAATGAAGCATCTTCGATACACAGTGATCCAAAAGCTATCGAGCATATATATTACATGCCAAAAAGACTAATTACAAATGAATGACAACCTTCTGATCTTCACTTGTCAACATCCCATAAGCTTGACATATATCCCACACAAAGGTTATGCATTTTCAGTATCCTCACCCTTTATCCGGAAATAGTTTTGGACTTAAGAGCTTGCCCTTTACGATGGTACAGATTGATTGATATGCCCTTTCTACATTACAAAACTCAAACAAACAATAAGTGTCAAATTAGATAGTGAGATAAGATGCGATGATTTTAGATGAAAGTTGAACAAATATTATTTATTATTATTTTTATTTTTATTTTAAGATTTGAAAAAAGTTAAATTATTTATTATATTTTATATAAAAATTTGAGAACATTATAAGATAAAATTATTTCCGTATTTAAATGAGCTCAAACTCTATTATTCCTTTTATTTATCACAATAGGTTTTATTAGTTGCCGATGACTAGTAATCCAAAGTCTGGTAAAATGCATTGTACGAGCAATGTATAGCACTAGCACAAGATACCACTCAATACATGGATTAAAAAAAGTCTTGAAGTGCAGCCTTGATAGTCAAACATCATCTTGCAAAATTGGTGTTGATTTTGCGTCTTATGCTCAAAGCTCAGTCTGCGAGGGAAACCCGTCTTCTTCTTCTTCTTATTTTTCAAAAAAAAAAAAAAAAAAAAAAAAAACAAAAACAAGACGGTGGATGAGTTAATTGATATAAAACAAATTATCTAGATTTACTTGTATTCATATTTATTGCTTCAACTAATTAAGGTCTAGTTTGGTTAAAAAAATGAGATGAGATATAAATTAAAAATTAAATAAAATAATATTAAAATATAATTTTTTAATATAATTTTTATTTTAAAATTTGAAAATATTAAATTATTTTTTTTATATTTTATTTAAAAATTATAAAAATTTATAGTGATAAAATGAGATAAAATAATTAATAGGCCTAAATCTTTGAAAAATGATAAGCATGGATATGGTAAACGTTATAACAACGTAAATCGGAGAAAAGTACACTTTCCATCCTCCCAACTATTGGTAGTTTTATACTTTGCACCCCAAAAGTTGGAAGTATCAAAATTGACGCATTGTTCATTTATGAAACTGTATTTACAATTTCAATTATGAATTATTTTTGAAAAATATATATTTGAAAGTTAATTTATGAATTACTTTCCACATTGTCATGTAAAAAGAAGAATAATTCTTCATACAGTTTATATTTGTGGACTATATTACAATTTAATTGAAATATTCTAATTTTATGGATAAATAAAATGATTTTTTAGCTTTTTGGAGATTTTAGAGTTCTAAAATTGAGAATATTTTTGTCTATTTATTATTTAGATTGTAAAAGAGTCTATAATAAATTGTATATAACATTGTCCAATAATTTTTTTTTTACAATTTTGATGATCTTACAATTAGTGGTGTATTTACACACTAATTTGTAACCAGTAAAACTTCATTAAAGATATATATACGCGTGGAAGATGGTATAAACTATAGACAACATTATTGGCCTGTGAATTGTGTGACAATTTTTTTTTTTTTTAAAATTTTATGTCCCGGTTATTTGAGAAATAGAGTTTAGGTCAAATTTGTTTTGCTATTTTTTTTTTGACAAAAGAGTTAAAAAAAAAAATTTCGATTTTAATCCATACATCTCTAAGTCTCAATTTTTTTTTTTTTTAAATTTTCTTAAAACATAATTTTATCATATCATTGCCAAGATTTTCTTGAAAACAAAAAATACAATAACATAAAAAAAAACCTTAAAATCCAACACTTACTTTCACAAAAGTTATATCTAAACAACTCATAAAATCTCTCCATCAGCTTTCAAAAAGTCATATATATATATATATATAAAATACTAATTTATATAAATATTTTCGTCCTAGTTTTATAATATATATATATTTTTTCTTTAAACCCCAAAAGAAAAGGAATTCAGACATAAATTGGCTGCCTCCTCTCTCAATTGAATTGGACATTTTTGGTTATCACGAAACGAAGGCCCGGGGGATGATCAGGGAATAAGCATACAAGAAGGACCCAAACAAAAATATAAAGAAAAGAATACAAAAATAAAGAACGAGAGAAAAGAGAGCCAATTCTTGAACAGAGCAAAACAATGGAGTTGGAGTTTTGATTCTCCTCCACCATCTCAACCGTACCAATCCTCTTTTTCTTTTGTTCTCTACCGCATGCCCCAACCCACCACATCTGATCCTCGTTGCGCTTTTATTTTCTCCTCTGATCTTTATTCCTGTTTCTGTTTTTTTTCCACTTCCGAATCCGGCAGTTTTCTGATATGAACGACTTCGAGGACCTCTTACCCACTGATTTGGGCTTCAAATCACAGGGACAATCCGCCCCACTGGCCTCCTCCAAACCCTCTTCCTCCTTCTCATCTAATTTCGGATCGTCGCGACCTCGCTCGTCCTCCTCCAATTCTTTTGACGATCGTGATTCGGTGTTTACATCCACCGGCGCACCACACAGATCCCAAGACTTTGGCTCCGGATATGGCGATCTCTTTGGTTCCTCGCGGTACCCCACCAAATCGGAGACCGCCGCGGCCACCACGTCGTTCAATTTCGAAACCTTTCGTGATTCCGGTGCCACGAAGGCTTCGGCCGCGCCGGTGTATGATAAGCCAGTGTATGACGACGACATTTTCGACGGTGTGCCTGGGCTGAAGAGCTCGTCGTCGAGGGCGAAGTATGACAACGTTTTTGCCTCAGGTTCCGCGTCGTCACCGAAGGGCAGTGATGCGCTTGATGATCTTCTAGCAGGGTTTGGGAAGGCGGAGCGTGAGTCAAAGGGTTCAGGCGTCAAGGGATCAGACAGAGAGAAGGGTGTGCCAGTGGGTTTCGATGATTTGATACCCGGGTTTGGTGTTACTAGTGTCCCTAGTGAAAGGTAACTTTTATCGTTGGTGACGGCGTGCGTAACTTAATTAAGTTTATTGAGCTTAACTTTTAAACAGTTCGCGTATCGAATTTTTGTGGTGGATTTACTACCCATTTAGTCGTCTTGTAGGTAAAATACGTTTTAAAGCTGGTTTTGATATGTAATTGGATTAACCTTTTGTGGTAGTGATCATTTCGGGTTTTAGCAGATTGGCTGATTTTATTACATACTTATGTCTGGTGAACTTCAATTCGAGTTTTTCAGGTTCTGACTTCTGATTTTTCGTTTAAGAAATGCTATTTGCATCCTATTATCTGTTTGTGGTTAAAATGCAGGCTAGCTAAGTTTATTGCATAATAAATTTTGGTGAATTTTAAATTTCTAAAGATAAATCCGGATTAGTTGGGACTTTGTTCTTGGACTGTCGAACACCTGGGGTGCCAATAAAAAAATCTGTTTTATATATTTTTTTTTGTAAGTAATAATCTTTATTGATTGAATGCTACTAGGCAGAGCCTGTGTACACATGTAGTATACAAAAGAGACCTAGTTATACTCTAGCAAGCTGAAAATTAGTCAAAAAATCATGGACATTCCCTCCCTTTAGTACAAGGGCTGAGAACTATTGTACCAAAGTAAATACAAAAAAGTCCCAAATTTTCCCAATGGACCTCTCCTTGCTATTGAAACATCTCTAATTTCTTTCCATCCCAAGACACTACAGTAGACACAAAGGGATCATCCTCCACGTCGCAACCAATTGATTGCATTGATGATGTCGATTCCAGCATGCTAGGAGATCCGCCACACTTTTGGGCATGACCCAGTTCAGTCCAACCCTACTAATGATACCATCTCATAACATCCTCGCTACTTCGCAATGCATAAAGAGATGGTAGATTGATTCTCCACTTTTCTTACACAAGTGGCACCATTCCGTGACTATCATCCCTCTAGTTTACAAGTGAGATGAACGTTAATATTGATTTCATGCACAATTGGTTTGACATTTTATCCAAGTGGTTATTTGGCTTCAGGTTCTTAGATTATAAGCAGGTTCTGATTTGCTTTTGAATTGTGGGTGAATGTTGGATTTGCTTTCGTGCATGGGACATCTTGGAACACAAATACTTAAGCAGTAAGAGTAAGAAATGACGTAGTACCTTTATTTTATTGAAAATGAAGTATGTAAATAGGAAACAAATGGATCCTAAATCATGAAATTATTACATGAACTAAGAGAGAAGAAATCTGGGAATATGCACATGAGAAAAAGTTCATTGTCTAAAATTTTCAACTGATGGACTTGTCTTATATTGGTAAATGGAAGAAACCTTGTGTCTTTTTCTCTATCTTTCATAAATTCATTGGGGGTCTTAGAATTGGGTTTGGAATTTTCCATCTTTCATCAGTCAATAATGCAAGTGTCCCAATTAATTGTGATGCTAAAACTATGAAAGATATGAATGCATTTCATTTGCAAAACACAACTATACATTCGGTTCATGGCATTTTGTTGCTTTTGGTTGTAAAGTATAACTTCTTTGCAAATGAAGTTTCTTGTATATGTCATCCCATGAAAAATATTTATGAGATGACTTTAGACTAGGACTGACCTTATCTTTGACATTAACTGCCACTTGCGTGCCTCATCTCTGCAGTCCTGGAAATATTGAAAATGAAAAAAAAGCTGAGATTGTCTAGAATGGGATGGGACATATACAATAGCATTCATCAATCTTGTTCCAATTGCTGTTATTATATATTTATAAAGTAAAGAAAGAAAACTTTGTTGAGTCAACTGTATTATGTTTTGTGACTTTTGCTCTATTGGTTTCGTCAGTCATGTTATGTCTTGTGTGACCATGCCAAATACTCATTTTTATATTCAGTCTAATATGCTGGTTAAAATTATGTTTCAGAACGATATTGCTTTGGTTTTTTCCACAGGTCAACTTCAGAGGCCAAATGGTCCTCTGAACCAACCGTAAACCCAGCTAAATCAGCCTCCAATGTGATGGAAGACCCCTTTAATGTACTAGAATCAACTTCGCGTCCTGTGGTTTCATCTCCTGAACATTTTGCTGACCCATTGGAAGAAATCAGTAAGTTAAGCAATTCACGAAGCATAAAAAATGAGGGAACATCTGCTGCTAATAGTGGGGAAGTTTATGATGATATGGATCCCTTTAGTGGCCTTGGGAATCTACCGACATTTTCATCGGAGAGGATTAACAGGGTGAAAGAGAAGAGCCCTTTAATGACAGATATGAGCACGGGTTGGAATAGGACTTCCAATAGTAAAGACCCAATTGAGAAAAATTCTGTGAGAAGTCCTGAAAGCCACTTGCAAAATAATGTTCCAGTTGAAAGTGATCAGGAGTCTCATCAGACCATGTTCGACATGCCAACCTTTTCAAAAGATTCTCATAAATCGTTTGGTCAAACAATTTCCCCCCCTTCCTATTCTAGTACCAATGAGGCTTATGCACAGGTGGATATGTCTCCTAGAGTTGAAGAGAAATTGGAATCATTCGATGATGTATGGCTGACTGTGTCAGAGATTCCTCTTTTCACACAGCCCACAAGTGCTCCACCCCCTTTGAGACCCCCTCCTCCAAGACCGGTACAGGTTTCAAATTCAAGAAAGAAGATGAATGAGCACACATTGTTCCCAAATTCAGCACAGTACACTCAAAGTCCCAAGTCAGCTCCTGCTGCGGCAAACGACTCAGTTAAATCTCCCTTCGATGAACTTGAAGATTTTGCCATGGCAAGGAGTCAAGATAATGTTGATGAACACGCAGATGGTCTTTTCAACGAAGAATTGGGGATGAACTCGGCTGCTGCTGCCATGAAGGAGGCTATGGATAGAGCTGAGGCTAAATTCAAGCATGCAAGGGAAGTTAGGGAGAGAGAGAGTACAAAAGCTGCCAGAAGTAAAGATGCTGTGCAGCTGGAAAAAGATGAGAGAACTGCACAAGATGGGAGAGCAGTAAGAGAAAAACAAGAGAGGTTAGACCGTGATTGGTTGCAGGGGGATAGGGAGGAGGATGAAAGGGAACAAAGAAGAATTGAGAAAGAGAGGGAGATAGCTAGGGAAATTGAGAGGGAAAATGAGGAGAAGGAGAAAGAACTGAGGAGACTTGAGAAGGAAAGGGAGAGAGCAAGGGAGATTGAGAGGGAAAGAGAAAAGGCAAGACAAGCTGTGGAAAGGGCTACTAGAGAAGCGCGTGAAAGAGCAGCTGCTGGAGCTCGTGTAAAAGCTGAAAAAGCTGCTGTGGGGAAGGCAAATGCCGAAGCTCGAGAACGTGCTGAAAGGGCTGCCGTCCAGAGAGCGCAAGCTGAAGCTCGTGAAAGGGCAGCGGCTGAGGCAAAGGAAAGAGCTGAAAAGGCTGCTGTAGAAGCCAGGGAAAGGGCTAATACAGAAGCCAGGGACAGAGCTGCAGTAGCAAGGGCTGAGGCTGAAGCACGACTGAGAGCAGAACGAGCTGCTGTCGAAAGGGCTGCCACAGAGGCTCGAGAAAGAGCTGCAGCTGCTGCAAGGATGAACCAACAAAAGAACGAAAATGATCTCGAATCCTTCTTTAGCATGGGCCGAGCTAGCAGTGCGCCAAGGCCTAGGGCTAACTCTTCGGTGAGCTCCTGTAATTGAAACATATTTTTACTCTCTTTTGTGATTTTGGGTTGTTGATTTCATGATTGTATATTCAGGACCCGTTGTTTGATACCCAGTCTCAGAACAGGCAAGATCCTGAAGTGGCGAGGAGATCTGCCACGACTGCCTCAAATATTAGGAAAGCAAATTCGACAACAAATATTGTTGACGATCTTTCTTCAATTTTTGGAGGTAGTTTTAATGCAGCATTATTAATAACACAGTAATAGTCTTTGTGGCACTCTATCTCACGATGTGGCTGGATGATTTGAATTATTAATTATGCCTTTCTTGGGGGTGATAGCTGCTCCATCATCAGGAGAGTTCCAGGAAGTTGAAGGGGAAAGTGAAGAAAGACGAAGAGCTAGGTTGGAACGCCACCAGAGGGCCCATGAGCGTGCGGTATGTGCTCTATCAATGAACTAATCTATTCTCTGTTCCCTTGAAGGAATAGTGGGGTTAAGTGCATATCCCCCTTGGACTGTATGGTCTGTTTATCAACAATGCAGTTTGTTTCTCTGAAGTTTATATTGTTGAATTTTGCGTTAGGCAAAAGCATTGGCTGAGAAGAATCAGAGGGACCTTCAAACTCAGAGGGATCAAGCTGAGAGACATGTAAGCACTTGTAGTTTCCATCAAATGTACTGGTGTTCTCTTCTTTTTATTTTGTCTCTTCTGCCAACTGACTGAGTGGTTTGGACATTAACTGAGCTAGTGATTAAGTTTTGTTTAGGCCAGGTTGACACTCATAGAATTGGATGGATCTAATGTCTGGTTTGTTTTCAGAGATAAGATGAGATAAAAGTTAAAAATAAAATAAAATATTGTTGTAATGTATTTTTTAAAATTAGTTTTGTTTTGGGATTTGAGAAAGTTGAATTGTTTATTTTATTTTGTATGAAAATTTCATAAAGTAATAATGATGAGATGAGATGAGAGTGTTGTGAAAATAAACTAGGCCTAAATTGGTTATGATTATTACCATTATTGTACATTGCTCGAGTAGCACTAGTTCTATTCCCCCTTTTCGTCTGATTGAAATTTAGTTGGAGAGATTGGTCCTCTTCAAAATAAATGAATGAAAAGAAAGAACAAGTCGATGACTTTCATGCCTAGGGGCATAATTTCCTTTGAGGCCTAGTTTGGATGGCAAGTTGAGATGAGATGAGATGAAAATTGAATACAATATTGTTAGGATATTATTTTTGTTTTGGGATTTGAAAAAGTTGAACTGTTTATTGTATTTTTTTTGGAAATTTGAAAAAGTTATAATAGTTAGACGATATGAGATGAGATGGTTTCACTATCGACACCAGGCTTGAGTTTATTATTGGATGGGTCTAGTTATGTGAGATTTGAACTTGTGTTCATAATTTATTTTCTACCTATAAAAAAATTTATTTTGTTATTGTTTTAATTGGTAACAAGATAAGAAAATAAATGTATATTGTTTCTACATGTAAGTGGCTTAAGAGGCAGGCTTGCACTAAAAAATGGAACAGGCTAGTTTAGCTTAAAATTGCTGTAGAGATTGATGTGTTGCGTTATCTTTGTTTAATGGATTTTGTGCGCATTAGACTTTTTTATATAATATTTCATTTTTTTGCATGTCTTAGATTCTATGATATGATATGCTGAAATTCGCATGAAATTACTGGAGTAATTATTAACTGTGTGATCCTGATGTGCACTGATTTCAGAGGATTGCTGAAACACTGGATATTGAGATCAAGCGATGGGCTGCAGGGAAAGAGGGCAATTTGCGTGCTTTACTCTCAACTTTGCAATATGTATGCTTTTGTAGTCAAAATCTTGCATGTACTTTTATGCTTCTCATTTAATCTCATTTTGATGCCTAAAGGTATTTTATCCTGCATTCACTTTGCACATTATAGGGTTTATATGTTTGGGTGTGTACAGTGTTGCACTTTTTGTCTTTTAAAAATCTATTTACCATGTTCTAGCCAATGAGCTCCAGTTGAGAAGCTCTTCCTCCCTCTGTAGGAATGGGATGAAGGTGGGCTCTTGGGTTCAAGAACCACTAGGTTATTTTATTATTTCCATTTAAATGACCGAGTTTGATCATTATTAGCTTGTTGCGGCTTTTATATGTAACAGAGTACTTACTAACATCCAAGAGTACTCAATCTTACATAATTTTAGGTGTTATTGGCTCCAAAATTTTTGTTCTTGATTACTTGCAGTGACCTGCCCATGGCATTCAATAGTTGTTGTATCAATGAGACTGATATTAGGCC
Organism: Platycarya strobilacea; assembly: GCA_036898215.1. Taxonomy (NCBI): domain Eukaryota; kingdom Viridiplantae; phylum Streptophyta; class Magnoliopsida; order Fagales; family Juglandaceae; genus Platycarya; species Platycarya strobilacea. The sequence continues at coordinate 19,683,037 of CM072546.1, read as the reverse complement.
TGCTGGGCGGGCCCCCATATCTGGCTTGCCTGGCCCATTCATCTGCACCCAGCTGGTACTAGGCGGGCAATCTGACTGGTATTATTTCTGGGCAGACGGGCGGACAATTATATTAAAAAAAGTGGGGGAGGGGTTGTAGGGTACCTGGCCACCCGGTAGCAATATATAAACAAAAACCCTAAGTTCTTCAGCCACCTCTTCTCCTCTTCTTCTTTTCTTCTTTATCCCTTCATCTCTTCCTCTTATTTTCTTTTTAATTCTCCATGACCCACAACCACACTGCTCAGAAACCCATGGCCACGCCCGGCAGCTGGATGGGGCCACCTGCATATGTTGGATAGGTGGGAAAAGAGACCCCCGCCTAGGTGGGGGCGGGATGCCTGGCTGCCCGTTTGCATAGGGCAGGTAGCAGGCCTAACTGATATTGAAATGGAGATGGAATTTACTATAAGGAGATTTAGGCCTTGTTTGGATACAGAGATGGTTTCATCTCATCTTATCATTACAATTTTCCAAAATTTCATACAGATTATAGTAAATAATTCAACTTTTTCAAATCCCAAAACAATAATATTAAAAAATAATATTCTAATATTATTTTATTTAACTTTTAACTTTTATCTAAAATTATCTCATCTCATCTCATTTTATCTCACTATCCAAATGGGGCCTTAGTCCCAGGAAATGGTTATGCTTGTCTCCTTTGGTAGTTCCAACTCTTCGATAGGGGATCTTCTTCTTCTTTTTCTTCTTTTACGTCTTGTGATTGGGAGATTCAATCCTCTCTCTCTCTCTCTCTCTTCATTACTTTGTTTTGTTGTATAGTGCATAAACTTGAATTCTTTGACAAGAAGGAAGTTGAGAGCTAAATATTTTTTAGTTCTTGCACGCTCAGGCAATGCTTTTGTATATGTCCTGTATCCTTGGGCTTATGCTTATTCAAATGATTAATAAAATTTTGTTTACGGATAAAAAAAATTATTTAGTTCTTAGCCAAAGCCATCGATATACTTGGGTTGCATCTAGAGCAACTTGATTATCAAGTATTGCTTATTTATTTCAAATTCTTTTGGTCTAAATATCTGTTTAGGAAAGCAGGAGTTGGTATTGGTTGCAATGCTTTTAGGTTTTTGGGAGATTGCTGATACATTGTGTTGTAAGGTTGGTTGGCTCTCTGAAACAACTTTTGTGGGCTTTCCTCTGGGCTTTATAATGAATCTATTTCGATTTAAAATTTTGAGGTTAGAGGATGGAGAGAAGATTGGTAGGCTGAACGAAAATCTAATATTGAGTGGAAGTTTTTATATTACCTAAACCTACTTGCCTACTCGTTTCTTGGAGTTTTTGGTACCATGCCTTAAATTTTCCACGTGAACGAAAACCTACTTGACTAAAGAGGACTTATTTTTGGAGGCTTTAGTAATGATTTCAAGCATCAATTGGTTGGATTTGGCATTGTTTATTCTCCTATCAAGTAGGAGGTTTAGGAGTTGGGAAGGTTAGTGCCCTGTAACAATCTAAGGAAAAGTCTAGCCATATATATGGCTGTACTCCAAAAGATCCTAGATGTGTCTTGGACTTTCCTTTGTTCATTACAATTGAAATCAAAGCTAACGGGTAACACCATGTGGCACTGGATACTCAATGTGACATAGACCCTAACAAGTACAACAAGGGTTTGAGAGAGGAAATCGTGATGCCATACTAGGTCCCACATTGGGTGGCAGAAATATGGTAGAAGTAGAAGTGAATGAGAAGGATAAAAGTGCACCAAGTGTCAAATGATAAAAGTGCACCAAGTGTCAGATTACAAATTCTTTTTTTCAAGCGTCAAGATTACAATTGAAGCGCATTGGAATAAAGCCCAGTTCAACCAAATAAGGAACCAATGTGGGAATTCACACTCAATGCATCTTTATCATAGCATCAAATATTCTTAAATCTAACATATTTTGGAGAAATTATTATGATTATTATTTGAAGTCAAGGGTGGTATATTCTACTGCAGAAGCTCCATGCCATTCTTTATATTAATCTCTTAGGCATTTTGGAAAATAGAAGTTTCAAATGTAGCTTTCCTCCTTTTAGGTAATTCATCAACTTGAGTAAATGGGTGGAGCAAATCACACTCTTCACAAAATTTTCGGAAATGGGAAAGTTGTTTATGACCTAATAGGATGTTGCCTCCTAAAGGAAATGCCAAATATTCTTAAAGATAATTTTAGTCCTAAGACCTAAGAGCCAGTATCCAAAAATCTCTCTATGCCTGGATGTCAACTCATAATAGTTCTAGCTTTGCTAATTATATACAACTTATTTTTTATTGCTTGACTTCCCCCTAAGTTTGTGTTTTTTTGCATTCCTCCTGCATACTGTACATTGGGTTGGAAGAATTATCTAAAAAATTATGAAGGGGGAATAGAAAGAATAGGAACTGTATAAGGTCCAGTTGCTAATAGGAAGCACAGTGCGGATATTTGCTGAAATAATTGCAGATAGCTTGGTTTTTTTTCAAGAGCCCTTAATGAGGAGATGATTCATTTGGCCCTTGGGGAAGAGAGGAAATGAAAGAAAGAAAGGGTGCCATCAACTACAGCTATTGTCTTTGACAAGATAATTTATACCGAAAAGGCCGACATTGTTGTATTATTATTTTTTATGAGCACCAATAATTTATGAGCACCTATAATGTTGTCTCAGCTACTTGCACTATATCTCCTTACACCTGAATGTCTTTCCAAGTTGAACATCCCTCGCATATTCTTGTTTTTACATAAACTCAATTCTAAATTTGTACTAGCAGCACTTACAAGGTACTGCTGCTCAGTTCTCCATGAAAACTAGGCTTGATGAAGTTTACAAATTTACCTTGCATGTGAAATATGTCTTTTCTTTATGTCAGTAACTTGTAAGATTCAATAGTTGTTTCCTGTGCTCCATAGCATAATGAAGTGATAATTTTCTGTCGATGATTTCTTGCTATCCTAGTGGATGACTTTTAGGAGGTAGGTTATGAGTTTAACAATGTAATTGTCCCCTGATGGTGTTGACAATGGTAAGGTGAAATCCTCTGTGGAAGTTGTGTTGACAGAAGGCAAGAAGGTGCTTTTTCAGGAGACCTTTGATGAGGATACCTCGAAGGTTTTGTGTACTCTGGTGGTCAATGATCATATATGGAGGGAGAACCAGAGGAGGTGCCTGATTTGCATTTGGTTTGCAAGGAAAGGGATGGCGTTGTCTGTTCTAAGAACGGATTGGAGGAGTCTAGGGATGAGTCAAGTCCTATTTATTTGCTACCTCTGGTTTCAAACTAGGTAGGTCTCCATTCAGATTGAGTTTTACAGAAGGTGGATGAAATTCGTGATTGCATGGGGGGTTTCATGTGAAGGTTTTGAAGATCAATTTAAAACCCTTCTTGTTGCTATTGAGGCAGGTCAGCCTTTTCTGGCCAGATCTTCTACCAAAGAGAAAGGGAGCTAAAGCAACTTTCTCGTTCTATCAATTATGATGTTAAGAGAAGGAAGCACAAGTAGGGGATGATATAAGGATAGGGCGATTAATTGTGATTTATGAAGCCTAAGATTCTTTCATGGAACGTCCGAGGGCTGAATTATCCATGTAAGCGTCTCCGTGTTAAAAATATGCTTCGAAAGTGGAAAGTTGATGTTGTTTGTTTTCAAGAAGATAGGCTGAAGTTTATAGAGAAATATAATTAGAAGCTTGTGGGATGGGTTTCTTTGGCATCTAAGGGGGCATTGGGAGGTATTATTGTGATGTCGGATAAAAGAATGTTGAGTTTGGTGGAGTATGTTGGAGAATTTTTGGCGGCTTGTTCCTTTAAGGATGTGGAAGATGGTTTTGGTTGGGTGTATGGGCCTAATACGGATGGCAATAGAAGTTCTCTTTGGGATGAGATTGTTGGTTTTTGTAGTTGGTGGGATGGTCCTTGGTGTATTGGTGGGGATTTTAGTATCGTTCGAATTTCGACTGAAAGGTCGGGGGATTCTTGTACTAGTACTACCATGATTGATTTTTCTGTTCATATTTTTTATTATCTGAATTTGGTTCATTTGCTGTTGGTAGGGGGTGAATTTACATGGTCAAATGGAAGGTATGGTTTAGGTTGGACATATTTCTTGTATCTCCCTTTTGGGAGGTCCATTTTCCTAATGTTTGCCAAAAGGGACTTCCGAGGTTATGCTCGGACTATTTCCTCATTTTGTTGGATTGTGGGGGTCGTCAATGGGTGCGGAGGTATTTTAAATTTGAGAATGTGGTTAAAAGTTGATGGCTTTGGGGATAAGGTGAGATTGTGGTGATCCTTGCATTAGTTTTCTGTTACTCCTAGTTTTGTTTTGGTTGGGAAACTTAAAGCATTGAAATCTGATTTGAAAAAACGGAATGAGGAAGAATTAGGGAATATTGATGGCTGGAAGTTTCTCTTTGATGAGGTTCTAAGTTTTAATGAAAAGGGGTTTCAAGGCTTCTTTCTGTTGAGCAGAAGGAAAGAAAAAGTCGTGTTGTGGCTGATTTTGAAAAAATTACACTCATGGAAGAACCTTGGGCTCTATGGTTGAAGGAAGGGGATAAGTGTACCGGGTTTTTTCACAGCATGCCTAATGCTCATCGAAGGAAGGGGACGATTCCGAAATTAAGGATCAAATTGTTCATTGCGGATTCGCCTCCTACTAATGGTATGGAAGATGATTCCTACCTGCATAATGTGGTATTTGTGGCAGAAGTGCAATGAGCAGACATTCGAGGACAAGGAGAGGTCGAGAGAGGAGCTTAATGTTTTCTTTTGTAAAACTCTTTGTACTTGGGCTATTACTGTGGACTTTAATGGCATTGACCTTTATGATTTTCTTATCTTTAATGCCCCTACCTAGTTAGGGCACATGTACTTGTAATTGGCATTTTGCTCATTCTTTTATTAATAATACTTGTTTATTTATAACAAAAAATATGTTCAATTTTATGATAAGTGAGTTTAACCGCTTGGTGAAATGGGCCACAATTTGCTCATCCATTGAAGGAGTTTTGGGAATTCAGAATTTGAAATCTTTTAACAAAGCTTTGCTTAGCAAATGTTTATGGAGATATCACCATGAACAAGTGGAGGGGGCTTTTGGTGAACCATCATCACTTTGAAGTACATGGAATCATGGGGAGGATGGTGTTCTAATGAGGTGAATGGGCCTCATGGAGTGGGGCTATGGAAACATATAAGAAGAAGTAGGTAACATACGCATCAAATACCCATTTCAATGTGGCAAATGGATTGAAGGTAAAATTTTGGCAACGAGGAAAGAAGCCTCGATTGTGGATCTATTTATTTTCTCTAATTGCCGTCCCCAATGGAATGTTACTTTCCCTAGAGATGCACAAGATTGGGAAATTGATGTTTTTCGGCATTCTTTGACCTTGTGTACTTCACTTGTTTGTCGGAGGGAGGTGAAGACAAGATCTATTGGTTCCCTTCTAAGAAAGGAATATTCACGGCCCGCTCTTTCTACCAAACTATGACCACACACAACACAGATCCATTCCCATGGAAGAGCATTTGGAAGACAAAGGCACTTCTAAAGGCATCATTTTTTTTTGTATGGACGGCTTCTTTGGAGAAGATTCTTACTATAGACAACTTGAGGAAACGTCGTATTATTGTCATCGGTTGGTTCTATATGTGCAACTTGAGGAAAACTCTTTGTTGATGACCTGTGCATCCTCAGGATTAGTTAGGACGCTGATCCTGGACACCTAGTGCCAATAAAAAAAAATATGGTTTTGGGGAGAGGTGGTGTAAATGGATGAAGCATTGTATGACCATTGATAGATTTTCAGTTTTGGTTGACAGTACTCCTAGGGGCTTTTTTAATAGTTCCTGTAGTTTGAGATAAGGGAATTCTTTGTCTCATTTCCTTTTAAGAAATGCTACAAAGAAGCCTTCACAACATACCTCCATTTAATCAACTTGTGATTTTTCATTTTTGCCCTTTTATTTAAATACACACATAAAGCATTAAGATAGAAGGATAAAAATGAAAAATCACATGTTGATTGGATGGAGGTGTGTGATGTAAGGCTTCCATGTAGAACTTTTCTTTCCTATTTGTAGTTATATTGGATGTGTTGAGCAGAATGTTGGAAGTGGCAGTGGGTGGGGGCTTTTGTTCTGGTTTCTTAGTGAGTGGATCTTTGAATGGTAGTGTAAACATCTCGCATCTACTCTGTGCTGATGATGCTGCTAATTGTTTGTGAGCCAGATCTTGATCAGATTCGTTCATTACGGGCCTTCTTGCTTTGTTTTGAAGATGTTTCAGGCCAAGGTGAATTTGTTGGTCTGAAATGGTACCTGTTGGCTTGGTACAAAATATAGGGGAAATGGCTGATATTTTGGGTTGTAATGTGCTGTCTTTGCCAATGAAGTACCTTGATTTTCCCTTGGGGGCTCCTCACAAGTCTAAGGCAATGTGGGATGGTGTTTTTGATAGGCTCGGTATTGCCTGGCTGTACCTAGGAAGGTGGTGGATCCATTGGTTTGTTGGAAAGGAATTCAGGGTAATCGTCAAATTGTGCCGTTTGGAAGATGGTGACATTATGCCTTATGTGTTGTATGTGGAATGAGAGGAACGGATGTCGTTTTGAAAATAGAGTACGTTTGTCCAAAAGGGGGGGGGGGGGGATTAGAGATTTCTTTTTCCATACATTGCTGCTTTGTTTATGGAAATTTTATTGGACGGGATTAGTTTTTGTGATTTCTTTGCTGCTCTTTCTAGTTCCTAGCTTGTAATTGGACGTTTTCACTTGTATTCCCCGTGTGCTTGGGCCATGCCTACTTTTGTGGTTCAGGAAAATATCCTCTTATCAAAAGAACAAAAAAGAAGTGAGTTTTCAAAAATTCTGTAGACAGTCACCTGGTACAAACGAGGGGCAAATGCCAGCTGATGTGGCAAAAATTGAAAATGCACTGTTTGGACTGTTCTCTCTCTCCTCTCATCCTTCCTTCTTTTTCTCTGTTCTCTCACTTTTTTGTCTGCACTTTATCTCCTCCTTTCTCTTATTCTTGACCATCACTACTTCTCTCAACAAAAAACATAAGTCGCCAGTTCTCCATTTATTTTTATTTATTGGTTTTGCACTACTCTTCTTTTTCAAAACCCTACATATCTGAAGCTTCATTTTTCAGATCTGAGATTGTTTTAATCCTTTCACTTGACTCTGTAGTGCCTTTGCCATTCATTTCATTCTTCGTATCCACTGCAAACACTAAGTGAATGGAGTTTCGGATCAGAGCAAGTCGAATGGGATTGGAGGAGGTACTGGAACCCAAAAAACCAAAACTGGAAAATGTGCTCTGCTTTACATTAGATATGGTGTTTCTGACCCAAAGAATAAAAATATGCTAGATTGGGTTGGTGAAAAAGTGAAATCGGCATGGGTGCTTTAGATAAGTAGTGTGACAAGGGAAAGTGTTTTGGGGAGAGAGAGAGAGAGAGAGAGAGAGAGAGAGAGAGAGAGAGAGAGAGAGAGTCTATGCAGATCGTTGTTCCTTAAGCATTACCGAGTTTGGGTCAGATTCTGTTGAGGCTTTCTTCTCTATTGTTAAGAACTTAAGACATTCCCAAACCCAGAAATACAGCTCAAGAACTCGTATCCCCTTTCAACATTTTTTTCTTTTTGGCCTTTTGTTTTTCCTTTTAAAAGTGTGCCACGTTCTCATCTGTTTGCATCCTGTTTGCGTGTGGCGGTTGTCCGTAGCAAAACTGATAAGTTTATGAGTGTTATTTGTAATAAGTCAGCATTGGTTATTTTTATGGTTTTGTAATTGTTGTCTGCATTATTTATACTGACTGCACTCCATTTTTTGGATGATCAGGTTCTCTGGCCTGAAAGTGGTTGGCAGCCAGTTTCTTTGACTGATATGATTACAGCGCCTGCAGTTAAAAAAGTTTATAGGAAGGCAACTTTGTGCATTCACCCTGATAAGGTGCAACAAAAAGGTGCCACTCTCCAGCAGAAATATGTTGCAGAGAAGGTGTTTGATCTCCTAAAGGTATTCAATCATTATAAAATCCATCTAAATAGTTTCATAGTAATTTAGATACAAGCCCAGGGCAAGTTAGCCCTTTGAAAAAAGTGTGATCCACTTGAAAAAGTCCACCTTTTTATGTTAGGTCCTATTTTTTTTTAAAGGCTTGCACGCCTGCCCTAGGCTTGTATCTAGCATTAATCATAGTCTTCCTGGGTAAAAAATAGAAGAGGGAAAAAAGTATGAAGGCTTGCCATAGTCCAGTGTCTTTGCAGTTGGTAGAGTTACGTAGTAACTCTGGGTGCTTGAAATGACTGAAAATCTCTGGCCACGATATTGTTAAAAAACTCCTCAATTTGAAGCTTCTCTATAGTCACTTATAAAGCCTGGTTTCAGCTAGTAAGTAGTCACAGTGGGACTTAGCACTTATGACCACCTTTATAACTTGATTGCTCTGTATTGATCATTCATTTTCTGAATGTGGAACTGGAATGTTACAAACTTGCTTTTTTGTTGTAGATGTGGGCCATGGTTTTGGGGTTGGCCTAAGTGGTGAAGGCCTTGGTCTTGGGGTATCACTCCCTTCAAGATCCAAGGTTCAACACCTCATGGGTGCAAACAATCATTTGGAGCCACACCCCCTGGTGAAAAACCAACGATTTAACCAGTTCCATATAGGGAAACTTCCGAGGGTGGGGTATACAGGACCGGGTTTACTTTGCAGGGGTAGATCTGAAGGGCCCTGCCTTGGAGAGGTTTCCCGACATAAAAAAAAAAAAATGTATATTCATGCAGTGAACTGGTCAAACATTGAATTCATTATATGCATTATGGTTTTGGAAGAGAATATCACTGGTTATAGGAGCTTCTGCCTGCATAGTAAGGAAAATGATAAACCTACAACAAGGCTACAACTATTTTACAACTCTATTCAAAATGAACGATAATGATTTAAAATTGATTTTTTTTAATGAAGTGGTGCAATTACATTAGTTGTTTTGAAGCGAGTAGTAAAATAGTTGTAAAAGAGTTTTAGGTGTATCATAATCCTTTTATTAGATATTCAACTCGAATCCTCAAGTCAACTTCCAAATGTGCATTTTCTAGAATAAGGATCCTCTCCATTCTACTTGGGATGGATGTCATCCATTTCAAAATATGCCAAGTATGGAATATTTTGCTTGTCGTGTTGCCAAGAAGGATTAAATTGACAAGTGAAATGGATAGCATCCTGTTTCCATTTTGTAAAGGCGTGGATTTCCATTTTTTTGTTAGATTTACTATTGATAAACTAATGGTGCTGTGGTTTTGTTTTGTTGGGCTTGTTCTGATTAAAAGTTTGATTATATTGTCACAGGAATCTTGGAACAAGTTCAATTCAGAGGAGCTTTTTTAAGTTCTTTTGTGCAGGATTTTCACTCTGAGTTTATCTGTTGGTAACTGCTCCACTTGCTGGAGAGGGAGACGTTGTTCGAGGAATTCTCCCTCTGGTGTTACTGAGTTTTGATTGAAGTTGAAATGCATTTACTGCTAAAGGAGACTTCATTTTATATAGCAACCGAGATGCCCGATTGATATTCTATTTTTCTACTGCCATACTCGGCATTCCTTCAGGGGTTATTGCAGCTCCAAAGATATGTGAATGAATTCAGAATGCTTTGTGAATGTAGAATAGCATTTTCTGGGCATCATGCCATGCCCCATGTTAATTTCATTCTGTCATCTTCTCACTTCCTTCTGGTGAGCGTGTCATCTCACTTCAGTGAGAAGGTCTTTAGTTTTTTTGTTAGTTATTATTGTTTTGATGATTTTTTAACTTTTGTGATATGGTACAAATCATGATATGTAACGTTGACAAGCCAGTGTGCTATTGAAATGAGAATTTGATTATGATAATGACCATGTGAATTCTTTTGTGAATGCAGCTGTGCTTGATTTGGTATCGTGTTTTTTGTGTCAGCAGATCACAATTCATTAAAGCTTGAACCTTAGTGTGTTTTTTTTTTTTTTCAACTTTTTACTCCAATATTGGCACCTAAATTGCTGGCTAGGAGACCAGGAGGTACAGTTACCTTCATAGTCTTTTGAGTCTTGGCTTCATGTCTACCGATGAACTCTGGGTAGAAGACATTCGGCATTTATGCTTATCTTGTTATTTGGGGAAAATCTTGAGCCCAGACAGACTGGATACAGTCCTGCATCTCTAACAGTTGCTTATGCACAAGTTTTTGGTTCAGTCGGCCATGCCAATTGGTTACAACCAGTACCTGTGCACAACTAAGGAAGAGATCAAACTCAAAGCATCAAGGCAGTTATCTGTATTTGATTTCTGAAAGAAAAACTGTCGTTACTGTAACTACAGTAGTGGGGAATTATGCCAGTATTTGCTAAGACTATTTAGTCTTCATGATGACTCTTTTCCTTATTTTATATCTGAATTAGTACCGATCTATTTGGTAGAAGAAGGCATTGGGCATATATGCGATAATTATATGGTTTATATGTGGGATTCCAAACCATATAATTTGTATGCATCAATTAATAGTATTAGTGTGGCATCAGTAGAAGGAAAGTAGGATGAGAGAGTCTGGTATATAGCATTACTCAGAAACTAAATATACCGAAGGACGAAAGATATATCCTAATTCTCAACACATCTGTCTGCCTAGAAAAAAAAAAGATTTGTACATTTTTATTGAACTACAAGCATGGCCTCTTGTGTTACGGCTGGCCTTGGCTTTGTGAGATCGACGCTCAGCTGCTAGCTCCCCGACCGTTAATCTAAACATCTTTTGTTTTTAGATTTCTAAACAGAGTGATGCCATGCGCTTATCATGATTCTCTCCTCTTAATTTTTTCTGGCTACGTAATATATGGCATTTTTATCGCTCTTATATTATTATTATTATTAAATATACTAAAAGTTGATGGATGGACAGTGTCATCTCTTGGATGAAAGTGGTACGAGAGTGATATATAGATGTGTATATATATATATATATAAGATTTTTCGTCTAAATTCTCCTATAACTGATCGGACGAACTTGAAGAAGCGGATGCTCATAATTTTTTCAATTTCACATAAATAATTACATACAAATTTATGCATTCCTCTTTGTTTTGTTTTGTTTTGTTTTTTTTTTAATCCAGAAGCGCCCTTCAAATGAAAGACGGAATAAAACTACATAAATCAAACCACACCAATTACAACCACCACATAAACTAGGTTGTTAATTGTTTTTTGTTTGTCTTTTTGATCAATGGTGAGTTGATCCAAAAAAGACACCGGCCCAGAGAATGAGATCATGATCAGTAGCTGGTTTTGAATGGCCTGTAGGACTTGAGGTCGAGCATGACACCCGCAATTGAACCGGCAGCAGCAGCAACTGATATTGCAAGGCAAGAAATGCTCAAGATTTGTAGGCATATCCATCTAGTGCTCCACTTTGGTATATTCTTCTGCGCAATATACATCTCCACAGGAAAATATACAGTTAAAGGCCAAAACCCAAGTGCCCCAATAATCCCCACCACATCATTGAAGAAGGGAAGCAACATTGATATAACGGTGGTTAAGACCACAAACATCGTTCTCCAAACCAAACGGAAGAGGTTTAGGTTATATTGGCCACAACCCAGAATTGGGATTGCAAATTCCTTGGTGATGAATCCACTTTCAGGCCATTTTTGTTTAGCCTTTTTCTCGATGAAAGCAAAGATAGGTTGGCAGAAAACTTGATATGCTCCCACCAGATGGATTACTATAGCAGCATTAGCAATATCAAGAAGCCAAAAAGGGTTGTAGAAACCAAAACCAGTGAGGAGATTTCCTGGTGCAAAGTCACCAAAAGCTGCATACCCCATGCACCCACAAAGCATGTAAAACACGGTCGTCACAGAAACGCTAATTACCGTGGCCTTCTTCATTGTCTTTGCTTCTGATGGTGGAGATTTGATTGTGTCCTGCAGAAAGGATATATAGATTAATATACATATATATATATATATTCATATTTATATGAGTAATTGTATAAACAATTGTATAGTGTGCAATACCGTGTAATTGCTTTAAAAAAGAGTAAAAATTATTATTAAAAAATTCTTTATCTTTTCATGTGCTTCCGTATTTGTTTATTTTTTTAAAGTGATTGTGTGATGCTTGCATTTTTTGGTTGTAATTCCAAGATTCCTCTTTTTCAAAGTGATTGTGTGAGTATGCAAGATTCCAAACGAAAAAAATATACCTGAATTTCAATAAGGATGACAGAAAAAGAGTAAGCAAAGGCTATGTCGCCTAGAGCCTGGAAACTCCTCAACATCTTTTGGGTTTGGGACACTGTATTAACGCTTATTCCGGTGAGACTGCCCCTTATAGTTCCCGTAGCTGCTCATCAGTTAAGAAAAAAGCTTGAGAGTCAGTTTATATATATATGCGTATATTGGAATCATTGAATTTCAACAAACTTGAAGGGGTTTTTCAATCACCTGCAACTTGGGCAATTCCAAGTCCTAGACCAATTGAAGAATAAGTAAAAGACATCACAGCGGCGACAATTGATAGCCACCATATTTGATCGAAGTCCGGGATTTGAGAAAACAAGATTTCAGTTACACCAAACATGATCATGTATGGAGTGCTCGACATGTGACATGGGTTCTCCCCGCCACTGTCATGGAAACAATTGGAACGCTTGATTGCCCTGCAGTGTCGGGTCAATTAAAAAATTATTCAAAATCCTTAACAAACAATATTTCCCAAGTAATTAATTAGAAGGTAACGCAATGTATCGAAAAAGAAATTAGAAATAATATTGGACTCACATCATGCTTATAGATGCTGCGATAGTGTATCCAATGGCTATTCCAAAAAGATTCAAATACTGAATAAACCCACAAGCCTTGACCCTAGCTTCACCTGATCACAAATATAATTAATGCACGTACGTATATTAGGACACTGAAAGATATATATATATATATATATATTCCTCACGATTCGCACGTAGTTATTGGTTTAAATAACCATATATACTGGTCAGGTTCTCAAATTTATACCAAGAATGGACCGGACGGCTTCCATGTAAGTATAGTTTCTCTTGCCGGAGACGGGGTCACCGGAACGGTAACAGTCAGCAAGCAGTGATGAAGTGTAGAAACCGACGAAGGAGAAGAGGAGCATCACAGCTGGGCCAGCAATCCATCCTAGCTGAGCTATGGCCCAGGCTAAGGATAGCACCCCCGATCCAATCACTGCTGTTATTATGTGAGCACTTGCAGTCCAAAGAGTCCCTGCATTGATATCAGATAATATGATCATAAGAAAGATGTTTAGGCGCGACAAAAGACTAGCTCAAGATTATTTTAAGGACAGTGCAGGAACAGAGTATAAATTTACCGGTTCGTTTGAAACGACCATCGTCGTCAAAGCATTTGGAGACACTTTGAGGAAGCATTTGATCTATGGAGATGTCAAAAACTTGGTGGTGGTGGTAGTTCTTTGTGGCAGCGTTCTGATCACCCATCTTAATTTGATCGAATCGAAACGGCCAAGATCAGATCAGGATATATTTGTGAGAATTAAACAAACAAGCTGGAAACGTTTTTTTTTTTTTAGGTTGTTTTCTTTCCCTAATGTCCAAAGGAAAGCTTAATATGAATTAGTTATATATACGTAGGAGGTTGGTAGCCAAGATGGGTAAGTCTGAGATGCATTCAAAATCTAACCCGAAGAGAGAGACAGTAGTAGTTGAAATTTGCATGCACAACCTAACCCCGAAGAACAAGGACAGGGAAGTTTTGATCGAAGAGGAAATTAAGGATGGAGTAGGGAGAGTCTGAGAGATAGCAGTGGAAGTAAACTAGGGATGGAACGAGGGGATTATATAGCCGCTTTCATGAACATTCAAAAACAAAATAGTAATAATAATAATGTAAAGAAAGTGAAGCCCATGCCAGGCCACGTGAACCTAAGACCCAATATGACTGGGTAGTCAACGATCCACCCAAGTTCCCACTCTTTTCAACTATCCCATCATATCCATTAAAAAATCATTTCTGGCTCAGGCCTCTCTACATTCTTAATTTACTATCTTCTATTATGAATTATATATATATAATTAATTTTAGTAATAATTATTCTTACTAAATTAATTGAATGTTTTTACTCATCATCATCTTTACATCACATATTTATTAAAGAAAAAAATAAAAAAAATTATATTGGTTTGTAGCATAGATCAAATTATGAGTAGAATTTTTCGTGTGTATATATCGTTAGCGTGGATTACAGATAAAGCTTGTTAATTTTCATACTATCACAGTAGTATCACAAAATGTTATTACTATATATAATTGTTAATCTAAACATCAATTTTTAATGATATAACAATGTGATATATCAAAATATGGTAGTGCATGTCGATTCTTTGAAATTATGTAATACTTAATTTATATATATATATATTTTTCTAACATGGAGGATTTATTAGAAATAAAGGGGCATGAAATTTGAGTTGCAAACTGCCCGAGTTGTGCCAAATAGTAGTAGGATATGTATATAAAAAAAAGGTGATACGGGCATGCAATTTTAATGCTTCCTACGTGTGACCTTGGAAGCTAGGTTTAACTTAAAAGAGCATCCGCATGATTGCTATTTGGGGGCATCAAATGCCCCCAATGCTCAAATTATGAGGGGTTTACCCCCAAAGCTAGGTTTACCCAAAAATACCCTTACATCCACTCCTCTATTTTGAGGGGAGTGGTTGAGATAGTGAATAGTAGCTCATCAAATTTGACGAATTACTATTCATCCTCAAAATACTATTTATGTGTTTATTATTGAGTTTTATTGGAAATAGTATTATGATGTGAAATAAAATACCTAAAAAGCAATAAAATTAGAATAGAATACTGTTATTGTAATAAATGAGAAAAAAAAATATAAAGAATGTTATGTAGGAGGTTTTTTGAAAATGAGTAAAATTTAGAAAAAATTTATAGGAATTGAGGTTTTTAATTAAAATTTGAGGGAAATTATGAAGAACTGGATGGAGATGCTCTAAGTCCATGAACATAAAAGATGAAAAAGGATGAGAATAAAAAAAAAAAAATGAGAACTGTTATGTACAGACAGAAATTATACAAAATAAACTCACAAAATGATGTAGATTCATAAATTCGTTAGATTTATTTTATAATAAAAATAATTTTATAATATTATGAAATATAATATCAAATCACATCAATTTATAAATTTACTTTTATATAATCTCTTTATTTTTTTATTTTTTTAGTATCACCAACATATGACATCTTAATTCTCACTAAAGAGATGTCTAAGTTCATGGGATTGTGCTAAGTTTGCTTCGAGTCATGGGTCTCATTATATATTTGACCTAATTAACTTTATGTCAAATGTGTGTAAAATAATGTAATAGAACTCAAATCATTGTGGTCTCCACTTTACCCCAAGGCTTGCATCCACAGTACTTAATATAATGATTATCGTTCGGTCCTATAATTAACTTTTAAGTGTCTTTGTCTAACAACAAACACATTAGATACACACCATACAAAAACTCTCACTTACCCCAATTGGCCACTAGGCAATAGTGCTTTCTACTTAATAATCAAGATCAATGCGGCCAAACCATGCACTTAGCATATATGCAACATATATAATTAAGCCAAAACCAAAATGTGTATATATGTGTGTATATATATATATATATATATATATATGAGAACAATGTCTCACCTGCATTATTCAAAATTAAGAACCCTCCCTCAGACAGAGAAACTCAAAAATATTATTATTTTTAAATAGTCTTAAGTACTTTAAAAAGTAAATAATAAATACCAATACACTAATAATTAGTACTTTCTTAATCAATAAATAAAAAATAATAAAAAATTATTAATGCATGAGTAGTCAAAATAAGAGAACAAAAATAAAGAGGCATGCTGGCATTATTCAAGATTATATATATAGATAAAGTAGTACTCAGATCAGACAATGGCTAGTGTTGGAGATCAATTTAAAAAGAATATTGTATCCTTATTTTGCATATATAACAGAAAATCATTACAGCTTTAGTATTGACTTCTCACGTGTATTGCCTCCCTCCATCCTTATTAAAAGAGAAGAATTTATGCTTCTTCCTCCTCCTCCGTACCTTTGTTGTTCAATGCATCTTTATGTGCAATTGATTGGATTCGATAGTGCATGTAATTATATATAATATATATATGCAGCTATGTAGGTACTGCAAGAATAAAAATGTACCCTGATCATGATGGATTGTTTGTCATGTGGAGTGTAGGGTGAGTTGGTCCCCCGGCCCTTTCCTTCTTAGGGTATATTGGGGACTGCCAATAACAAAAACAAACTACCGTAATTAATTAGCTCGTGATCTCTAACTATATGGATTCTCTAATAAACGGAAAAATCTATAATACCGTATTCTTGTCTTATTTTATCGATTTTACTGTATAAGATCATGTGGCACATTTATCATTATTAGATAAAAGATGATTATGTTATCTAATGTTGATAAATGTGGCACATGATCTTATATAGTTGAATGGAAATAGAATGATGATAATTTAGTGTACGTATAGCATTATACATATCTCTCGAAGCATGCATTAATGTATGAATGGATGAAGTAAACTATCCAGCAGGGTCCAAAGATCAAGGTTCTACAAATAGAGAGTTTCTTAAACGAATAAATAAATAAAGGAGTAAGAAAGAATATTGGGTGTTTAATTTAGTGCAGGTTGAAGCCTGAAGGACTACTCAAAGGTCCATAATAAAAAAATTCCTTAAAGAGTCAAAACATTATGAGGACCGTTCAATATTATATTGGTCTATTGGAAAAGAAAATTTCATTATGGAAAAACAAACAGTATCTGATGCTCATTGGCACTTAGTGCCCAAAACTGAGGAAAGATATATATATATATATATGTATGTATAGGAGCCTGATATATATATATATGTATATATTTATAATCACTACGTACTAGCTAGGGATCAAGTTTCATTGAAATTTGAATTCTCCTTTCAATTCCTTAATTATTTATATAGATTAATCTATTCATTTAATGATGATGGTTTACTTCCGTAAGTGCAACATGGTTTGTTGACAAATTGACATGACAAGCAATACAAAACAGACAAGTGGCCGTTTAACATCTGACCATCGCAAGGATATTGTAAAGTAATACTTACATAACACAATTACACAATATATTTCACAATAAATATTAAATGAGAAATAATTCTATAAAATACTTTATATAAATACAATACTTTACAGAATTATTCTTTATTTTTTACTTGTTGTAAAATGTGTTGTATATTTATATTATATGTATGTTATTTTTCTATTGTAATTACATATATAGACATTACAATATATCATTTTTTTTTTTTGCGGTTTGATAATTGTGACCGTCTTCAAGTAAACTGTCACTAAATAGCATTTTTCTGTGACACTCAAGGCAATCAAGAAATTATATTACGTTCGAACGTATACAAAGTCACGTTCAAATAGGCCCAAAACGTTCAAACGTTGGGACTGCTTACGTGCGAATGTGAAAATTTTTGGCATCAATGTTGGAACGTTAATTGAATTAATATTAAAGTTAGAAATTTTAAATTAAAAAAGATTAAGAATTAAAGTGCAACGATTTAAATTAAAGTTGGATTAGTTAATATTAAAAAAGATTAAAAATTAAAATTAAAAAATAGTAGATATATTAATTAAATAATATTATTCATTACATACATTAAAAATAAAATACAAAATATGATAAAACTTTGTAAGCAACACCTATAATTTGTCGTTCACAAATGTATAAAAGTCCCCATTCAATATTAAGACCTTGTCGTTTAGGATATCTCCAAGATGGACAATCTCGGCGACAATTTGCTCTACGTGCGTGATCTATCTATCGATTTGACGGTTTTTTATGCGTGGTAGTATTAGAAGAAACTGCATTAACCAAAGCATGCCGCACATCTCTTGCAGATGTATCCATCGGCTGCTGACTAGTATTCCTAATATGGGGGCAACACCATATTGGCATTAGTGTATTGTAAAAAGTAGAGAATTAGTGTATATTTAGGTGTTCACTAATTTTTAAATTATCCAGTATAAATAATTTGGAATTATATTATCTATATTGCCAATTTTTGTTACTCTTACTTCACACGTTTAGTATGAAATTTTGATATGTTCCTTATTTTTATTTTTCTCACATATATTGTTGGTAGAGTGATAATCCTTCTCTGTGAACATATATACTTAGAGAACTATAGACAGATACTGCAGAAATTTTTACTGACGTGGAAGGTAGAAAAGTGATAAGATATAATCTTGAATGGGATAAGACCAACTACTTTTATCTAAAGAGCAGTGGGAATTGAAGCATGTGAAATTAGTTTGCATCATACTAATCAATAATTTTTTTTTCCTGAAATGGGTAAAAGTTGGATACGTCTTGGCGACATACTTGGAAATGACTATAAATCATATGTAGGTGGAGTTAGAACTTTTATTGATTTTGCTCGCACATTTGTCGATAGTTGTGGTTATATTATGTCTATGTCGAGAGTGAAAAAATCTGTGTATTATAGGATTGGATGAAGTAGAAAGTCATATATACTTGTGAATTATAGAGATTTGGGGTATAATTGTTGGGTATTGCATGCTGAGCCACGTAAACAATCAATCAATGTTTTGTTCGGTCATGGTATTGATATGTGACACATGGAAGAAGATATTGAGCGAGATGATGCTAATGAGCGGGATGAGATAGAGGGATGTTGGTTGTCATTACAGTTGACATGTTTATGAATAAAGTTGACGAGGATGCCTCAAGTGGCCAAGAAATTGAATCGAAGAATTTATCTACAATATCGAAAGATGCAAGCGTGAGTCTTTTCCTTGTTGTACAAAACATAGCAAAATATCGTTTATTGTGCAGCTATTTCACATTAAGTCATTCTATGAGATGTCGATAAAAGCAATCAACATGGTATTGAACTTATTTAATGAGGTGCTTCTTAAAGGTTTTGCATTGTCGAAGAATTTTTCTAAATCAAAACAACTGAGAAATGGATAAGGATTTGAGTACAAGTCTATATATACATGTAAGAACGATTGTATTTTTTTTTATAAGGAGAATGAGGAAAAACAAGCTTGTTCCGTATGTGGAGGGTCGAGGTGGAAGGATAAGAAAATATTTTGATGAATATTTTGTATTATTTCCTGCTGAAACCTAGATTAAAAAATAATGTGTAAAAAAAAAAGCTCAAGATATGAGGAGATACAAGGAGAAAAAACTTAAGGATGACAAATCGATGAGGCACCCAGCTAACACAATTGCGTGATAATCTTTAGATGATCAATACCCAGAGTTTGGAAATGAAGCTCATAACATGCGTCTAGGACTAACAATGGATGGATTCAATCCCTTTGTTAATTTGAGTACAAGTTACAGCACCTGACCCGTAGTGTTGATTTCGTATAATCTTCCGCCATGGATGAGCATGAAAGCGCAAACTTTCTGTTAATTTTACTTATCTCTGGTCCAAAATCACTTGAAAATGATATTGATGTATTTGTGCAGCCAATAACTGAAGAGTTGAAAGATCTATTGGAAATGGGAGTCAGAACCTTTGATGCATACACAACATCTTTTCAAATGCATGCTGCAATAACGTAAATGATAAATGATTTTTCTGCATATGAAAATATTTCCAGTTGGAGTACTAAAGGGAAGTTAGCATGTCCCACATGTAATAGAAAAATTGTAAATGAGTGGCTAAAATATTTGCAGAAGATTTATTTCATGGGCCATCGACGATATCTATCAGCAAATCATGCATGACAAAGGGAAGACGCTAAATTTCATGGAGAGTGAAGGACATAACTACACCAAAGGAGTTGTTTGGGGACAAGATACTTGAACGTTCAATGACAGTTAAAGCGAACAATTTTGACAAAGGTTAAAGAAAAAATAAGAGAAAATGAGGTACAACATAATTGAATTGGACAAATCATGGTATTTTTTTCTACTTGTCATATTGGTCGTCCTGCATGTTGCGACATAGTTTGGATATAATGTATATAGAGAAAAATATTTGTAATAATATATTAGAAATATTGATTAACATGAACAAAAAGATGAATGACACAATCAAGATGAGAAAAGATTTTGAGAGAATGAGAATTAAACATAATATTCATTTGCGGATAAAAGGCAACAATGTGGTTATGCCACATGCATATTTTACGATGAGGGGTGAAATGATGGACTTTTGCAAATGGTTGCAAGGTGTAAAGTTGCCAGATGGTAATGCTTCCAATCTTGTAGATGCGCGAGTCCTTATGACTGAAAACTTAGTTTATTGAAAAGTCATGATTGTCACCTTTTTTTTTTTTTGTAGAAATGGTTACAAGTGGAATTCGTGGGAAGTTGACTTCTAATGTACGTTTCTCCATAACTGAACTTTGTATGTAGGATTTGTGCTCTCAGATAATAAATCGAGATATGTTTCGGAAGATGAAATACGACACTGTTACTATACTACGTAAATTTGAGCATATCTTTCCACCATTATTTTTTAACATAATGTTCCATTTAGCAATACATTTACCTTGAAAGGTACAGTGCAGTTCTGTTATAAGTATCCAATTGAAAGATATTTGGGTAGATTGAAGTGCACTATTGGTACTAAGGCCCGAGCTGAAGGTTCAATAATAAAGGCTTATATACATGATAAATGGCTGACATTTTGTTCTCTATATTTTTGTGGTGTTGAGACACGATTTAATCATGAAGAACAGAATGTTGATCTTGCTACTCCTCCCTCTCGTGAGCTATCTGTGCTTGCTCATAATGTATGTCCATTGGAGTGCACAAATGAGATATGGCTTAATTGGTGGAGAGTTAGGAAAAACTCAGTGGTATGTGTTGAATAATTGTCAGGAGATTGATGACTATCTTAGGAGTGTCTTCACATACTTACAATAATTTTAGTTAAAAATTTTTAACTATAACGAATGTGTTCAAATATTCTATTCTTTTGTACTTTTATACAGTAAGCACATGGATAAACTTAGGACATAATGCGTAGAGAATATAAAGACAAGATAAGAAAAAGAATTTTCCGGATGGTTAGAACGACGCGTAAGCATTTAAATGTTCAATGACATAATTTTTTAACCATTTTAATTTTTGATAACATTTTTCTAATTGTTACTATTTCAATTATTAGATTTTGGAACAATGTACTTATGATCTTGCATAAGTTTCTTCTGAATTGCATGTATAGTCCTGTTGTCTTTCACACAAAGTACTTTGATACACTACATGCACAGTTTAAGGTTATAGATTCCATATTATGAACCCTAACTGTAATTGAAAGACGCAAAAATGTGGTGTGTTGGTCTAGGGAAGTCATGAACATATGATATTGACTACTATGGGGCCATACGTGACATTATCAAATTGAAATACATGGGTGGGAATGTGACATATGTTTTTAAATGTGATTGATGAGATTTAGACAGTGTTGGAATTTCGATACGTAGGGATTGTCAATTTATGAGTGTCAATACTAAATCTAAATAGTATAAAGATGATCCATTCGTATTGGTTTGTTAAGCTATCCAAATCTATTACTTGATTGATCCAATGAAAAGGGATCAATGAAGATAGTGGAGAGAGAACTTAACAAGTTGTACAATAATTTATTCCTTAGAATATCTACGATGTGGGAATGGTGGTGAATCATGATCATAGTTGAGATGAAGATGATACTCCAATTATAGTGCCCTACCAAGAAGATTGAGAGGGTATTAACTTATTAGACCAAGAAGATTGAGATGAGAGGAACGATGTAGACCTCGATGCACTCAAACTAATCCACTTATGTGGAGATGATGTCCCACCCGTACATCTTGACCCATTTGTACTAAGTAATCATTCAATTAAAGTAAGTGAGGAAGAAGAAGAAGAAGAAGAAGAAGAGTTTGAAGGAGAAGAAAAATCCAAAGAGGAAGTTGATGAAGAAGACAAAGAAGAAGATTATTATGATGAAGATGTTATTGAAGGCGATTATGAAATAAGCATGGAAAAGATATCTGGTGATGAATAATATAAGTATTAAATATTTTATTTACATATGTGAAAATAATATACATTTTTCATAATTTCTTATGATCTAATTCTATTATTAATTAATAATATTCAATAATGCCACTAAAACGATGACGAAGAAATGTGCTTCCTCCCCAAAATCTTGAACCCGTTGATGCCTTCCCAACTGAGGAATCTGTGCCTAAACAAGTTGATACACAAGATACAGACAGCTAGTTGACACTTATCTATAAAGAAATATTGTTGATAATTAATTATATTTTAATACTCTCAAAGAGTATTTAATAATTTTAAATATATTAGTTGATGGCTTGTCACGTCGCGGTCGTGGCTTAACACGTGGCCTTGTTCTAAAGAAAAATATAAGGTATGGAAAAATGATCCATATTCCTGATAACTCTGCTGGGGAGTGGATGATAGTGCAGTATAGGAGTGTAAGAAGATCAAACCAGACCGGTGGACTGAACCGGACCAGTTAGACCGAATCGGATGGAATTCAGTCCAGTCCGGTCCAGGGCATTTCTCCCCCTGGACCGGACCAAATGCACATCAATTTTTTTAATTATATATATATGTATATATAAATAATAGTATAAATTATAATATTAATATTAATATAAATATAAATTAAGAATGATAGTATAATATATTAATATATAATATATACTCTTATAATATTAACATATTATAATTTATAATAGTTGACTAATTGTAGTATAAAAATATAAATTATATTATATCTATATACAATATTAGTAATAACTTATAAATAAATGTAATAAGCGTATTATTATTTAATATATTATTACTAATTTATCACTATTTACTAACATATAAATTTAGAATATACTAATGTAATAGTATACTAATTAAATTTGGGCTCAAAAATATTTTCCATCATTGCAGGATTTTGGATAAAATTTTAGCTCATTAAATCATATCAGGTACCCCTGAACCGGACTGGACCGCCCCTGAACCAAATTGGACCGGATTGGTATGGAACGAATAGGAGTTCAGTTCGGTCCAGGGTGGGAGAATTCTTGGACCAAATAGAAACAGTCCACATTTTTTCTGGATCGGACCATTTACACCCCTAGTGCAGTATTGCTTTTCTCTTATGTCGACACACTAATCCAAGCTTATGTCTCATTTTATGTGCGATCATAGAGAGTTTATGTACCATAGTAATTTTTTTTTATAGATGCTCTAATTTTACATTTTTGTTGTAATTTACTTCTTAGGATGAAATCAACCTCAATTTTGGCTATAGTGAGATGTGCAAACTATGAATGATTTGATGACTATATTATTTTGGCATCACAAGAGACGATGTTATGACCACTTCAAAAAATTTGATACGTTGGAAGAGGCTGCTCAGTCCCCTTTTCAGAAAATAAAGTTAGACATTTGGAAGAACTATTGTTATATTTTTACAAACCTAGATTATCAGGTATTCTAGATTCATATCATGTAACTTATTTACATTTATATTGGTTATATATATATTATTTAACATTCTTAATTAATTTTGTAACACTGTTTTATAAATGCACATAATAGAACAATTTTGAATATCCATCATCGCATCGTTTCAAAGTCATTCTAATATTTTGCTGATAAAATGAAATTAATAACTTATAGAAATTCACTCATTTGTATCATATTCTTTTATTTAAGTATTGATATTATTTTTTAAAATTAATAATCTAACTTTGTTAGAAATGTGATGATCTTGAAAAATTCTTCCTCAATATTCTTGTCTATATTGCTACTCACACTGATGAGTACAGTGAGTGAATTGATCTTGTTACTAAATTATGTAAGTGATGTTATTTTTCTGTGAATAAATTATGCAACATATGAATAAATATTATGTTTGGTTTTTATCTCTTTTAATATGTTCCTTCTTTTTATTTCTTCCAATTGCAAGAAAAAATAATTTGGATGTACTCAGCTTCTGAGTAATCCTCTCCTAGTGACATGAATATATTCATGCAAGTGTTCGAGATTAAACCTGGTTTGGTAAGAGGTTTGGAACATTCTTTCAAGTGTGTTAGTTCATCCTCCACGACCTCGACTTTAGAAATTAGAAAAAAGCTGGGGACCACCCAGGCTAGTTTCCTTTAAAAAATAACCCTTCAATAATATTACGCCACATCATCAATTTTACAAAACCTAAAATAAAGTCATTGCACTAGATGAAACCGATCTTCCCCTCAATCCTCCCTCCTCCCAATTATGTTCCCCCACCTTTGCAACTCATCCCCTCCCCCCCGATTTTGTTCCCCCACCTCTGCAACTCATCCCCTCTCCCTTGATTTTGTTCCCCAACCCCTATGCAACGATGTCGACCTCTCCACCCTAGCATTGACGTCCCGTCCCCCATGGTGTGAACCCCCCTACGAACCCCCTCCCTAGTGATGCAAACCCCCATTCCGGCGATAAAAAGTTGAGGAACCCTCCAAGCGAAACCTCCCCCACCCCACGCGTGCCTGATGTGCAAACCCTCTATGATAAGAGGTTCCTGGTATGGTTGTAGTTTTCTCTAATTATATTTTCTAGGATAAAGTCAAGTTTGACTTGGGAGTTAGGATGGTTCTAGTTTTTTAAGGTAGGGTTGATATGGGAGAGTTGATGGAGTATTTGAGGTATATTGTGGTTTTGATTGGAACGGGTGATGAAGGATGCGAAGATGAAGTGATGAAAGTGGAGCAATGTTCTGGGTTTTATGATCACAGATATGGTTGAAAAGCTCATGTTTTTTTGGGTTTTCTTTATTTTCTCAATTTTCGACAAGATCTGTGTTTGACGAACTCTTCTTTAATGGGTTCAAAGGTGCAGCCAACAACATGAGATGGTGCTCAATCTGTGTGGTGTGGTCTAAAAAACCAAGCTCGGCAACGGATGGTCGGCGTGGGACTGAGATGGTGGTGGTGGAACTGAGTTTCGCCTTGGGCCACAGGCTTGGTGGCAGCGGTACGAAGAGAGTGAGAGCTTGGAGACGAAGATGAGAAGAGTCTGATGCGATATTTGTGACTTGCTTTTGGTGATTTTGTGTGGTAAGGTGTAATGTGATTATTGTGTTTTTACATGTGTCACCGTGTGAAGGGAATATTGATTTTCTAGCATTACAGTTGAAATGTTCCCCAGCATCTCCATATTTGAAATGCAAATGGCAAGGAGAGGCAGTTACCTCGCCCATATCCTTTTATCGCTAATTATTGTCCCTTACCCATAGTCGTGGGTTTCCAAGACCTGGATACTTGAATATTAAGGTGGGCTCTTTGGGCTTGGGCTATACGCTCGGACCAAGCTTGTTGGTCTTGACACAAACCTCATTTCCAGTTATTCTGCTAATTTTTCTTATATTTTTACCAAATAATTAAATTGACTTTCTCATCCGACGCCCTTCCTCATTGTTCCCGAGGTTTATTTCTTGGCTTGGGCCAGCGTGATGTGGAGAGGCTACGCTCCTTACTCTGCTAGGCCCTGTCATCAATCGCATTGGGAATTTGGGGTTGTAGGCACGTTACTTGTGGTCATTCACACGTGAGTCCAACTTTTATCAGTGACGTGGTTTGACTTTGCTTGCGTTACATTTCTACTCAACCAAGCATGTGATTGTCCCCTTAGATGTACATTCAATTTTCAAGGGTATTTGAAATAATTAGAGCCTTGAATTACTTCAACCATTGGGATCTGTCCATTCTTTCCCCTTTCTTTCTCGATTTCCTAAGCATTGCCTTTCTTATAGTTTTGTCTCTTCTTGCTCCGTTACCCCGTTACCCTGTTTCCTCTATTTTTCTTTCAAATATTCTTGCCTTTTGCCCTGCAACCAAATGGCTAGTCGTAACTCTCTTCGTGGTTCCCATATGTCACGTAGTCATCTCGTCTGCCCTGGTGGCTAGGCCGTGAGGATTGCTACCGAATGTAAGGATGGATCTTCCTTAGTTCGTGATCCTCCCAGGTTTGAAGGTTATTCTTGGCGTTTCATTTTGAAGGAGCAAGACTTAGGCCCCTTGAGGACCGATTATCGCATCCCAGGTTCTATACATCTCTCTATCCCCATAGGAGGATGTATTAATCAGGAGGGTTAAGCCAGCGATGTGGCCATCATCGTGTGTGCCTTGAGGCATGGGTTATGCCTCCTTTTCATTCGTCTTATTTGGGATGTTCTTGTTTTTAACCCTTGCTCAATTGCATTCGTTTGCCTAGCACACTTTATTGTGCGCTTGTGTGGTATTTTGCATGGTCTTGAACCTTTGGATTTTGATTACCTTGACCTGACTATGAAAGGGTTTCTGTCTTTCTATGCAGTGAGCACGATTAGGGATAATATTTGCAGTTTTCGACTCTAGACTGGGCAGCAATGTCTGGCTTCTTTCGAGTCACACTATTCCAATGCCAAATAGTGGTCGGATAAATTTGTTCTTGTTTCTGGGGAAGGATGGGAGTACCCAGCAAGTGAGATGGCCGTGAAGGATTATCCCGTCCATGCTAACTGGGGCGTCGTTCTAGATGAGAAGAGCTTGAATCTTAATCTACCTACTCTCCAGCGCAATCAGGTGGACCTTGTCTATAATTGGGCAAAAGAGCATAATGCCTATGGATTGAGGATAGAGGATTTGCTATCAGTGTCTAGTATTGACTGATTTTTGGTGGTCCCTCCCCGTGGCCATGTGCAGGGTTGTGGCTTGGAGGCTGTTTGCCCACCCTTGGGGAAGTGTGTGCCTTTTGAAGCTGAAGAGCCTTCCTCCAAATGCCAGAAGATCGAGGAAATTGCAAAAGGCGTTGAGTCCTATGGGAATGAAACAGTTGGGAAGGGGCTTAGTGACCTCGACGCTTTGATGGCATAAGCTGTTGAACCCAAAGTTTCAAGTTTCATGTAAATCTACAAATGGATTTTGATGATAACAAATGAATCCAAAGAATAAAGGAGTCTCAAGCTCAAGTTATCCACACAATATAATCAAGCACATCAAGGAAGCAAGCATAAGCAAGAAGGGAACAAGTTCACATTAAAATCATAGAGTAATCTTGTAAATCTCTTAAAAATTTAAAATTAGGATTAAGGCTCAAAATATTTTATCATAAAGCATTAAAATACATTTTCCACATATGCATGAATATTTTGAAAATTAAATTTGAAAATTTTGAAAGATGATTGATTGTCATCTTTCACATGTGCATGACATGATTAAAGGTTTGAATTTTGAAAATATTAAGATGATTGATTGTCATCTTTCACATGTGCATGACATGATTAAAAGTTTGAATTTTGAAAATATTAAGATGATTGATTGTCATCTTTCACATGTGCATGTTTTATTTGAATATTTTCAAAAGTGGTGGATGCTTTTCTTGACTTATGCAAAAGGTAGATGTCTTTATTCGAAAATTTTGAAAAGAAAAGTGTGCTCCTTTTGTCATATGCAAAAAGTAAAAGATTATGTTTGAAATTTTTGAAAAGTAAAGTGTGCTCCTTTTATCACATGCAAAAAGTAAAAATATTAGATTTGAAATTTTTGAAAAGATTCCCATGTCAAAAACATCATCATTCACTTTTCAAAAATTTCAAATCTAATATTTTTACTTTTTGCATGTGACAAAAGGAGCACATTTTACTTTTCAAAAATTTCAAACATAATCTTTTACTTTTTGCATATGACAAAAGGAGCACACTTTACTTTTCAAAATTTTCAAATAAAGACATCTACCTTTTGCATAAGTCAAGAAAAGCATCCACCACTTTTGAAAATATTCAAATAAAACATGCACATGTGAAAGATGACAATCAATCATCTTAATATTTTCAAAATTCAAACCTTTAATCATGTCATGCACATGTGAAAGATGATAATCAATCATCTTTCAAAATTTTCAAATTTAATTTTCAAAATATTCATGCATATGTGGAAAATGTATTTTAATGCTTTATGATAAAATATTAATTTTGAGCTTTAATCCTAATTTTGAATTTTTAAGAGATTTACAACATTACTCTATGATTTTAATGTGAACTTGTTCCCTTCTTGCTCATGCTTGCTTCCTTGATGTGCTTGATTATATTGTGTGGACAACTTGAGCTTGAGACTCCTTTATTCTTTGGATTCATTTGTTATCATCAAAATCCATTTGTAGATTTACATGAAACTTGAAATTTTGGGTTCAACAATCTCCCCCTTTTTGATGATGACAAATGCTTGATAGAACCTGAATCCTGTATTAATACTTAAACTCCCCCTGAGAATGTGCGTTAGTTTTTCAAGTAAAAATATAAACATAATTCCAAACATATATAACAAGTTTAGCGATTTAAACAATGTTAATGTTCTAGTCTAAAACTTCTCCCCCTTTTGGCATCATTAAAAAAGAATCATAATTAGATCAATAAGATATATGTTTGGTCCGAGAATGTTGTATTGGATTCTTTGAAAGATTTATAGCACTTGTATTATCACATTTGATTGGAATGTGATTGTATATAAGTTTAAAATCCTCAAATTGTTACTTCATGTAAAGAACTTGAGCACAACAACTACCCGTAGCAACATATTCTACCTCAGCAGTAGATAGTGCAACAGAATTTTGTTTTTTACTAAACCAAGAAACTAGTGCACGACCTAAGAAGTGACATGCTCCACTAGTGCTTTTTTGATCTATTTTACAGCCAGCATAATCTGCATCTGTGTAGCTGATTAGATCGAAAGATGTGTGCTTAGGGTACCATAACTCTAAGTTAATTGTACCACTAAGATATCTAAGAATGCGCTTAACTGCAATTAAATGTGATTCTTTTGGAGATGATTGAAAGCGTGCACATAAGCACACACTAAACATAATATCTGGTCTACTGGCTGTCAAATATAATAAGCTACCGATCATACCTTGATATACCTTCGAGTCAACTGGTTTACCGGTTTCATCTTTATCAAGTTTAGTGGATGGACTCATTGGTGTTCCAGTTTCCTTAGCACCTTCCATCCCAAATTTTTTCAGCAATTCCTTAATATATTTCGATTGATTGATGAATTTCTCACTTTTTGCTTGCTTAATTTGCAATCCGAGAAAGAATGTAAGCTCTCCCATCATGCCCATTTCAAATTCTTTCTGCATAGTCTTAGCAAAAATTTGGCACATATTTTCATTAGTAGCACCGAATATTATATCATCAACATAAATCTGAATCAAAAGAATATCATCATTTTCGTATTTAATGAAAAGAGTTATATCAATTTTTCCTCTTGAAAAGCCTTTTTTAATCAAGAAACCACTAAGTCTCTCGTACCACGCTCTAGGAGCTTGTTTGAGTCCATATAGTGCTTTTGTGAGTTTGAAAACATGATTTGGAGAAATATGATTTTCAAAACCTGGAGGTTGCTCAACATATACCTCTTCATTTATAAAACCGTTTAAGAAAGCACTTTTAACATCCATTTGAAAAAGTTTGAAATCTTTATAACAAGCATATGCAAGTAGCATTCGAATAGCTTCTAATCTTGCGACTGGTGCATATGTCTCATCATAATTGATTCATTCTTCTTGATTGAAACCTTGGACCACTAGTCGAGCCTTATTTCTAGTAATGACTCCGGACTCATGTTTTTTGTTTCTAAAAACCCATTTTGTTCCAATAATAGTATGATTTTTGGGTTTAGGAACAAGTGTTCAAACATCATTTCTTTCAAATTGATTAAACTCTTCTTACATAGCTAGAATCTAAGATTCATCAAGAAGTGCTTCATCAATATTTTTAGGTTCAATCTGAGATAGAAAAGCAGTATGATTGCAAATATTTCTAAGAGATGATCGAGTACTTACACCTCGTGAAGGTTCTCCTAGAATTTATTCCGCTGGATGATCTTTCACATGTTTCTACTATTTGGTTGCATCTTGTACTAAGTCTTGATGATCTTTCCTTCTATTTCCATGATCTTCCCTTTTGAATTGTTTCCAAATATCACACATCATTTTTCTTTAGAAGTGAAGTCAATGAATTTAGTTTTGTTTTCTGTCACGTATCTTGAGTATCCGTTATCTAAAAATCATTTATTTTTACCTGTAGAATACTTCATGCATACCTACAAAAACAATTAAAAACAATTCCTGGTACCCAAGTTCTTTGGGTCCTTTATTTATTAGTATTAGAAGAAATAAGATTTTTAGGTACCCATATGGCCCTAATAGTCATTGTATGTTTTCTTCTAATAGGACAAGCAAAACAATTATGACCATTTCTATTACAAAAATTGCAAATAGCATGTAACATATATGAAGAACTTGAGTGATTATAATAGTATCCTTTTTTAACAAAATTATTTTTATGAAAAGAATTTTGAATATTGGATTTTGATGTAGAAGGATTATCAAAGAAGTTTTTATAAGATTTGTATTTTTGTTTTGGCTTATATCCCAAGCCCGCCTTATCAAAAACACATCTTTGACTACCAAGAAGTTTTTCAAAATTTCTTTTTCCATTCGTAAAGTTTTCAATAATATTTTCTAAATCAGTTTTCTTTTTCTTCAACTCAAGATTTTCATCTTTTAAAACAATACTTTCTTTTCTTAAAATATCAATTTCGTTTGTTAAAGAAGAATTTTTCTTTTTCAAAATAGTATACTTGATACCCAATTTTTCAAATTCCTCATATACCTCTTCTAAAACATTTTACAATTCTTCATATGAAGGATCTTCAATATTATCAAGATTTGTTACCTCAATGTCATCTTTAGCCATAAGACAAAAATTTGCTGATTCTCCATTGCTTGCTTCACTATCTGAGCTACTTGAATCATCATCCCACGTAACTTTCATTACTTTTTTGCCTTTGTTTCGATCTTTCTTTAGCAGAGGACAATCTGGTTTGATATGACCAGATTTATTGGATTTATAACAAATTAAAGTGTCATTTTTACCTGAATCTTTCTTGGAAAACTTATTGAAGGATTTCCTTGGAGGAGTTTTATTTTTCTTTAAAAACCTCTGAATTCTTCTTACTATCATCGCAATTTCTTCATCTTTGTCGTCATTTTCCTCATCTTCATCACTTTCACTTTCATGTGGAACAGTTTTAAGTGCCAAGCTTTTCTTTGACTTTCCTTCTTCTTCTCCTCTTTTCAATGTGTACTCATGGGTGATAAGTGACCCGATGAGTTCATTCACTTCGAGCTTCTTGAGGTCTCTAGCTTCAAGAATCGCTGTCACTTTTGATTCCCAACGTTTTGGTAGAGAGTTGAGAATTTTTCTTACTATCTCCACTTTGGAATAAATTTTGTCAAGAGCTGTCAAACTGTTTATGATGTTAATAAAACGAGTGTACATACTAGAAATAGATTCATCATCATTCATCTTAAACATTTCATATTCATGAGTAAGAATATAAATTTTTGATTCCTTGACTTGAGAAGTTCCTTCATAAGTAACTTCCAAGTTATCCCAAATTTCCTTTGCTGTAGCACAAGTCATTACTCTATTAAATTCATTACCATTGAGAGCATTATATAATAAATTCATAACAGTTAAATTCAAAGTATAAAGTCTATCGTCTTCACGATTGAACTCTTCTTCTTCCTTTTTGACCTTTACTCCATCAACCACTTTTGTTGGAATATAAGGTCCATTTACAATGCATTTCCAGATTTCTCGACCTTGAGCCTGAAGGAATATTCTCATTCTAACTTTCCAGAATGAGTAATTGTCTCCGCAAAAGAGTGGAGGCCGACTGCTAGATTGACCTTCACCAAATGAAGCTGCAATGTTAGCCATAAAATCTTAACTCAAAAGATAGTTAATCGTATAATAGAGCTCTAGCTCTGATACCAATTGTTACTGACCATAGGCCGCACCTATGTCACCTAACAACTGTACCTACCAGACTAGCCGGCCACCATCTCTACCGGTGCACCGTCACCCATGGTCGGAGAGTCTTGCTTCGGTGATACAGTCACAAGCGAGAGTTCCCATGAGTGATCTGCCTGTATGAACAGTACAGGTCAACTAGCTCTGATACCAATTGTTACTGACCATAGGCCGCACCTATGTCACCTAACAACTGTACCTACCAGACTAGCCGGCCACCGTCTCTACCGGTGTACCGTCACCCATGGTCGGAGAGTCTTGCTTCGGTGACACAATCACAAGCGAGAGTTCCCATGAGTGATCTACCTGTATGAACAGTACAGGTCAACTAGCTCTGATACCAATTGTTACTGATCATAGGCCACACCTATAAATAGCTCACTTGAGTTTTGCAAAATTTATAACAAGAGCTTACACATCTATTGCTAAGTTTTGCATCATTTTTTCAAAACTCTCATTCTTTCTTTTCTAAAGTTTTGATCCTTAATTCTTGTTCTTGTTGAGAGAGATATAGGTTGCGCTGTATTGTTTCTATCTCACTCATTGAGGAGTGTACTTTGATAGTCTACCTACTATCAACTCTTGTATTTGTAAAAGGGCGTGTATAACCCTTGTGTGTGTAGAAGGTGTTCTACACGGAGAATAGTTAAATCACCAAGTGTGAGGTGATTGGAAGTGTAGAAGGTGTTCTACATGGGGAATAGTTAAATCACCAAGTGTAAGGTGATTGGAAGTGTAGAGGGTGTTCTACACGGATTCTTTAGAGCGGTGCTGCTCAAAGGTGTAATAGGTTTCTATCTCCACCTAAAGGAGATTGAATAGTGGATTTGGGAATCCTCAAGAGGTAGCTTGAGGCGAGGACGTAGGCAGTGGGGCCGAACCTCGTTAACATACTGAGTTTGCTTCTCTCTTACTCTTACTATTTATATTTATTGTTGTTTCATATTTTGTTTATATTTTATATTATATATTTGATTTATAATTGTTATTTTTTTTAAATACAACTCAATTCACCCCCCCTCTTGTGTTAGTCATCTGGGCAACATAAGCATTTTGAAGACATGGTTACTTCTTTTGGCTTTGACCCTTCTGGTGAGGACCCATTTGTGTTTCCAATACTATTGCCTGATGTGATGGTTGAGGACTCCGATTATCCCAAAAACATTCAAGAGGGAGTTTTGATGGGTTCTGTTGGGGAGGGTTCCCCTCGTACAGCGGGCGGAGGAGGTTCTCGATAGCAGAAGGAGGGGGCTTAAGCTGATTTGAATGTGCCTCTCAACCCTGGGGCTAAAAGGTCTTCCTGCCCCACTGATGGCTCTTCAAAGGGTCTTCACTTGGATCCGTACCCCTTGATGGGCAAAGAGGGGGGTTCCCACTTCAACCTAGATCACGTTTCCATTCCTTCATCTTCGCCTTCTTTGATTGGTGGTGACGGGGCACACATTTCTCCTCTGAGTGGGGGAGTCTTAGGGGGACCCATAATTCTAGTGATGCCCTCTATGACATGCCTTGGGGGAAGACCCAAGGTTCTGGCAACACCCTTAATGAAGCGCCTTTGAGAAAGGCTCATAGTTTAGGGCCTTTAATATTACCCCTTATTTGGGGGCCTAGACCTCTCTCTTGGGTGGTTCTATGGCGAGATCCCTTCCTCATCGCGTGATGGAGACGCCGGTGAGGAGGTTGAGGAGGCGGGGCCTTGACTTTCTATCTTTTGTTTGAGGCAGTGAAGGAAATCTTCATGCGTCTTCGACATGTTCTTTCTTGGGTATAATGCTTCTTCTTACTCCTACGCCTTTCTTTTGATCAAAAGTTGTCATTATATATCATGTTTTGTCTTTTGGATTTTTTTGGTTTGCGCAGAGCTTTGCTGATTTGGCGGTCTGGTTGGTCAAAAATATGGAGGAAGGCTTGGCAGAGGCGCCTAAGACTACAGGCACCCTTATTCATGAGCGTGCAAGCTTGGATGCAAAGTTGAATCACCTGATGACAACATGCAAAAGTAGGGCAGATTGAATATCTGACCTCGAGGCCGAGCTAAAAACTGTCAAGTTTCAGCTGGCTGACGCCAACGAGGAGATACTTCGGCTTTAGCCCCAATTGGTGGCTGTCGTGGCAATCCGTGATCGCGCCTTTGGTTATGGCTTTATTAGGCACTGTTTGCTTTGGGAGACAAAACCACAAATTCCAAACTCATCATTACACTTTTTCAAATCTCCATATAAAATATAATAAAAAATTCAACTTTTTCAAATTCTAAAACCACATTTTCAAATCCTAAAACAAAACTAATTTAAAAAAAATATATTACAATAATATTTTATTCTTTTTTTAACTTTTATTTCATCTTTGAAAACGAATAGGGCCTCAATGGCCTTAAGCACATGAAGGTGCTTTTACTGGCCAACTCCCGAACTAATTTGAGGGGCCTAAATATGAGGAAAATCCCTCCTATTGCTACTGCCCGCCAGTTTGTCGATTTGATGGGAAGGGATGTGATGCCTGATGCTTTCCCCCGCCCTATTGGCACTTGACTTTGGATTTATGTTGTTTTGGACTTTCTATGTTTGTTTCCCTTGTTTTGGGCTTTATAATTTGTACATACAATCTTTCTTTTTTTCCAAGGCACCTTAATATGATTGCGCTTCTTAAAATTACTTTATACTTCATATTTTGCTTGATCAATGAATGCTCAAGCCTTGTATTTCGTGCTTTCCGTAGCAATGTCTATTTATGAAATGAGCGTACGAAGTCCTAATCTACTTAAAGAAAAAAAAATGAAAAAATAAATTAGTAGTAGACCAATAGTATTGCGTTGTACGGATATCATTACCCAATAGTATTGCGTTACACTTTCTCTCATCTTCACAAAAACTATTCTTATTCAGTTATTCCCATTGCTCTTGCCTGACTTTGGCATTAGAGTGGTCTTACTGGCCACCAAGATCCACCCTTTTCCTCTATTTCAGCTACTGATAGTTTGTATTGTCGTGGAACTGCTCAGGCCGCAAATCACGACATCAACTGATATGGAAGTTTAGCTTCAACTTGCATTAATATGGGAACCTTTTAGTTACTGCTTTTTAATAAAGAGGCGCTGATTTGCCTTGTTTGTAAGGAATCAATTAGCTACAACTTTGTTTGAGTCTAGCTTTAATTCTGTGCATGTCCAAATAAAGCAATTGTAATACTTTCTTGTAAGTCGTACATTATAAGCTTGGAAGGATATTACGAATGATCAATAAAAAAATATTCTTGTAAAAAGAAAAACTACTAGCCAATCCGGCTAATAATTCCAAATAAACAACCCTCCAATATATCTTTGATACATTCACAACATATTATAATTTTCCTACATTTTACTGCACACAATCGGTAGCCTTGATCACCCCAATCCCCCTACCAAATAGAGACTCGAACCCTAGAAATCGAATGAGCACCTGACCTCGACCCCATTCGGCAATTCTCTCATCATAGAAACACCACTGGTGCCAACGAAGATGGGCTAAACTTGCTCAGACAATAGCTAAAATCACGACAAATGTTGCTTAAACTTGCAACGGTGCGCTAATCTTGCAATGAAGGTCTTGTTCATGAGCTCTCAAGTGTAGACAAGCCTCCACAGCAATTGAAGTGAAAAAGAAAGAAATTTCTTCAATTTCTTAGGAACCAAATAGGAAGAACCAAACGATGGATTCGCCTGGAAGGGAGGGGGGTTGCCTCGAACATCTTGTTTTTGGTGAGCCCTTCAAACTCCTCATTGAAGACAGTGAGCTAAGAAGATAAACGGGGTGGCCTAACGATAGTTTTGTGACGCAAGAGGGATCTGGGTTGAAGGTATTTTATGTTAGGAGAGGGACGAGAGGTGTAGAGGTATGGTGAGGGGAGAGGAGGCTGAAGGTTGAAGAGGATTTTCAGGAGGCTAAAGGTCTCAGGAGGAAAAAACTAGGCCTTGGTTCACATGCGTGCAAGTCTATGAAAATTAGTAAAACGACTGATGTGTCAGTTTTTAACTGGAGGGTTGTTATTCTTATAAAAGTAGATGGACCGATTAGTAGCGTCACTCTAAAAGTTAATAATTTTACCAAAGATTTAGATGCAGTACACCAAGAAATTGTGTAGATGTAGTTGAGACATTAGGAGTTGGAGTCTCTCTTATCGTGATAGTTGATTTAGAGATGCGTTTGCAGGAGTGACAGGGAGACCAAGAGAAAAGAAAACTCATTGAAGTCCAATAACAAGTATAGATAGAGATGATGGTCCAGATAAAACATATTATGTTATTGCAGTAAGATCGTGATGGGCGAGGAAAAAAGAGAAAATGAACATATCATTTTTATTGTTAGAAACCTTTAGTCTAATTTTGCAACTCTATAAGATATTATTAGTTGTTATATTTATGGTCTAATATGATATAATTTGTATGCTTTTTAATTTTATGAAATTAGTATTTTTGATTAATACGTTCGAATATAAAGACCAAACCTTTGAACACGGCTTTAGATTCAAACCAATATTCGAATATAATACCACTGAATCTTGACAAAACATTCGAACATAAGTCTCTCCATTCAAACGTATCCACCCACAAATGAACAACATATCAACATCTGAATGTTAAACATTTTATGTTGGAATGCTTTGCCATTAACATCCAAATGTGACATTTAAACGTCTGCAAGCAAACGTTCGAATGTAAAAATTAAACGTGTGAAGCAAAAATAAGGAGCAGCAACTTTTTATTGTTTGAATGTTAATCAATCGGGTTAATGTTCAAATGTTATTTTGTACGTGTGAACGTTACTCTCGGTGATGGATTTTAACTATCATAAAAAAAACTTCACGTTCGGACGTTACATTTCACAAAAGACTTCCAACCATCACAAAACAGAATTTTTGTGATGGTTGATCTGTAAAGTATAAACTATTATAAATTACTTTCTACGACACCTTTTAGGTGACAGTTGTGATGACCGTCTATTTTTGTGATAGTTATCTTATTTTTTGTGATGGTTTCGTCAGTCACAAAATGCAAAATCTGTTGTAATGAGACCAAAATATTTGTATATTCGATCGTTTGCTGCCAACTATATATAAAGGGCACTATGTAATATTATTCTAACCTCTCATAATAATTGGATGGTTCCTCTACTTTTTTGAATTTATTTTTAAATAATTGTGAATCTTATATATATATATATATAGAATTATCCATCCACCTTTCGAAAGAGCTTGGCAGGGCAATCTATTTCATGCAGTTTGTATGTTAATCATTTTGCTTAAGATTGAAGAAAAAATCTTCATTAAAGAAATTTAATTACAAGCAAGAAACAAACCGTACTTATATTTGCGAGAAATAAATGCATCATTTCAATTTGAAACATCATGTATGAAACGTTTGCCAGGCAATTGATCACTTAAAAAAATGAGATACTGATCGATCGTGATCCCTAGCTTTAATTTGTTGCAAGAGATATTTTAGTATATATGGTCGATGGGCGGCGGGCGGGACAGAAGCACTGCAGATCAGTGGAAAGGCATCATTTCATGAAGTGAAGTGAAGTCGAAGTTAAGAACTACCATTGAAAGTGGGGGTTTAAGAGATTGACCACAAAATTAAGTGGCGGGTCCAATATTGCAGATTTGAGTGTTAATAGCCATATATTGCTACTCTTGACACCTGTAACAAAGCTATATATATATATATACAAATATAATATTCTAAATTAAGTCTGCAGAATCTAATAATTGGAGGCCATGACCGGCCTGGTGGAAGGGTGGCCAAGCATTTTAGCATGGGATTTCAAGGTTATATTACAAAGGTACCCCACTACATGTGCTTAATTAGAGTAGTCTCAACGGTGGTTATGGATCTTTGGTTACTTTCGGTTTATTTGTTTATTTGAATTTTTTTCTCCTGGGTTTGGGGTTCATCATGTGGTCTGCACCTAATAATATATTTTGATTTATTATATGCAGATCGAGCTAGTACTCTAGCTATATAATATGCTTTTATGAAATTTTAGTACGCATGTAAAGTATGAATACTCTTGTCATACTTATCAAACCTTGTAAGCTATACCTACATTCTCATAAATTATGCGAGCTTGCTGTTAATGGCATTTTGAGCTTGAGTCGAAGTATATACTGAGATCCTGATCATCATCATCGTCATCATAGTTTTTGAGCTCAAAACTTGTTATCTGAAAACTCTTAATCATATTAGAGTAATTAATCAGGCTAACAATTCAAATACTATTTGCAGCTAGACCTTATTAATGTGCCATATGTCCTATTTAGAAATGTGAGCTAGAGACACAAAGGGATCCCATAAAGAGATTCATATGATATATTATTAGTGTGTCACATATCCATTTTCTCCTCATTTTTCCCCTCCTCCCCGTTCCTCTCTCTTTCTCTCCTTTTCCTCCCTCATGGACTAAGATCCTGACCACCCAAGCCCCCATACAAGCCACCAACGGGCCAACCACACACATGACGAAATGACCAGCTAGGCCACCACGCAAGTCGTTACTATCGCGAGCTCCATGCCGACAGTTCCATTTGGACCGCCAGCGTCTTCTAACCACCATGACTGACGTGGGGAGAGGGCATGGGGGAGGAGGGAGGGAGAAAAGAAAAAAAGTACAGGGGGAAGGGGGAGATGGCAAGTTGCCGTGAGCTTGATGTTGACAGTACCGCTTAGATTG
This sequence comes from Platycarya strobilacea, assembly GCA_036898215.1. Lineage (NCBI taxonomy): Eukaryota > Viridiplantae > Streptophyta > Magnoliopsida > Fagales > Juglandaceae > Platycarya > Platycarya strobilacea. The sequence continues at coordinate 19,644,267 of CM072546.1, read as the reverse complement.
TCAACATCTTCTGCCCACCATGAAGTGGTCCCTGACCACCACGGCTGGCACGGGAGAAAGGGCATAGGGAGAGGGCAGGAGGCGGGAACAAGGGAAGGGGGATAGATGAAGAATGGAAAAATAAAAAATAGGGGAAGCACATCTGGTAGTGTGCCACATCTGGTAATGTGTCACATCAGTGTGTAGGATCCCTTTATATTTATAATGTTTTTATTTAGAAACAGTTTTGACACAGTTAAATAATTGTTGTAGCACTTCCCATGACACACACACATACACACATAGTACATATATATATATATATTTCTGGCATGGCCACATCCAAAGTACTTGGCTAATGATTTTTCATGGCACTTGATTTCTTTGGCCGCCTTGTGGACAATTGTTTATCAGCCGCCGGCCATGTGAATGATCCTTGGATCAGCTAGCTGATCGATAGTACTACTAATTTTGTGTATTATTTGCTTAGCTTTGAGATGAAGATATTTGAAAGTTGGTGGTATTAATTTTATTAGTGACCAAATCAAGTGTACGACGTACGTAACCCAAGAAGCAAGATTTGTCCAATTCCAAAGATCTTCCAAACATGCTAACGAATTATCTTCAAGATATAGCTGAATTGTTCCAATATCTTTGGCTTTGTTCATCTATACATATATTGAAAACCACATGGATGAACTCTCTCTCTCTCTCTCTCTTTCTCTCCCTCAAAGATCGGTCACGTGTGTTTTTTGTTTGTGTGTTGGGGGGGGGGGGGGGGGGGGTGGGAAGGGTTAGGTTTTAGAAAACAAAAAACAGTCACTTGCTTTTGCCGACCTTATATTAGATTCTTCTTGTCTGTGAGAAAAGCTTGGAAGAAATGTGATCTTAAATGCATGGAGACTTTTCTAAGTAGTCCATACGTTGCTGTCAATGGATCCTTTCATGCATGTCTCCATTAATGTCCAAATCCAGTACTGTGCATCTAATTTCCAACTCACACCCACTTAGCGTCTAAAAGTTTATGATGATTCTAAGACCAGAAAATAATCATATCGTTTTTATTTTCTGAAAATGCTGTATGCATGATTGAGGATGGTAGCGTTAATCTGGCATCAAAACAGTATCAGCCCACAAGGGATTTAGCTGAGTTTTGGTCCCATTCTCCAATTATTTCAACTTTCTACCTTCTTCGCGATGATGTTTAGGCTCGGTTTGGACTCGAAGTTGGGATGAAAAGTTTATCTCATTTCATCTCAAACTTATCATTATATTTTTTCAAATTTTCACATAAAATATAAAAAACAATGTAACATTTTCAAATCTTAATTTAACTTATTTAAATTTTAAAATAATAATAATATTAAAAAATAATATTTCAATAATATTTTATTCAATTTTTCAAATTTATCTCAACTATCTCATCTCATTTCTAGTTTGAATCCAAATGAGGCCAATTAGCGCCCACAATAGGAAATAAATATAGTAATCACATCAATATTATATTGATTGATCATTGATAAGATCCATATAGTATTAATTAGGAATTATCTGTTTGGTTTCATGATTCGTTTGAATTTGAATTGTTAGGCAAAACCTTTTCCTCTATAGAACAAATTGTTTGATTTTCCATAATTTGCAGATTGACTTCATAGCCTATTAGAGTTTATATGCCAGAAAATTCTTTTTCCATAATTAAATTAGGCTATATAACAGTAAACTGACAGAAACGGTAAACTGAAATATTGATCTTTTATATATGCTTTCATCTTGTTCTTTCAGTTAAAATCTTATCATTGTTCTTTATCCCACCTCGAAAGAAATACCCACAAGCTCTGTTTCGCCAAAAAATAAAAAATCAGTGGCTCACGTGGATTTAATAAATTTCCATTGGAGGAGCTCGAAATGAAGTAAAATAAATATCAGAAGGAGAAATGTAACCTATGGATTAAGTACAATTTAATATGTTGCCGTCTCTGATCATAACTTGAAATTGAGAATCAACAGAGGTTGGGATCTTATTTCTAGATCGAGGAAGTGGATGACGAGCTTCGCAGATGAAAATTGCAAAGTCAGTTTCAAAGGTTAAGGTTTACAAGGGAAAAGCAGTATGAAGAAGGCTTGTTTCACGGCTAAGAAGCCAATATTTTTTTCTTTTAGTGAAAGAACCGAAAGAAATGGGCGACGGTCCCAAGTCTCCCACCCTTTCCTCCTGGAATCAATTACTGAACTTTTTATTTTTCTTTTCTGAAATAGATTTCATCCATTTAAAGCAAAGTTACAATTAGGACTAAATACAAAAAATAAAATTACAAGCCAATTACTCACGATTGAAAGTCTGAGACTTTATCAAGACACAAATTCCTTTGTAACTAATAAGATCTAAACTTTTATAACTCTTTATAGATAAACAATTTGAGAGATCACGCTTTGCTTAAATCAGAGATTTCACACCCTCCTATCCACAAGAGGAGAGAACTTTCTCTATAGATAAAATGTCTAAGAGACTTTTTTTTTTTTTTACTCTAAACAACGGAAATTATAAAAAAAAAAATAGAAAAAATACGTAGAAAAAATGAAATACAGCTTGACATGACCACAGCAGCTGGGGAAAGTAAATAACTTAATTGTTTGCTAGGTACAAATTTATAATAGTAAACAGGGCATATTGCCTTTAAACATCTCATCAACAGGGCGTTTTCTTCTTCATTTCTTTATTTCATCGTTTCATATTTTTTATGCTTCCACAGTATAGTAACAACAGTCATGGAATTAGATACATTGCCCTTACGAGTTCTGAGTTCCAGATTTTGCCACCACCACTCACAATGATGGAAAGAATCCCATCGATAATGAACGTACCACAAACATAGGAGATTTCATCCCGCTAGGGAAAAAAGCCATCTACGTCAACCTTCTTACAAAATCTTTATCGTCCAGTCGTCAGCAATTCGGATACCAGGCTTGCGGACAGTTACAACAGCAGAGCCACGTCCCCAGTGAAGCCACAGGGGACCCAGTCCAATGTTGACCTTTTGATTTGTTGCTTCAATTAGGGCACTCTTGGGGCCGTGAGTATGTCCTAGCAGTATAATTCTCTCAATAACAGTTTCTGAAGAAAATCGGGATTTACCAGAGGAAGCGGGTGCCAGGTTCACAGACGTCAGTTTGCCATCTGATAACACAAAGCGGCGATGAATGTAGGCCCCATGCTCAAATTCGAAGCTTTTGCCATCATCAACATAGAGTTCACCTTCAGCTGCTTGAGAGCTATTAAGAGCAATCACCTAAAGAAGACGAGAGATAAGCGCAAACACCATTTGTTTTGCTTGTTAAGGAGATTATCACTAACAATTACTAGTGCTATTTACAAAGGAGTGCAAACCCGATTCTCACAAGTTTACATTGGGTAATTCAAAGGGAAAATATTTCAATCCGATAGCCTCTAGGAATTGTTTGTGCCCAAGAGGATTTTAACCTTATACCTGAAGGAGCATACCACCAAAACCAAGGCTTTTACCACTTGAGCTAATCCCTAGGGGTTAATGACTTAGAGTTAGCAATAACAACCACTTTTGCTAGCAGAATCATAAAGAAAATAGTGATGCTTCATAAAGAAGGGTCCTCCTAGGCCCAAATTTGCCATCGTTATATTCTAAATCAATGAAGTGTCATAATTCATGGCTAAATGGTTATTGTGATGCATTTTAAGACAGAGGCACTCGATACCAAACGCACAACTCTATAGCAAATCTACAAGTTATTCAATCTTTCCCAAATCTCAATGTAGAAGATGTGCCTACCAAAAGAACGTTATAATCGAAAAGATGTGTAATGTGATGCAAGGGACTAGTTCTACAATTTAATAGGTCAACACTCTAAATAGCACAAACATGATATGGTGCTTGGAAAAATGAAATAATTTCAACTTTGATGCAAGGGGATCCGAGATAGATGATGCTGAACTATCAAATTGCACATTGATGGTCCTGAAATACCATGAGTTAGTAGATCAGCGCAAAGACGGCAAGTGATCGTGATCTTTTCCCAATTAGGGCAATTTTGGATGTGTTTAAATATTTTGGCCATAACTTTGACAACGGGTATCGGAATCGCGCATAAGACCTTAATTCGGAAAGCTCTTTTCGGCACGTACGCCATAACCACCAAGCTATGCTAGGTGTGCGTCGTTTTCAACCTCAAATTCTGCTTCTTCCCTTTTGAAACTCTATTTTTAGTTTTTTTTTTCATTTTTGGTAATATTTCATTTGTCAATTAGGAAGTGATTCTGAACCTGATTTGGACCAAATTTTTGACATAATACTTATTTTATTCTGTATTTTATTTTGACGTGATTTTTGAGATTTTGCCAATTTTGGTGAATTTTCGATATAGACAATTTTTGGCTATACAGTCCGGCTTGTGGATTGATTTTGGACATTATTTGATTTGATAATATTTAGTTGAACCTCAGAGGTGTTTTTTGTGTTTTAGGCAAATTTCTTATATTCTTTCTTGTGAATCATCTGTTGGAACTAGCCTACAGAATAATAGCTATTCTATCGGACATCAAACTTCTAGGTCGCATGTCAGCTTGGGTACTAAACGTGTTCCCCCACTTCCAAGTAAAAATATGAATCAGTCACATGCTAGAAAGCATAACAGTGGGACACAAAATTTCAAAATTTCCAAAATTTTGAAAATTTCAAAGCAATAGTGTTTCCAAAATTTCAAAGCAAACTGCTGATTTTTCTCTATTTCTTTTTTTGGATGAGTAAAGCAACCTGCTGAGTTAGGATTAGCTACCCAAAGGACACAGTGGGAACCAACACAAATAATTATATTATTGGTGCCTAAAGCCAACAGCTAACATTTGCAAAGTCAGTGTATGATTCTGATGCATGAGGACTTGAGAATTAGACTGATATGAGTCATATCAATGTCAAATACATACCAGAGTGTAAGGATCGTTCACCATCTGTGTGGAGCTTCGTCGAAACCGGTCTTTCCTTGGTATGATGGTTCCAGCCCTTTGAAAGGCAGGAATGGTGTCTTCAGAGACCGTCAGCTTGTGGGTCATGCCTCCCCTAAATGAAGTTCCAGTTCTCAGGTCATACCAAGATTGTCTACCAGGTAAATACACTGATGCAACTTTAGCTCGCTGAGAAGATATCCAAAAGTTTAGTTTGGGATATCATAAAACAACAAAAATAATAAAAGAGATAAGTGGAGATATTTGTCCAGACAGATTTAGCACTAAGTATATGGTCACTGCAGTACCTCAGTATAAATACCTTGCACCAGAATACTGTTTCCAACCATGAAAGCCTCATCATTGCTGAAAGTAGCTTCCTCAGAAGGGAATTCCATCCACAGTGTACGCACAACAGGAACACCACTTGTGTTTGCCTCTCTAAATAATGTGTAGAAATATGGTAACAACATGTAACGGAGATGTATGGCATCTCTGATAAGTTCTGTATTTCGCTCTCTGCAGTGATGTGACCATGGGTAGATCATAAATCAGTAAATACACTAGGCTTGCAGAGATTATGAAAGATGCACGCAAGGTGAGAATATGACTGGAAGTTGTTACAAATGGATGCCCGAATTGAGATATTTATAGCATAAGCAACTGCAAACATTTTAAATCAGGTTTTCATGTCTTCCAATGACTTCCATTTGACATAAGTCTGCTTAACTCCATTCAATGAGTTCCATTCTACACAAGTCTGCCTAACTCCATTTGAGTGTGCTTGATGACCCTAAGAACCCACGAAGATTATTTCTCCAGGTATTAAACATTCTAAGTAACACCTTATTTGGAATTCATTATCTCCCTGCAGTCTTTCTGTTCGATTAAATTCATTCTCCCAGATAAAGCAAAGCATATTATCTCATCAAACTGGTCTGGCCTTTTAAAGGCTTAATACTCTGTATAAATGACTTTCAAGGAACAAGTTTCTAAAGGACCAAATACATCGTGTGGCACATAGAATACTACACTGCCATCGTAGTACATGGAAAAGGTAATCCATTGGGTAGGTGAAAGGCAATCCATTGGGTGTGGTGGGATCATGCTTCTGCCTCTCACAATTTACCGGCAAGATATATATACCGCTAACACTAATTTGGTAGGAAAATTGGGTTACCTGAATTCTCAAGAAGAATATCAGGAAACAAAAATAACAAAGAAAATAAAATTCTTTTCCCTTTTCATTTGTTTTGTATATGTTAAAAAAGGAAGTGTACTTGGACAGAAGATAACATCCTACCCAAATAACCATGGTTCACGTCTTTTTGTGTCCTGATGAGCATGAGCCCTAAAGAAAGGATAGTAGGTACCAAGTTGATACCAGCGAACTAATAATTCAGGTTCAGGATTGCCAAAAAACCCACCAACATCAGCACCTGCAGAAAAGTATATAAACAATCACCATCTGTAAAAATAAATTATGTCTTTTTTTCAAGTTATGGACATATAAAACATATACCCAATGGGTCTCAAATCCATCAGATCACCATCCACCTTGCTCTAACAGGTGAAGTGGCATTTAAGCAAGAGCTTGTTGTGTTTTTGTTAGATTAATTAATAAGGTTACCAGAAAATGGCAGTCCACTAAGACCCAGTGTCAAAACCATTGGGACTGAAACCCTGAGATGATCCCAATCCGCTGAATTATCTCCCGTCCAAACTGCACCATACCTTTGACTTCCAGCAAATAATGCTCTTGACAAAACAAAAGGCCTATCCTTCCCTTCCCCACGTTTTACAAGCCCGTTGGCAGTTGCCATGTGGAAGTAGTACCCATAGGCATTGTGTAGCTCTCGATTTTCAACATCTCCATAATGTAAAGCATCTCTTGGCATTGTTAGCTGGTCATAATAAATAGTTAAGACATTAGGCCCATAAATTTTTGAAAAACCACAGTTATCTCAGCCACCAATGTTCCAATTTCATCCCTAACAAAAAAAAAAAAAATATGTGACATATTCATAGAAATCTATCAAAATATCTCGTAGAAGTATGCACGGACATGCGATCTTCTTTATTTTATAAGATAATTTTAAATATGAGCCAAAAAGCAACACCTGTGATTTCTCCTCTACTGGGACAAAAGCTCTACATAACAACTCAAACAGCATCATATCAAACACTGGCAAGAGAATTAAGATTTTCTTTTCAAAACTTTGCATTCTAAAAAGCTGATTAATTAAGGTCCAATCCATAAGCTTCTCATGCAAACGACTCACTTCAATAAAATTACTCCAACCGCATAAGACAAAAGCTATCATTTCAAAAGAAAGAATATGAAAATCATTTTAGGGAACCCAAGCACATGTCTGCACCGCATCCAATCCTTCCACGAGCAAAAAGAATATCAAGCCACAATAGACATGCAGGAGCACACACCCATATGCATGTTTAAAAAAATTGAAAAGGAAAAAAAAAAATGAGGTGCAGCAACTGCAAGAAGCTAATTCCATCTTGACTTTCTGGGTAAGGCTCATGAAGAATATAATAAAAGGATATAGTTATATAACTTACATTACTACTTTTTCCTTTTGATGAGTAACCTATGTTACTAATTTAAAACTCAAGTGGTAGCGAACGGCGATTTTGACAGATGAGATGTCGATGCTGGAAGGCAGAGATGCTTGACTAGCAAATGGCGTTGTCTGTAGTCCTCCGGTGGTTAGAGCCCCCAACGCGCCTCACCGTAGGCCTCACAAAGAGCTGATCTCTCAGTTGGGGATGGAACCACGCCGGATGGAGCGATGCGTGAACTGCATGTGCGACCTGAAGTGGGAGTCTTTATCATCCATGCGCCACCTCTTGGGGTGGTTTTCTGCTACCACGCGTGGCTCTCCGGAGCCCAGGAGCTGTCGCGAGACCAACCACCCGCTTACCTCCAGGGACGGCACATATACTGCATGTGCCATTCACAGCCGCAACTTGGTGTTTTTTTAGTGTTTGTTTAATTTTCCTCCAAGGTTGAAAACTAAATCTATATCTCTGAGATATATTTCGATTTTTCCATATTATCTGCTTTCGGTTTTTGTGTTTTGTTTAGTTAAATAAAAAGTGTAGACTCTAGAACATTTGGTCCGTAGAGCGTGTCCCCTAATCCGTCTCAGAGCAGTGTGCAGGGTTAGTTTGTTGGTTGTGAGTCTGTTTTGGATAGAGTGGACTCTCCCAGATTGTGTTATGAAGAGGTTTGCAATCAAGACTAGACCATATCAGTCACTTTTAGTGTCTAGGGAGTTATAGATTGTCGTTAGTTGGCTTGTAATATATATTTTAAATCCAGTTGTAATGCTCAATATTAAAGATTGCAGTTTGCTTTTCTTCAAAAAATAAAAACTCAAGTGGTCAAGCATACCATGATCGGGCTGATTAGTTGCATACTGGCATACTACACCCAGATAATATTTGTTAAGTATTTCACTAATGAATATAATGAACGAAATCATCTCAAGGAATTCATTTATCTTATCAAATAATAGAACAAATTTTGAGAGGCATTCACAAGGTAGCTACCATCTTGTCAATATCAACAAAAGCACAAAATCAGCAGAAGGACACATAACTGAAGCGAGTATCATACCTCTGGACCATTAAAAACAGAAGGCTCGTTCATGTCATTCCAGATGTATAGCGAAGGAGTTGAACCAACATAATGCTCAAAAGAGAATTTGTCAGCCCACCATGATCTTATCTCCGGATTCAACATATCCGGGTACGAGGAAGAACCAGACCAACACCACCCATCGAAGTCATTCCCACTCGCATCCTTAACATAATACCCCCTTTTCGTGGCCTCCTTGTGCACATTATACGAGCCATCCCTCTTAATATGAGGATCCACAATCGTTACCATATGTCTCCCCTTGGCAGCCAACTTCCTCTGCATCTCCTCTGGATGCGGGAAGAGCATCCTGTCCCAAGTAAAATACCTCTTTCCGTCCGTGTGCTCAATATCCAGCCACAAAACATCGTACGGAATGTTGTGCTCGTCAAATTTGGAATCCACATCCTCAACATCCTCCTCGTCCCTATAATTCCATCTATTTTGGTGATACGCCGTGGCGAACAACTGCGGCATCGCAGGCATTCCAGTCACACTTGTGTACTGTCTAACAACATCCTTAGGCCCTGGACCAACAAAAAAGAAGGCGTCCACAATTCCTGCCTCGCTCATCCAAAATGTATCGATCCTAGTCTTTTCAGATGGCAACGAAATCCCAGAGTCGGCATCCCACCCGGCCCCCATCACATCAATCTGCATCTCCGCCGCATTCAACCAGAAAAACCCGGAAGTTCCTCGTGACTTCCCGTGAGAAATCATGAACGGAACAGACCCGTAAATCCCAAAAGGCGAATCGTGAATGTACTGGAACACATCTAAGTTAAACAACCTGTAGGGTTCGGAATACTCCACTCCGGGGCCACTGGTGGGCTTGAGAGCGAGGCTCGTAGCATGCTCAGGAATCCCGTACACAAAATCCGCGGCGTAAAACGATACGTCGAAGCTAATCGACTGTGGGCCGTACGGCCTTGTGTCTGTGTGCCCTCGAAAACTCTCTTCCCACTCCTCACCTTCTCTCTTGGCTGTCAATTGCTCGAAGTCAAACAAGCCATGTGAGTTCAGGGATATCACGCGATTACCACTGCCCTTCTCTCGCACGTAAACCTCAAAAGGATCGTGCCGGAGAACAGCCTCGTAGCCGTCCGCTAAGTGCACGATCGACGACAGCCCCGTATCGCCGTCAATCGTCTCCGAGGACATCCTCTGGAGCCAGAGTTTGTTGTTTGAGAATTCGGGGACGATCACATCGGGGACCTCGAAACGCTTCCTGGGTGGACCGAGGGAGTGGTCCTCGTCAATCTTGAGACGCAGGACGCCGTCCTGGTACAGGGAGAGAGTGAGAAGCAAGGGGTTGATTTCGTGGTGGTCTTCCGAGGTTTCATGATTCTTGGGGAGGAGCTTGGCAGTAAGGTCACCATCGGAGATGGTGACGTGACGGGCGAGGAGGGAGCAGGAGCCAGGCTTGCGAGCTCTGGCGCGCTTGCAGAAGGGGGTCTGGTTGCAGTTTCTGAATTCGTCTTTCTTCCAGGAGAGGACTGAGATGAAGTGAAGAGATAAGAGGAAGAAGAGAAAGAAATTAAGGTTTTTCATCTGGGAGTTCTTGTGTGGAGTGGGTTGGCATGGAACGCCAGAAACAGAGGAAGAAGATAAATCCTGAACGGAATAGTTGCAGTGTGCATCAGCAGCCAGCAATCAGCATTCAGCAGTAGACATGCAGACTTGCCGCCAGTCAATTGAAAAAAAATAAAAAAAAAAAATAAATAAATAAAATAAAATTAGGCCGTTTATATTAATAACTCTTTTCAATTTATTTTTATTTATCTTTATTTTATTATTATATTTTTATAATTTTTTATATAAAAACATAAATTTTTATATTTTTTTTTTAAATTTCAATATACATTTTTTAAATTCTAATAATTAAATTTAGAGATAAAATGAATTTAATTTATTTTTTAATATATTTATTATTTTAAAATTTGAAAAAATTGAATTAAAATTTAAAAAAATATATATTAAAATTTAAAAAATATGTATAAGAATTTATATTTTATATAAAAAATTAAAAAAATATAATAATAAAATAAAAATAAATTAGGAAGAGTTTTAAATTCAAATCAGACTAACTAAAACTGGGTTAAGCTTGTCTTTTGACATCATCCACTACATCACATATCACATTTTTCTTTTTAAATTTATTTTTATTTTTAAATTTATTCTTTTTAAATTAATTAAATTCTTCTACAAATTATATACCAAATATTTAATAAAAGAAAAAAATAAAATAGATGTATGATGATGAATAAAATTTTTCAAACAAAAAATTAGCGGTAGTGGCAGTTGCAATTTAGCACCATCTCAGTCCTCACTCAGACTCACCCTCCAACAATCTCATTTACTCTATTTGGCAATCAAACAGTGCAGGTTGACCGATCGATCAAATGTTTGTGTTAGTAATTAGTTTGGATCAAGCTGACCCAATTTTAACTGAATCAATTATTTTGGACCATGGCTGAACGCTTGCACTACATTGTCTTGATCGTATCATTTCTTTGTGTAAATGGCAAAAATGGATGAATTACGATCCAACTAAAATGCCTAATGAACAATCATAATGACTCAATATATCCACAAAGTATCCAGAACTCTTTAGAGAAATCTATAAAAATCCAAAAAAAAAAACCCAAAGATCTTCAGTAAACCAAACCCGACAATGCAGACACGACCTACAAGCTTCAGCACATTGAACACGCAGACTAAACTTGTTATGTATTTACACAAGGAAAACAACCACAATATTGTTTCTACAAAACTTCTGACATAATACATCTGGTTATTCTTCCCCTAATTTCAATGATTCAAGAAGAGCTGCCTCTTCCTCCTGCAAAACATGATAAACCAGCCAAAGAAATCATTTAGCCCACAAAAATTATGAAAACAATGATAGTACTGCAAGCAAGAGAGGCTGTGACATACCACCAACGCATTAAATTCTGTCTCCTCGTCTATTGCACTTATAATGGGAGGGTCCTCCAGGAGATCCTGTTTCAAAGAAAATAACCAGCATGTATGTAAGATCCAACGCCAACTAATTCCCAGTTCTTCAAGACCTTGTGTGAATACTTAAAATCAGATGTAGCTGAGAGACGAGCAAATGGAACTTTTTCTCCCACAAGAATGGGATGGAGGTGAGGTTACAGGTTCATCAACCACTAGGTGCGTTTTTAACTTATCAATAGAATAAATGCATTAACACAAACATGTACTTCCTTGTGCAGACAATTCTTTACAAACTGTCTACTGGGACCAAGCAACAGAACATCCAAAGTGATCAAAGATACACAAACACCCATGTGCATAGATACGGTGTTATCCACAGATATCCAGAACTCAGTTTCATCAAATCCTGAAGATCCAAAACCTTCTTTTCAGATAGTTAGTTGATCTAGGGGCCAAGAATGTCACACATACACTATCACAAGCGATATGAAGGTTCAAATCCAAAATAACATTTAGAAATGAGCGAACCCATTTTACTCTTAGTGGGCCAACAAACATCAGACGTCACAATATCTGCAGAGGTCGGAGTGACCAGAATGATTACCTTATGCATTCCTTTAAGTGGCCTGGGATAACTATCACCTGCCATAACTAATCTCTTTAATGCTGATAAATATGTAAAAGCTTCTTCAATTCCAATTCATTGATTTTACGTTAGGGACCTCTAGTTATTCTGATCTCAAAGTCTTAATTAATCTAGAAGGGAAACCAGGGCATCCCAAAATCCCTATGGTAATAACAGCATGAAGGGTGCAGACGTAATATTTTGGAAGACCGGGAATAGAGAAAGAACTATATTATCAGAAGTGATAATAATATAACTATAATCCCTGTAAAAAAGCATGTAATTAGTGTAACCTCTGAGGGTAGTGTAACCTCTGAGGGTATAAATGTCAATTGTATGTAGTGTATATATACAAGTGATAGGTCAATGAATAAAACATGAAAAACACTTTTAGGTTATCTGTTGTTACATATGCAAGTGACAAAGATTAAACTTTTAACAGAAAATCTCTACTGCAGCAAAACAATGTTCATCACGAAACGAATGAAAATTGCTTGTTACTAGCTGAAGAAAAAAGAACAGGAATGCTTACATCATCCACAATTTGCAATGCTCCATTGTGATTCTGCACAAAGAAAAATTCAACCTGTTTTAATTTTGTTTCAACTCATCCACTTACCCAGTTGCCCCCACCCCCCTCCTCCTTCAAAATTTTGGCAGAGTATATTTCCAAGTTTTTTCATCTCTCTCTCTCTCTCTCTCTCTCTCTCTCTCTCTCAGAAAATAAGAGACAAACTGATCAATCAAATTTGATTGGAGGTTCATCTTGTGTAGGTCAGCAGCAATACTCCCTTGACAAGCATAAAATCTAGAAAGTACCTTGACAGCAACAAAAAGAAGCGGGTCAGATGGTGTGTAAACCATGTATTGTGCACCATCCTGCAACAAAAGAACTATAGATTAGAAGCAGCAGTAGAATGACCATTTTTGTTTAAATTTATTTTGTTTTTTGATACATAAGCAGTGGAATAACCAGTTAAGCTTCTAACAATAGATTGCCAAGCATCACATACAAGTAAAAATAAAAATGAAACACCCATACTAGTATGGGATATGAGTACAACAAGACACAAAAACGGTGTCCACTGTAGCACTACAAAAAAAAAAGAAAAAAAAAGAGACAAATATGGTGATATCAAAAATATTTAAAAATCAAGATAAGTTAAAAATTTAACTAACTGAAATATACTCCCACTACCCCTACAATAGATCATGTTTTCAATATACTATCTCAAAATAGATTACCCGATTTGAATTCAGAGTTGAGATAAGATGAGTTGAGACAAGTTTTAAAAGTTGAATAAAATATTATTGAAATATTATTTTTTAATATTATTATTGTTTTGATATTTGAAAAATTTGTATTGAGATTTAAAAAAACTGTATTGAGATTTGAAAAAGTTAAATTCGGATTTGAAAGTGTAATGATGAGTTCATCTCAACTCCGAATCCAAACCACGCCTAAAGTTTTCAAAAAATGAATACATTCATATTTGTCTAGTTTTTTTTATCGCTCTTAATTTGAACCATATTTTCAAATATGATCTCACCTCTCTTTGCAATCAACGAAATTTTACAAAGAATGTTAATGTCTTGACGTGTATGCAATTAGTAAACTTTTATGTGGTATGTGGGAAAAAGTATGAAAACATGTTTTTTTGGTTGGCACCAGGTGTCTTCAAACAAAGTCCCAACTAATCTCATAGGTGCACAAACCTTCGACAAGGAGTTTCCCGCGTGAGACCTTAAGGTTATTCAAGGATATTCCCCTAATCTGATAGCCTCTAAAAATTACTTGCACCTAAAGGTTCAAACCTTCGACCTGGAAGGGGCATACTACCAAGATCAAAGCTCTAAACACTTGAGTCAACCCCAAGGGGCTTTAAAAAATTAAAATCATTCCTAAGAATAATTAAAAACACAATAACAGATAGAAAATACTCAATCCCAATACCAATTACCCTTGAGTGATAATGGGATAATAAATACATAAAAACATTTGGGTAAGCATAAAGAGAAAGAAACAGAGAGCATGGGAAAGATTTTTTTTTTCTTTTCACTTTTTCCTCCACTTTAATTATTAGTTGTAACCCTTGTTTAGCGACTGTTTCCAAACCATGTATCAAATTTGAGTTATTTTAAGTCGTCAAACACTGATCTGGCCATGTCTGATAAGTCTCAAACGCTGAGAGTCCAGAGTTTTGAAGTATCATGATTCATAGAGATTTATATAAAAGCTTCTCGTCTACGAGATTCTCACACCATCCCTTTTTTTGGTGATGTGGAACTCCAAAAACTGTGCAAATGCAACATGTCTTTTACTCGGTTAAACTCCAGACCCATGTAACGTGCCCCCATTATAGGCATTGCAAACCCTTTAAATAGAATGTTATAAAATGCTATAAAACTACTTAATATGACTATCAAAAGTATCACTGCCGAGAAAAAAACAAATATTATTATAAAGAATCATAGCTCTTAAACTTTGGAATAGATTGTTCCCTTTTGACACCAAAATGCAGATGTTGACAGATTTAGGAGCTGCCAACTGTTGATACGGTTTTAGGTTCTGAAAAGATGTGATTGTATGTTTGGGAACATTGGATGAAAGAAATTAAAGCTTTTAGACTAAGTAGGGGTAGTAGTCGATGTATCAAGCTTAAAGAATGTTGACTGGGATAAGATATGCTCTCCTATCTCTTCTGGTGGATTGGAAATCAGAAATCTTAGGATTGTTAATAGTTGTGGAGATATAAAAATATAAGATATGCTCTCCTATCTCTTCTGGTGTATCAAGCTTAAAGCATTACTTGGGAAATGGTTGTGGAGATATACTAAGGCCTGGATTGGATACACAGTTCAGATGAGATAAAATGAGATGTTTTGAATAGTAGTGAGATTTTTTGTATTAAGATGAGATGAAAAGTTTATAAAAGAAGTGTATGTTTGGATTGGAGATGAGATAAGATATCTGACTTTTTGGAATTTGATGAAGGAAAAGACAAAAACTACAATTGGGTATTCTCAAATGAGATCCCGACTGACTTCCTTTTTTTATACTTAATGATTAAGTGTCTTTATTGATGTTGTGAATTTTCTTTTTTTTAAAACAACATATTTAAAAATGTAAAACAAATGCATGAGAAAAAACACACTGGGCGGGATCCAACATGTGTGGGTGTAGAATCACTTTTTTGATGAAGGGGTGGGTCCCATCAATGATTGAGTAATAGTTAAGAATATATTAATAAAAAAAATCTTATGAGTAATTAAAAAATTATCATATATAAATTTAAATCCCAAAATATAATTGGAAGTTGTTGACCAAAATTACTCTATAATTCCAAAAACTAATTTCTCTTTTTTAAAAGATGTTATTCTAAAAGATATTATTATTCTAAAAATAATTTAAATCTAAAAATATATTGAGAAGTTGTTGGCCAAAATTTATAATTTCTCTTTTTTAAAAGATATTTTTATCTATTTATTTTTCTATGTATAGGAAATACGTCATTTTCTATTCTAATTATAAATTATTATAATTTTGATTATTCTAATAAATAAGTATATGAATTATGTTGTAGCTTTTTTTAAACAATTTATTAATTTCGATTTTTCTAATAAACCCCAAAATGCACTTCTATTCAATACTCACAAAATTATCAATTTCTTTGTGAAAATATAGTATTCTAATTATGACATTGATTATTCTATTTTAATCACGAAGGAATTCTTTTTCACTTTGTGGGATTCATTTTACTGTTTATGTTAGAAAATAATGAGATGAGTTTGAAAACTTAGAGATGACATAGATATGTGAAATTCATCGTTTGTATAGACAAAACTATCTCATTTGAACAGACCAGATGAGATAGTTTCTCATCTGGTCTATCAAACCAAACCAGGCCTAAGGAACCGGAAACCAGAAGTCGGTGATTGATTCTAAATAAGGAGGTGTGTGGGGAGATTGGAGCACTAGAGAGGTAAGTGAGGCTTATGGAGTGGGACTTTAGAAACATATTAGACGAGGATG
Source organism: Platycarya strobilacea (assembly GCA_036898215.1). NCBI lineage: Eukaryota > Viridiplantae > Streptophyta > Magnoliopsida > Fagales > Juglandaceae > Platycarya > Platycarya strobilacea. The sequence goes on along the minus strand of CM072546.1, from coordinate 19,628,039 downwards.
GGGATATTCACTCATCACACTAGACTTGTGTTGGCAGATTGTTCTAGAATTAACTTCTGGAGTGACCTATGATGTGGAGATAATGCCTTTAAGAACTCATTTCCATCTGTTTTCAAAATTGCATGTGAAAAAGAAGCTTCTATGACTGATGTTATGGTGTTATCTGGGGACCAAGTATAGTGGAACGTGAACTTTAGTGGGGCTGCCCAAGATTGGGAGGTTGATAGCTTTAAGGATTTTTTCCGTCTTCTATACTCCATTAAACTGAGCACTCAAGGAATTGATAGGTTGTGGTGGATAACTGCAGGTAAAGGCATTTTCTTGGTTTGCTCTTTCTATAAATTTCTCACATATTTGTAGGATATTTTTTTTTTTGATAAGTAAAATTTTATTAATCAAAGAAGAAGGCAAAGCCGATTCGTAGGATAATCAATTCCCGTGAAAGAGGATTTGGCGAAATAGGGTGCCTCCTAAAGTAGCATTTTTTGTTTGGTCGGCTTCTTTGGGAAAGATTTTTTGATAGATAATAATAGAATTTATTCCAAGTAAATAGCATAGCCCAAGTACATAGGATGTATACAAGTACACCAAAATACAAGCTATAGCGAAATAGAACTAAGGCAAAACATTACAAATATTTTCCATCCCTTACAAGGTTCCTCACCCAAAAGCTTATAGTGCTAAAGAAAAAAAATACTTAAATTCCCCCATAGTTCATTCACAAGCTTCGAAACACCACCCATTTCTCGCTAACCATAAGCACCAAAACAGACAGGGGTACCATCCTCCACACTAATGCACTACCTCCACATCCTACTGAACCTTGCCAGCTTGCCAAAAAGTCCACCACACACAAAGGCATCACCCAAGCAATGCCTACCCTTCCAAATCTGGTACCATGGGAAAGATTTTGACAATAGATAACTTACAGAAACGTGGGGTTATCATAGTAGATTGGTTTTGTATGTGCAAGAAGAGTGGCAAGACTGTGGATCATCACTACTGCATTGTGAGGTTGCTAGAGCGATATGGGATGATGCGTTCTACAAACTAGAGCTGGCATGGGTAATGCTTGCCACAATGGTTGTGTTCTTGGCTGGTTGGACAAATTTTGGAGGTGTTCCACATATCAAAGCAATGTGGAAAATGGTGCCTATATGTACTTTGTAGTGTTTATAGCAGGAGCGAAATGACCGGACATTCGAAGACAAGGAATGCTCTCTAGAGGATATTAAATCACTCTTTGTTAGAACTTTATTTCTATGGGCCATAGCTTTTGATTTTAATGGCCTTGGTATCCATGATATCTTGTTTCCTTTTCTTCTTTCTAGATAGGTGTTACCTCGTGTATATCATCTTGTGTACTTGGGCTATGCCTATTCTTAGGTTTACTTATCAAAAAAAAAATGTTGAAACTTGAAGAATGCTGCTTGCTGGAATTTCTACTTGAAGTTATCCAAGTGTTTAGATAATGACATTAATGGTATCTAAGCTCCAATCCAAAACAAGAATTACTTCACTGTCCAATTATGTAATGTTTTTTATTGGTTCTTTCATCAATCATTTATGTATATTTTATTGAAGATAACAGTTAGATATGAAATTTAATATGGTAACAATTAGGTCATTCTATAAAGGTACACGCACATTTACAAGTCAGTTTGCAGCAACTTTCATATTTTCCACATACCATAAATACATCAATTTTGTATGATATTAACTGTTCAAAGAATAGGGGGCTATGACATTACCAAATGGAAGCATGTGATTTCTACACCTTCAGTTGGCAAGCCATCCACATCTTGTCCATCATCTGCAAAATAGTAAGCAACCTACGGTAAAATTTTGCCACACAAAGAGACCTTTTGGGTAAGATATGATCTTACACAGACAGATGGGGAATAGGCTGGGGGCTGATAAATAAACAAAGAAAAAAGCCCACTTATATGATTCAAGAAGCATGAATTAGTTTAGAAAGAGAGGGCTATTGCCTGTACGGAAATCAAATATGTCATCTTCGGAGTAGCAAAACCCTCCTCGAGCTGTATAACAAAATCTGATAGGATAAAAAAGAAAGAACCAAATGGAGCCAACACATTTAGGATAAACAAAACAAACTGATATTATTAATGTCCCAAATAAGCAAATCTCTACCACCATACCCACTATGTACAAGATGCATGTGTATCTTGGAAAGAGCATAAGCAGCAGATGGAAGAATGGATTCAACTTCTTCATCATTGACCTACAATGCAGAAGATGGTGATTATAAGGATCTGGAATGTGAAGCTTACTAATGGAGAAGTCAATGAAAGATTACTTAATAGACCTTATTCTAGCCACCAGGGGAAAAAATTGGGTTGATTAGCGATATAAGTAAAGAAACTTTTGATAGAGAACCAATGCATAGAAATGAAAAAAATGGTATAGTTGCTCAGAAAAGAAGGTCTAGTTTATTAAAGAAAAAAATTGCAATCATATGATTTCCGCATCATACAGCGCCCCCTTTATTTATCACCTACATCTTCACTATCCATCAATCGTTAATAATTTAACCATTTTCAATGCCAAACTTAACTGGCCCTTAACCCCAATAAAATTGGAGTGGGGTGTAAATTCTCACCAGCTAATCAGGCTTAGTCACAAGTATTCTTTAGTCATTTTATCATTTTGGAATCACACTTTCTTTTCCCTCCCTGCTTTTATATATCTTTATTCATTACTCTTGATCGTGTTAATTTATGCTCAAATTACTCATGTTTGTTTAGCATCTCTCCACCACATCTTTTCTGTAACAGGACCATCTCAAAATATACATATTTTAAGGTAGAAGATCAATCATAAGATCAAGTCTGGATAAATCAGAACCGAACTAAAAAATTATAAGGTAGAAGAATAAACATACAGCTGACCAGCCATCGATATTCGTGCTCTTTAATATCTGTACAGGCCTGCAGAAAGTATCCATCTATTAAATTTCATAGATATAACTTGGGATATACTTGGGGACATATTGCACATGCAGAAGCAGCATTTCTTACGTGTCAACTGGGCAGAGCAACATGCATTCATCCCCTTTAGAACTTCTGAACACTCTCCTCACAACGCACTCTAATGGAAGATTATTCATTGGATCAACCTGTCCATGAGTTCTTTAGAAATTTCACATTTTTTTATCCAAAGACCAACAGAGCCATGGTAGTCCATCGATTGAAGTAAGAGGGGAAAACCAATGCTTCTAATTACTACTTGGAACCGCTTTGGTAAAAAAAAAAAAAAGTAACTAGAATTTATAACCAGATTTTCCCTTTTCCTTGATTGAACAAGAAGAGCATTGGGAAAAAAATTTCCAATTTTGTACCAATTTTCAAATCTTCACCTAGCCCGTCTTTAGAAGCAAGAAGAAACTCACAATGGTGGCAATTCGCTTCGCCGGAGCCGAAGCCATCACAAGTCTCCCATTATCATCGACCACGAACCCAGCTGGCGGTTTCGGCAAAGGCGTCTGTTGAAACGACAAAGACCGCTCATCAGAGCCCAAATATTCCTCGAAGTCTTCGCCAGCATCACCATTATCGCCACCCAAATCTTGGACGACTTCAACTTCTCTGAAATTCGAAGCCTCGGAACCACTGCCACCGCCCTTACTCTTTTTCTTCTTCTTATTGGCCGGTGGTTTCTTGAGCGGTCCGGTCTGGGACTTGGAGGCGCGGCAGAGAGTGAGAGGTAGTATGGCGGTGGAGCTTGGATTTGGGATGGGAAAAGAGGTTGAGGTTGGGAAAGGAGGAAGTGATGGGTGGTGGAAGGAGAAGAAGGAGAAGTTTGAAGACGGTGCTGATGACGTTGTGGAGACTGAGGAGTACATGGCCGACTTATGCGGAGATGCTTCAGTGTGCGAGTGTTGGCTGCTTTGAATGTCTCACTGTTTCCCCACGAGTTGGTGGTTCGAAATCTCGCCCCTCGCCCCTCGCCCCTCGAGTTGGTTTATGTGCCTGATAAATGATATTTGTAATTAAAAAATATATAAATACGATCTTATAACCGTAAAAGACAATTTATTATTTTATTATCTTTTTTCAATTTTTTCAATTTTTTTCAATTTAATCGAACTCTCTTTTTTATTAAACTACATTTCTACTCAAAGTCTTACTTCGAACCACTTAAGACTCGTTTGAATTTAGAAATAAGATGAGATAATTTATGAATAGTAATAAAATGAGTGGTTAAAATGAATTAAAATTTAAAATAAGTAATTAAAATGAGTTGAAAATACAAAATAAAATAAGATGAGTTAAACCTAATTTATAAAATAAATCAAACCTCACTCTTTTTTTCAAATTCTTTTTAATTTTTTCTTGTCTCTTCATTAGACCATATTCTTCCTCTCATCATTTCACTTTTCCATTTAATCGAACTTTCCTCTCTCTCGTAAAGCTTTTTCTGCTCAAACTCTCTTATTTTATCGAACTCTCTCTTATTGTTGTCAAGTAATCTCTTATTTTTATTAATAGAATGAAAGGGCAAAAAAACAAAAAAATCACAGAAGGCGTAAGGTGTAGAAATAAAATAATAACTTAGAAGAATTTTTTTAATTGTTATTACATCTAAATAATGGGTGATATTGAAATTTACGATAAACAAAATTGTATAATTAATATTAATTTATTTTTTCATATTTTGTTCCTCATTTATATGCTTGTGAATTCTGCTGGGGGTGATATTGTCTATCTGTATCATCCGTTTAATCTTTTGCCAAAATTTATGAATAGTATCATATCGATACAATAAAATATAAGTTGGATGGAAAACTTTATAAGCACTTCAAGGTAAGCGTACTACCTCCCCTTCCCCTCAGAGTGGGGTCGTAGGGCCCAGTTACTTTTTGGGCCTTTGGCCCATTTTAATGTTAAAGATAAAAAATGACTTACAAACACATTCAAATTTGTTTTGGGTCCAAAATTCACCTACACATACAAATATATTAAAAAATTGAAAGAAAATTATATGAATAGAAACTATTAACTATATATTAATTACTAAGTTCTAAATTCCAACCCAAAGAGAAGAAAAATTATCAATATGTGACTAAAGCCAACAAGGGCCATAAACAAGTCATCTTTGAACTGAGAGATTGGGTTAGGATGCATATGAGAAATGAAAGATTTTCAACCCGTAGGTGGTCCAATATATCCTAGAAAAGACGGTCCATTTCAAGTCATTGAGAGAGTTAATGATAATGCATACAAGTTGGATCTTCCAGGAGAATACAACATTAGTACTACATTTAATAGTTTTATTCTTTCTATTTTTTATGTACGTGATGACAACGTCAAATTCTTTTAATGAGATGAGGAATGATGAGAATCAACAAGTACTATTAAAGGATCCATTGCATGTTCTAGCTGGATCCATTACAAGAGTAAAAATCAGGAAGATTAAAGAAGCACTTAATAGGCTGATTCAAGAGATTTTGATTGATTATAAAATTGGGCATTCCAAACTTGACCCCAAAAAAAGATGAAAAGAGTAATAAATATAATCTAAACTATTGATGGGGTTGGTCTTACTTAATTGGGCGTAATTTCGTTGGTAATGACGTGGATAAATGGTTGTAATTTCCTTAGAAAATGTGTGGACTAATGCTTGATTGTGGCTTGAGTGGGCGTGGAATTAGAAAGAGAAAGTGGCTAATTACTTTATACAACGGGACTAATTAATTGGCTGATTGACTTGCCTATTTCAAACTTTTATTAGGCGTGATTTTCTTTCTCATTTCAGTCTATTAATGGTATCGAGGAGCTGCTAATTAGTGTTAATTTTAGGCTTCAAAAATCTAAATTTTAGCTTTCTTAGGTAAGTATTCAAATATTATTTGTTGGGTTTCAAAGCGTGTCGGTTGAGATTCCCATCAACTCATTTATTCAGTTTTAGATAAATTATCAAATAAAAGATTAAGAAAATTAAATTCTGACTCTACCACATGCCTACAAGCAAACTAACCCATGACGTTTTTATACCTGTGCATGCAAGGTAAAAAAAAAAAAGACAATATGAGAAGGAAAAGAAGAAAGAAAAATAATGATGCAGCAAGTTAAAAAATGGAATGAAATTATCGCATTTACAAATTATTAAAAAAAACTATTTGTATCGATTCTTCCACCATCTCCTTGACAACAATGCCAGAATTTAATTATGCCCAAAGAATAACGCAATGGTTATAACATAGTTTTAAGGTGTTGATTTCTCAAGGAAACAAATTAAAGAACCAGAGACAAAACAAGAAAACTAAAACAAAATATTTAATGATCAATGAGAAAGAACTAGTTTTAAATGTGATTTAACAGCTTAAACTACAATGATTAAAAGAATAATTACTCAAATTTACGAACAGCAAAATATCGAGAATTCCTTACTCAAATTAGGAAATACTCCACCTATTTAAGCCCCCTTTAAAGTAAACTGATGACGTTCTCTAGTTAGTATGCTAGAGGGATACATCAATACTTTTATACTAAGTTGTAGTACATTAGGAAATCCCGTGAATAGAGAGATAGGAAAAGCTCTATTACTAAAGTCAAATTACTAAGTAATAAGCATCACTAATGTCTAAGGTATTAAGCTATTATAAATTTACAATGATACAAATTAAGATAACTAGTAGACTATTATAAAATTACAAATACATCTAAAAATAGTAAGTACTAAGTAATAATCATCACTAAAGTCTAAGGCACTAAACTATTACAAATTTATAATGATATAAATTAAGACAACTAATAAACTATTAAAAAATCATGAATACATCTAAAAATAATAAATACTACAAATTGCACTATTAAGTATTACAACTACTTGTAAATTAACAAAATCATAACATTGGATAGTGTGATGGTTTGATCAATTTTGGGTGGCGATGAGTTCACTAAGTTGAGTTGACGGTTGAGTGCTATGAGAATCAAATTCAAGGAATCAAGATAATAAAAACCTGTAATAATAATAAGTTGAAAATAAAACAAGTTAGAATTATAAATATAAAAGTACTAACTAAGATGAGATTGTGTCATCGAGTTGGAAGATAAGCATAGAAGGATTCGACATATACATTAAGAATATAAAAGTTACAAAATATCAAAACCCATGAACAAAATAATTAGATACTAAAAATAAAAATATTATAAAATTATAAATGCAAATAACAATTGATGGACAAATTGTGAAAACCATGGTAATGGCAAATATACACAAACTTATACTGCAACAAAGGTAGCCGTAAACGTCGTCCTAGGTGTCACTACAACAATTAAATTGAAATTAACACCTACTAAATGAAAAAAATAAATTAAAATAAGAAAATTGAATTCAATTGATAATTAAACAAATCTAGGTTGAACAGTACCCTCCTCCTCGGCGTCGATTTGATCATACTCAAGAACATTTGGAACATGAATTGGACTCTTTGTGATCTAATTCAGCGTGAAAATCAAAGACTCTACAGTGATAGGATTTAATTAGCTCCAAAATGGATCAAATACGCCCCTCTAATGCTAAAGGCCAACTCTGAGGCTACAGTACTAATCGAATAGCTAAAATACTGCAAACTATCTATGCAAGGATGGGATACTTGGAGATATTTATTTTCCACCAAGTTAAGATATTAAATTCTCGTACATATGATTAAAGATCTATTGCCAAGTATCTGTCTATCTCTAATTGAGCATCTGCAGACGAACTTGTCACAGGGTTTGGCACCATCCTATCATCCTAGTCCATTCAAAGTTTTTTCCTAACTTCAATATTTGTAGTGGGGGGAAGGTGTAGGTGCCTCAATACTACCATCTCACAAGATGGTAAACTTAACAAATAATATATCAAGAGTTTCTCTAACTTGAGATGCAATATGCCCCGTCTATACTTGCATGTAGGCAATACCCAATCCATATACCATGTCATCTACTTTAAACTAGGGGTTAAGGATAACAACTACATATAACAACATATTAGCCCTAACAAAATATCCACCCCCAGTACTTATGGTACTTCGCCCCATTGTCAATGTCATCTCTTGCAGCTTAGTGTGACCACCCGCGACTCTCATCTAATTCTTTTTTCACCTTACATATTTGTTGACAAAAATAATGGGATGTAGGATATAAAGAGCCAGATAGGATCATGGTAACCTCATAGAAAAATCTCATAAAATCTACAAAAGTAGATACAACCTCTCAGTTATTAAACATAGGCTTCCCCAATGCTACGTGATCATTAAAATATTTTACATATTGTATGTTTTCATTACCCAAATCTGCAAATGCAAAATCATACTCTTGAGCCGCCTCCAATATAAAAAAATGTTGACAATCTAGTCTAATTATTTTTTCACTTTACATATTTGTTGACAAAAATGAAGAGATATAAGATACAAAAAAACCAGATAGAGTCATGGTAACCTCGTAGAAAAACCTCATAAAATCTACAAAAGTAGATACAATCTCTTAGTCATCAAACATAAGCTTCCCCAATACTACGTGATCATCAAAATATTTTACATACTGTATGTTTTCATTACCCAATTCCACAAATGCCAACTTATACTCTTGACCTGCCTCTAATATAAAAAATTTTGACAATCTCATTTAATTCTTTTTTCAACTTACATATTTGTTGACAAAAATGATGGGATGCAGGATACAAAGAATCAAATAGAGTCATGGTAATCTCATAGAAAAACCTTATAAAATCTACAAAAGTAGATACAACCTCTCATTTATCAAACATAGGTTTCCCTAATGCTACGTGATCATCAAAATATTTTACATATTGTATGTCTTCATTACGCAATTCTGCAAATGCCAAGTCATACTCTTGAGCCGCTTTCAATATAAGAAATGTTGACAATATCATCTAATTCTTTTTTCACCTTACATATTTGTTGATAAAAATAATGAGATGTAGGATACAAAAAACCAGATAGAGTCATGATAATCTCGTAGAAAAACCTCATAAAATCTACAAAAGTATATAAAACCTCTTAGTCATCAAACATAAGCTTCCCCAATGCTACATGATCATCAAAATATTTTACATATCGTATGTCTTCATTACGCAATTCTGCAAATGCCAACTCATACTCTTGAGCCACCTCCAATATAAAAAAATGTTGACAATCTCATCTAATTCTTTTTTCACCTTACATATTTATTGACAAAAATGATGGGATGTAGGATACAAAGAACCAGATAGAGTCAGGTAATCTCGTAGAAAAACCTCATAAAATCTACAAAAGTATATACAACCCCTCAGTCATCAAACATAGGCTTCCCCATTGCTACGTGATCAACAAAATATTTTACATATTGTATGTCTTTATTACCCATTTCCACAAATGCCAACTCATACTCTTGATCCGCCTCCAATATAAAAAATGCCGAGTTCCATCTTGTAGGCAAATAAGTGTAAAAACCCTTCTTACATGTTAGGCCCATAGATCTTGCAGCAACCTTGAGTTTCTCCAATCTCGCAGGATTAGATCTCACCCATCTCACAGCAATCTTGACTCGAGCAATCAGGTCATTAAAGTTTTTTCAAATCATTATCAAAAATAAGATTTAGAATATGTGCTACACACCACACATGAAAATAATCACCATCCAAGATTGTCTTATTCGCCTCTTAAAGAAAAGTTTTAAGATGTCACAATACGACATCGTTTGTGATGACCTGATATTTTTTCCATTAGATTTATCATACTTGGGATAGTTATATATACCTTAGACCTATTCTTGGCTTTTTATTATAACTTTTTGAAAATATATGTTGCTAGTAGCACTTTAAGCCCACAAAGGTAAGAAAGATTTTATTGTTTTAAAGTAATACATGGCAATTGGAGGAATGGGATGAAAATACAAACAATGGAGATTTTTTATTGAGAATTTCGGTCATGAGAGATGTGTTAGAAATATATATATATATATATATATATAGATAAATGGGGATACATGACATAAAACTAAGTTATTGTTTAGGAAATTTGAGATAGGTAACATGGGAAGAAGGGTTAGGCAAAATGGTAGTTTTTCTTTAGTCAAGGGTAGACACGTGACTTGAGATAGACTAGCCTAGAACTAAGAGGTAGGTGGAAAATAGTTTTGTCATATAGCTAAAGAGTGCCAAACGAAAATGAGATAGAAAAAAAAAAAGAAAAAAGAAAAGAAAAGAGAGAACCAACTTGTATAATGCCACCACCAACTTAGGCTTTTGAAATTGACTTAGTGTTGTATTCCTTTAAAATATCTTTGTAACATACATGATAACTTGACATGTGTAGGGACAAGTGGCACCCTTAGCTTAAGATAAATCTCAAGTCGTGTCAAATGCCAACCAAGCCTATAAGGAAAGGAAATGAGTATACTAATGCCTAAAGGAGGGTATATGGCACGGTAAGGAGGTATACATGTGTTTTTGGATTTTTCTTCCACCATTTTGGCTTAGGAATTCCAATCACTATATATATAGATATTCCTCCTCCATTTCTTATTTTGAAACTCTCGGCCAAATTCACTTGGAATATCCTCCACCTTTATTTCCACTCATTTCTCTCTACAACCACTTTTCAAGACATTTTGGAGTGATCTTTTAAAGGATTTTTCAAGACAAACCATCATAATCCCTTGGAAAAATTTGTAAGTGCACTTATAATTCACTCTTAGTATTTACTTGTATATTAGAATTAATATGTTGAAGCCATTTGAGTGCTTAATATGTTCATATGATATGTTAAATTTGGAGGCTACACCATTTGTTCCTCCTTCAATGCAACCAAAAGTCAAATAATTATATTCGTCCCGACTGACATCTCCAAGTGGAGAACCACCTAAACTTGAGCTCAAACTGCTTCCATCAAATTTAAAGTATGCGTTCTTAGGCCAAGACTCTATTTTTCCAGTTATTATTAACAGTTCCTTAAGTGATGTAGAGGAGGAAAAGTTGCTGAGAATCTTGCAGGAACACAAAATGACTTTGAATTTTCTAAAAAATCACACTAGTCGCAGTAAAGCATCTCTACTTTTGCTCAACTAATGGTATTTAATTCTAAAACTAAAACCACAAATCACCTCTCGGTCTAATTATAATCTAGTTGATCAAACAATAATCCATAAAAATTGTAAGTATTAAGAATAAAAATTAAACACTCAATCATGAAAATATTAAAAATAAAATAACTCAGAATATAAACTGTATGTTCAATATTAAATTACATCAACGCCTTGGAAAATACAATTTAATTCATAATAAAATTAAAAAGAAAACAAATAAAACTTATTTTTTTATCGGAATCGATTGATGAACATGCAGCTCTCATTTCTTTCCTTCAGATACTTCCCCTCAGAAAAACTCCAAAGAAAATCTCCTCAAAAGATCTCTGCACCTCTCTAGGTCTGATCTCAAAGTCTCTGTGCGGCATTCTCTGTCTGAGTTCCCCCTCCTCTCTGTTCTAAGTCTTATATATATATATGCTTCCAATGAGATGTCGTATGCATTTAGGTGTCCAAATAGAAGTCTAAAACTAATATTAAATCGATTGGGTCCATTTGAGTGAATTAAAGTCAAAAAATCAAATGCGGCCAATGATAGGAGTCTTACGGCCATGTGGGGTCTCTAAGAGTAAAGCCGTGGGTCCTCTTGTCAAGTTGCATGTTGAAATTGAGCACAAACTCAATACAAACGTGAGATGCTTCCCAAAAGTCTAGTGAGCCTTGAAATCAATGCTTATGTTTGTAGAAGCCCATCATGAGAGAGTCTAGCTGCAAATTATGTGCGGCCCTTAGACTAGTGGACCTCTCCTATTTGCAAAATTTTTATTTTATTTTCTTCTTATTCTTGCAACCAACAAAATAAATAAATAAATCAATTAATTAAATAAAAATAAAATAAAATTGAATAAATAAAAAACTAACAAATTTTTATAAATAAAAAGATAATAAAATCATATCAAAATTACACTTATCAATTTATGTGGCCTAATCTTAAATGTCATAAATATGCACAATCAGTAGACATGTTCAAATAATTAGAAATTGATACTTTATTAATATCAATACTCAGTACAAACATATCGTGATCTTTTATGCCTTTCATTGATATATTTCCTTTACTTATTAAAACGATTTCAGACTTAAACTCAATTGTATAGCCTTTTTGATCTAGTACAGACACTGATACTAAATCTCTTCTAATACTAGGTACATATAATATATCACTAATTAAAATAACGGAACCATCTATTTTAAATTTACATATACCTTACCCCAAGACATCGCATTATGTATTGTTACACACACTTTATGCTTTCCTATTTCTTTATCTTCAAGTTTGACAAATAAATTTTTGTTCCTGCATATATACTTTGTTGCTACAGAGTCAATTCATCATGAATCTGTCGCTAGTTTCACGAACATTACTTTAGATACTATCATCACAATTTCTTTACTTTTTTGTGCTTTTCCTCTATTTACATTGTGTTTTGTAATGCCCATTTTTTCTACACTTAAAACAGTTTCTAGAAAATGGTTTATTTTATTTCTTTTTCAACTTTTTTTTTCTTAAACTGTCTTGGTTTCATCTTTTTTTTTTTTTTTTTTAGAATGCTTATCCTGAGCTATCATTAATTTTGAAATATTTACTTTCTTTATTACTTTTCTCCATCATTTCTCCTTCAAGTACTAAAAATACTGGAAGCAAAGTCATTGTCATTTATTTTCCACTATGTATTAATGAAGTGACAATGTGATCTCAAAATGAAGGAAGACTATTAGTATAGTTGTAACTTACATCTTATCAGTGAGAGGATGGTCAGCATCATGTAATTCTTTTGCAATTAATTCCATTTGAAGTACATGATCATCAATATCATCATTATCATTCATACAAGTAAGTTAAACTTATCCAATAATAATTGTATATGAGTATCTGACGTTAAATCATACTTAGCCTCAACTGCATCCATTATTTCTTTTGTAATTTTATAATCTTCAAATAAAGAAATAATATAATCATTCATACAATGCAAAATTAAAACTTTTGTCCATGCATTGTGTTCTTCCCATTTATTTTCAGTTATTACAGTACTCCCACTTTCATTTTTGACATTTTCCACAGTTTTTGATGACTTAGATGTTGTTAATGTATATAAAGTTTTTTCATGGGTTAGAAGAAAAGTTATATGCATTTTCCAAGTTTTAAAATTTCTTCCATTCAGTTTTTCTATCATCGAGTGATCAATACCTTTCTCGGTGCCATAAACAATTAGCCTTAATAAATTAATAACAATATTGTAGAAATAATACTAATAAATGTGTATTATTTAAATACAAAAATTCAACTGTGAAAAAATAAAAATTATTACAAATTTAATAATAATAACTCTTGAATTTAATCTAAGGAGGCAACCTTAAAATCCTCTTGTTTTCAGATAAGGAGAATAATGAAGGTGACGCCCCGATCAAAATGTTCCACAACCCTTTCTTGATGTTTCTCCTCTTTCAAAGAACTTCTGAAGATTATTTCATCTAAAAAATATTTTATTATGATTTGGAACAAAATTTGGAGCACGATATCTTTTGAATGAACGAAATTGGGCTTGAAATGGCTTCGAACGGCCCAAGAAATTGGGTCAGCAAACTGGGTCAGACGGGTGAATCAGATCAAGCCGAGTTCGAGAGTTGATCCGGTGCCGATGGTTGGGTCAACGGCTGGAATACTGGCTCGGCTCAAGACTAGACTGGTGGCTCAGCTCGAGTAGACTAAAAACGGTGTTGTTTAGCATCAACCATTGTAGCCTCTCAACGACTGAAACAACAATGTCGTTAGGCCTTGGTTGGCTAAACAACGTGTCGTATAGTGGAGGAGAGAAACAACCCTTGCTCGAAGTGGCAGTGTCGTTCGGCTCAGAAGTGCTAAATGGCACGTTGTTTAGCGGTGACAGTTTTGAAAAGTTGCTAAACGAAGCATCATTTACAACCGGCGACTTTGGCTTTTCACTAAACGATAGGTGGCTCCAGTTTTGAATCTCTGCTAAAGGATAAGTCGTTTTCGTCAGGCAGAGCCGAATTTTCTTCTTCTTCCTCGACTTTTTCATTGTTTTGAGACTGGAAATTCACTATCTTCATTTCCGTTTGATGATATTGTAGCCAAGATTGAAGATTTTGACGTGCTTTCAAGATTTATGAAGTCTGATAGCGGTAAAAAATTTCAACAAATCCCTCAATCAATGTTGGTGGGTGATGGAAAATTGAAAAAAGTGTTACTTCTCTGAGAAAAAAATTTCAATAATTTTCTTCAAAATAAAAACAATTTACCAAATTTTACAGATTTTCGGTATACTCCAATCCTCCATCGTGACTTGATAAAGTGAAACTCTTAGATTTTCAAATTTTCGAAGATCATTATAATATACAAATGTGGTTGCCAAACCAATCACTTGTCTATTAATTATCTTCTCAATGCGTGAAAAAACTCCTGAAATTTCTTCTGACATGACCAACTCTGATACTACTGTTAGAAAATGAAGAACAAGAAGGAATGAAAATGATGATAATTCCGTGAGGGTGTTTGTCCCACAAGTTAGTGATGGCAAGAGAAAGAATGTAACTTAATAATTTGTACACTAGTAGCCTCTATTTATAGGCAACCATACACCCATTTGAAAAAGTCACAACCATTAATATCTCAATGGTTACTAAGCGATTCAGTGACACAACACTTTGATTAAATCAAAATGTTGTGTCTTTTGACATTGTACAAGAGATACAACATTTTAAATTAATTAAAATGTTATGGCTCTACATTCTCAAACACCATCACCTCTCATGGAACTCTCACTATGGGGAGAGTGCAATTTTAAAGCACACACCGTTTTATGATCACATCCCATGAAATAATATCTTTGTATGATTATTGTTATATTTTTTGTTTGTTTCCGCTATGTTATACTCCAAATTTAATCTTTGATAACCAATTTATCCCAAGAATCATTTATTTCAAAATTTTAAGCAGATGGAAAAATGTAAATTTAATTATTTAATAACCTTAGAAATCTCTCAAAACTCTTATTAAATACTTTTATATTGCTTGAAACTTGGCTTAACACCTGTCTTGACAGATGAACAATAATAACGAAAGGGCAGTCTTTTCTACTACAGTTTTCAAACAATGGTGAAGAAAAAAATTACAAAAATAAATATAAAAGCCTCTCAGGTAATGTACGCAAAAGCGATATCACGTATTTGAATCTCTCCACTATAATGATTTGTTAGTTTCAGCTGCATGCTGCTTCTACGGCGAGTTTCTTAGTTGCATCAGGACACAAACCTTCACTGAAATTCTCCTCTATTAGTTCTATGGCACATTCGTTTTTGTTCAGGCACATCTGCAATCACGTTGAACCATATTAGGGAAAATCATAGTGATAATATTGAGATCCTTATGAAGACCATAAGACTAAAATATTTCTCAGATAAAAACATGTCAATTCTAATTATGATAATAGGCTGAAATTTATTCGTGCAATTTTCTAAATTGATTCTTGATGCTGAGAAACATCGTGGGATGAAAACAATTTTGTGTAAGATGTATTAAAAATGGAAAATCACATTTTACATTGCAAACTACTACCCTTTTTACTTAGATTTGAACCTTAAACTGCTATAATTGTCAATTTTCACACTAGACTTCTAAAGCTTAGCATATTATACTCTTGGTTAAGATTTTAAAGTAACCTATGATACAATATTGACAGTTATTGTCAAAAGTTGATAGTTTAGCATGTTAATCGACAAGTGGTAGTTTAGAGCACAGAAGGAATGGCGTTGAAGGTGCAAAATGTGATTTCCTTAAATAGGCATACTTCCAAATACATGTTTTAAGTAGATGCAAATATATTATATACATTGAGATGTAAAATATATTTTTTCTACGTGGGACATGTGACTTGGGACATACTGTGGTGAGAAATTCGTTTGTAGAGACGTTCAAATTAAGAGTATCATGTTGAGCAAAAAATAAAAATTAAATTAGAGTATCATGAACTTGTCCCAGCAAGATGATCACCAGACAAAAAGTACAAAGAAAGGACTAATTCTTGTGCCTACTACTGAAATTGAACCACAAGATGAGACAGAAATAGTTACCTTTTCGACGACAGAAATAGATTTAGGATCATGGCACTCTCCTTTACTGTAAGACCCACAAGCTCCAGTAGGAGTTCCAAAGCTGGCAAATTTTACTCTGGATATTCGAGTATTCTTCGGGCAATTCAACAAGATAGCCGCGTTGTTTTTGGTGCTTACATTTCCATTTTCATGATCAGCTTCGAGTTCAAAGGAAGGGTAATCCTCAGCAACAACAGCACATACACCTGAGGTTTTCCGTCTCGAGAAACTGATTTTTGTTGGATCTCCACCTTTCTCCTCAAAGATCACCAGAATGTTTCCAGATGGCTTGAACCAAGAGCGTGGAATGTGGTACCTGCTCATACATTAAGCATTCCACGACAACAGGGTGAGCTTTTCCCTTTTATCATAGTTTATTTCTAGTGAAAACAAATGCATGGAATGCTATCATCACCACCCTCAACGGGGCCTCAAGTAAAACCTAAATCGATCGAGTTACATGAACATAATGATGTAGTAAGTCTTCAAATAAGTACCAAGAAACTGATGAAACAAAAAGTACTTTCAAGATGAATAGCAAGTACATATTCCCATGAAAAAAAATAAGGTATATATTGTTAGTGGTCATACTGAAAAATCAAAGGTATCCATCACACTGAGAAACTTGATTTTTTAGGTTTGCTCAAGAACCATCGGAGAAAGAAAAATCATGAACTTCATAGAGCTCATATAAAGAGCCAAATAAGTAATCTCAGTATCCATAGCAGGTATTAAAGTTTTTAAGGTCTTGAATATCACTTTGGACATGCAAGAAGGGCCTTTAAAGCCAAACGGCAAGCCCAAGTGCTAAGGGGTTTAGTACTTTCTTTTTTATAAGTAAAAGTATTATTAATCAACGAATGGGCAAATGCCTATTATATAGTTCTCATGGCCTATCAATTAGGCAAACCGGAAACAAGAAAATCATGAAGATCCATACAATTCAAATCCATGGCAATAGTCCAAGTACATAGAGTTCTAAAAAATAAAACTTTCAGCTCCTCTTGTAATCTCTCATTGTCTTCAAATGTCCGCTCGTTATATTATTGTCAACGACACCACATGATACATATCGAAATTATCTTCTATACAACTTTGATATGTCACGTGTCTCGTATGGAAGTCTAACATGCCATTGCTGCCAACACGGTCTTCAATATGACTCATGCTACATTCAGTCTATTAAAAACCACATTCCAAAGAGCCCTGGCAGTCTAATAGTGTAAAAGGATTCACCGATTCACCCTCACTACAGCACATACAACACCAATTTACTAAAATAACCTCAATTTTCTCAAGTTGTCCATTGTGAGAATCTTGCCTAACGATGCTGTTCACACAAAGAAAGTCACTTTCAAGGGTGCTTTATGGCGCCAAATATTTCTCCACGAAAACTGAGTCTCGGGTCCTTGGGTGAGAACCTTATAGAAGGACTGAATTGTGAAGATTTCTTTCCCAGCAGAGATCCACCACAGGCCGTCTTCATTTTGGGGTTTCTATCTTTGGGAATAAATGAGGCTATAAAATTCCACAAAATTGCTTAATTCCCAATCCTGCACCGCCTGGTTGAAGTTTATGTTCCAATGCACACTCCCGGCTGATCCCACAACCTCCGCCACAGTGATATTTTTGGCACTTGCAATCTAAAACAGATAGGGGAACAAATCACCAAGTGCCCTATCTCAACATCATACATCTTTTTAGAATCTAATTATAGAACCGGTTCCCAATTGAAGCCTAGTGTGCCGATGAAATGCCCCGCACCCACTTATGTTTTTCCACTCCCCCACATTACAAGCCCCCCTAACTTCATTAGAGCTCCACCCCTCCCATGTACCCCCATATTTGTGATCAATCACCATTATCCATAGTGCCTTTAGTTCCTGATGATACCTCTTTAACCACTTGCCAAGCAACGCTCGATTAAACATCCTCAAGTTTCGGATGCCCAACCCATCATTCGCAATGGGACGGCAAACCGTCTCCCACTTGACCAAATGATATTTGAACTCCTCCCCCAAGCTACCCCACAGAAAATCTCATTACAGCTTCTCAAGATGACTTGCCACACTAGCCGGTATAGGAAAGAGTGATAAGAAGTGGGTAGATTGGAAAGAGTGCTCTTGATAAGAGTGACACGACCCCTTTTGGACAAATACATCATCTTCCAACTTGCTAGTTTCCTCTCTACTCTTTTAATCACTATGTCCCAGATCCTGGTAGCCCCTGGAGTTGTACCCAATGGAAGTCCCAAATGTCATAGGGAGTGACCAAATCTTGCACCCGAGAGTACCAGTCAACTCCCGCATATTGCAAATATCTCCAATCGGTACCATCTTAGATTTTTCATAGTTCACTTTCAAGCCCGACATTGCTTCAAAACAAAGGAATAAGGCCTTCAAAGCTCGCACCTGCCCTCGGTCAGCCTCGCATAGAACAAGCATGTCATCTACAAACAAATGAGATATATTAGTGAGACCCTGGGTAGGTGTTCCAATTGGAAACCCGCTTACCAAACCATTGTCCACCAATGCCGATAGCATCCTACTAAGCTTTTCCATTGATTAGGACCAAGGATCTTGCAGTAGAAATGCATCACCTTATCAAGTACCTCCTTTCTCCAAAACCGCACCTGCCAAGAAGATACAATAAAAAATCCCAATTGGCGTGATCATAAGCCTTTTCCATATCTAATTTACACAGAATCCTTATACTGTCTACTTTCAATTTACTGTCAATACATTCATTGGCTATAAGAACCGCATCAAGGATTTGCCTACCTTTTACAAAAGCATTCTGAGACTTGGCGATAATCTTTCCAATAACTTCACGTAGAAGGTTAGCAAATACTTTTGAGATAATCTTATAAACCCCATCCACAAGACTAATAGGCCGAAAGTCCTTTGATTTCTATGGCCCCCCACCTTTTTGGGAATTAGGGCAAGAAAGGTGGTGTTGAGACTTTTTACAAATTTTTCGTCTGTAAATAGCTCCTGAAACATGCTTATGAGGTCTTCTTTAATCACCTCCCAACATTCCTGGAAGAAATCCATAGAGAAACCATCTGGTCCAAGTGCTTTATCTTTAACCATTTTCATGATTACATTGAGCACCTCATTTTCCTCAAACGCATAGTTGTGAATTTTGTACCGGTACCGGCCGTACCGGCCGAAATGCACCGTACCGACCGAAATGCACTGTACCGACCTTTGTCCGGTACAAAAAAACATGTGTTTCGTTTCGAAAAGTTTTTCAGTCGTACCGGCTTGTACTGGCCATATTCGTGTTTTGGCCGTACCGAATTTCAGTCTCTTAACTTTTTTTTTTTAATTTTTTCTATTTTTAACTTCAATTTAAACTAAATTAACTATATATATATTTATATATATAATTTATTCATATATTAACTATTATTTTGAAATATAATTTATAAATGTATTTATATATTTAATTTATTTATGTATAAATTATGTCAAAATGGTACCGGTATCGAAATATTTCATTCCAGTAGCCTGAGCAGTACGCTCACCGGTACGGTATTCAAAACATTGCTAAAACGCCCGCTCACTACATCATAAGGATCAATGAAATCAAAAGCTAGACCATCAAAGTTAGGTCTCCACCCCTCTTTGTTCTGTTAGAAGGTTCTCGTAGAAATCGATAATGTGATTTAGGATAACCCTTTCTTCTTTACATTCTATCCCATTAATCCTTAACACCTCAATGTTATTGTTTGATGGGAGTTTTCAACTTTATGAAAGAATTTCTTGCTGCGATCTCCTCCCTGTAGCTACAATGTTCTCGATTTTTGTCGCCAAGAGATTCTTCTAATAAAATCACCTACTTAAGATTTGCTACTAGCGAGTTCTTCTGCATTTGTTCTTCCTGAGTCAATGACCGTCCCTCTTGCACCCTCTCTAATTCTTGGATCTCCCTTATTAAGGCATTCTTGTTATCCCCTAGGATGCCGAAAGACACTGTGTTCCATATCTTTAGGTCTCTCTTTAGAGCTTTCAAATAACTAGCAAAGATGAAACTAGGGGAACCATCGAACTGGAAGGAGGTCCACCACTGTTTAACCCTATCATCAAAGTCTTCCAACTTCAACCACATCTTCTCGAATTTGAAGTAGTGTCGCCCATTCCGAAGGCCACCACAGTCGAGCATAATAGGCCAGTGATCCAAGGAGATTCAATGCAAGCGCTTTTGCCTTATGTCTAGAAAGTGGTTTTCCAACTCTGGAGAAATAAGAAAACGACTAGTCTTGACCAAGTTTGATTATTCGACCATATAGCTGGACCCCCCATGAGCGGTAAGTCCACCAAGCTCAAGTCAAATATACATTCTGAGAATTCTAGACTAGCAAGCTTCACTCTTCTATTACTGAAGTTTTCACTGCCAAATCAAACAATGTTGAAGTACCTCCCATACACCATGGAACATTCCACCAACTATTCAGTCCTGCTAATTCTTCCCACAAAAGACATTTGTCTATCTACATCAAGATTAGGTCCATACACACCTACAAAAGTTCACAAGAAATTATCAAATACATCTGAACAATCATGCAACCAAATACCTATCAATATATTCCTCCACTTTTACCACCACTTGTCTATCCCACAACACAATGAGTCCTCTAGACGCCCCTCAAGATGCCATGTAAGTTCCACATCAACCCAGTCCACATGAATGTCACTCCACAAGTTTCACACTATTCTCCTATCAATTAGCTTCAGTTGTCTCTTGAAGACACAATATCCGTTTTCCACTCTTGAAGTAAGTTCCATATCCGAAGACGCTTATTTACTTCGTTGAGTCTACGGACGTTTCACAACACAATCTTTGATTTCATTGGGAAACGGCCAACCCCCCTTTCCTTTCGCCCTTCCCTTACTG
Source organism: Platycarya strobilacea (assembly GCA_036898215.1). Classification (NCBI taxonomy): domain Eukaryota; kingdom Viridiplantae; phylum Streptophyta; class Magnoliopsida; order Fagales; family Juglandaceae; genus Platycarya; species Platycarya strobilacea. The sequence continues at coordinate 19,606,935 of CM072546.1, read as the reverse complement.
GAAGTACCCTCCCTTACGTTCTAGGTCAGCCAATTAAGTTCCCTAGTTTGCTTTGATTTCCCTCTACGATTTTGATTATGCCCTGCATCAATGGCAGTTAGTAATGCTATGAATTGTTCTTCATATCCAACACACCTAATTCCAATCATTTGTTGAATGAATCCCTTTAGCCATTTGCAAAACCCAATTAGATTGATCTAGAAAAAAAAAAATTAAAGGATTGGGGTTCTGAAACTTTTCATCAACCAAATCCTCCATTTGTTGCAAAGAATTTGAAAGGAAAAACTCATTCTCCACCGAATGCATCAAGTCTTCAGAATCATCCTCTATCAACTCGAGTTCAAAATCAGGATGCATAGAGAGGTTTGCCAGCGGAATAGTCTCACCACTTACCCCCAACTGTATTTTTGGGCCCCCTAATGGAAAATCTGAATTCCCAGGTGAAATCCGCGAAGAGAACTGCTTACCGAACTCAACCATTGCATTCTGAGAACATAGCACCATCAAGATGTCGTTGAAGCTCTCCGTCAGCACCATCGGTGACGTCTGTGAGGGATCACTGGCATCTCCCTAGACGGCAAGGTTTTCGGCACAAAACCGAGACTGTGAAGTTGTTTGATGCAGGAAAGGTGCTCGTGAGGCTCGGATCTCGCAATGGGCTGGATGTGACCCGACCCAAACCCAGGCCCTCGGACGAGGCCGAGATGTGGACCCCACCGTTATGAAGCTTGGGCCTGGAGAGTCCAGCCCCAACCCCACCACTGAAGAGGTCCCAGCCCCTGTAGAATTAGCAACTTTGATTGGGCTAGTAGAACCTTTGGGCCGAGACCCAAACCCGCTTGCCTTATGCCAGTAAACTCCGCCTTTACCCTTCGACTTAATCTTTGGATGGGCCTTAGGTTTAGACGATTTAAGCCCCAAACCCCTGGTTTGCCCCAACTCATTACCAAGAACAGAAGCACCCTTCAACTTAGGCTTATTACCGAGGATGCCCCACAGCTCATCCCCTTCCTTAAGAAGCCTGACAAAGTATATAACAGAGGCCATGTCCTTCTGTAGCACATGCAGTTGCCCCTACACATCCATCAATAGCCTACGCAATTTCTAGGCTTCAGACCTGACAAAGGCAAGGCTCGTGATGTCCTACTGCTACGTCATTGTCTTCATTTCTTGCCGAGGGTTTCTAACGGTTGGCCTAGCAGTGTCGAACCTTTCCTTCCTCTGTGCCGAAGCCTTTGAAGCCAGAACATCCCTATACGACCGTGATGATTCCCCATTTTCCCATTGTCCATTTTTAGGATTGATATCTCCTTGATATCCTCCCTTTTGATTGCGCCATGCAATCATTTCTTCCTTAATTTTATGACATCTCCAACCTCCATCCCTTCCAGAAAACAGAAGACATTCCTCCTCCTCCCTCAATTATACTCAGAGACCTCTAGGTAACAACCTTTACCATTTGAGCATCGTTGTGCAACAAGGCTACTATATCCTTCCCTAGTGGTTGGGTACACCTCTTTGGACTTCCCCCCCTCTCAAACACTTCCAAAAGACATTGCACAGAAGTAGTCTCAAACAGAGCCTTGCATTCAGCCTTCCAACTCTTCTCAATGATGCTACAACTACCACCTTCATTGGCAATGATAAAGCACTTAGACTCAATTTCCACCTCCGATTGACGACCCATCAAGGCCTCCCACTAATTAACACGCTAAGTACTTAACAGAAACCAGCATCGAAGAATGGTTTAAAAAACTTGAAAAGGACCAAAGTTTGCATGTGCACAGAGAGAGAAAACTTTTAGGAGAGAGTAAATTTTGGCAAAAAGGGTTTAGTATTTTCTGTTTGCCTTTTCAAATTCTGTGAAAATTTATTAAAGAAGCATCTCTCTCCACAAAAGCATGTTTCTTTAACTGCCACATAAATTAATTTTGTTGCAAATGAATAATACATCAAGGAATTGTCCATCATGCATAAAGTCATAACTGTTGACGCAGGCCCTTTCCACAAAGTTGGAATCTTGATTTCTTGATTCTATGCAAATATAGAACGCGTGAATGATCTAAATTTCACTATAATAATTAAGTGATCATTAGAATTTAGCAATAAGTTTATATGCATAAATTTTTTTTTCTTTTGATAGGTAGATTTATATGCATAATGTCAGTGCAGTATGAGTATTTCTCTACCAACCATGCTAGCCGATCAAGCACGTTCACACAAATCCATAAAGATTGTAGTTAGGGTGCAATGGAAAGGAAAGTAGAAAGATCACGCAGATTCATAACACCTTTTTTGTTGCAAATCAATTTTTCCTTACCATCTTTGTGTTGGTTCTCCACATCCAGTGAAGCACTTGTCCGGCATAAATTTACCCCTGTAATCACATTCTTTAACACATTTATCATGAACAGAACTTTTCCAAGGCCAGTATCTTCCAATTTCTTCTCCATTCAACCAAGCTAGACCTTTCCCCATATGTATCATATCCAGCCCAATGGGTTCATCCCCCAGTGGGGCATCCACAATAGCCTGCACAGAGGAGGAATCCCAAAAGATAAATATGATTTGTCCATCATATGCTGGTATCCAAATAAGAAAAGATGTGTGCTTCCTACAGATGCACAGATGGAAATGATTTCTCCAAGTTTTTACCTTGTACCATGTCAAAGGCTGTTCTTTTGGTGGTTCTGGGGTTGATAACCAATTTACAGTATCCATACCATCAGACTTGTATAATCCCAAGTGTTCTCCTTGCAATCCAATCTGGGAAAAGAAGAAAAAGGAAGTAAACCTTTCAAAAAGTTTTTAAAAATAAATTCTATGACAGACTATTGTCATTCAGTCTTTCTTATCCGATTATGCAGCCCCACTAAAGTTTCATACACTGCTATACTTGTAGTTACCAGGGGAGAAAACAAGCCAAACTAATGTGAGAATCTACTTTTGAAGTTAGGCCAGCTGATGAAAACAAATGGTTGAGCTCGAACTCAGTAGAGAAACTTCGGAGCTTTTTGGCTGGGTCTTTTGTCTTAATTAACCAACCACGTCAGCACATAGAATTCTGGAACCGTAAAGGGAAGCGAAGCATCTTTAGTCAATTGGTTCCACAAAGAACACATGCAATTCTTAATATGCTCTTTATAGCCAGGGAAGATATTGAAGTTAATGAGACCTAATATTCAGATCAATTTGACTAGGGTCTTGAAATTATATACGAGGTTGGCTCAATTCAGTTCGTGATTGAACCAAAACAAGCTTTTAGAGTGGAAAATCAAGTAGCTTGTTCAATCTACGGTGCTGGCAATTAAACTCATTTTCTTCTAAATAAATTTTTAATTTTCCTATACATTATGGCTCAATCGATTACAGTGCCTTCAGTTGTTTCTCATGTTACAAAAAAGCATTGGGTTTCATATCTACAAGGCAATATCTTTGAAACACAAGAAGCACTGTGAGGAAATCAGCGCGTCAAATGGGCCTCCACGTACATCTACAGCCAGATTCTGTCTTGATAAATGATAATCCAAAAGTTTCGTTCCGAGTTCCTGCGTTTTGAGACAAGGAGATCCGCTATCTCCTTTACTGTTCGTCATAGTTATGGAGGCTATAACACCCCGCTCCCAAATAAAGTGTTTTTAAAAATATTTTAAAGAGCTAGTATGCTACTAAAATTTTTCTTTACAAAACACACCAGATACGAACGTTTTATAATAAATGAAACAATATTTATAAAAATTAAATAGAGTTAGCAGAAGCATTTAATTAAAAACGTTGAAATCTCATGTGCTTAAAAAAAAAAATTTATTCACTGAAGACCCTAAGATAAAACTAATACACTATCTAGGCTTCTACATCGTCTCCCTGAGTCAAATCCTACCAACTGTGTATCCTCATCACTCATGATGGTTTTTAAGAGAAAAACATGGAAACATAGGAGTAAAAACAAAATAAGTCAAATACTCAATAAGCAACACATCATACGGTAAAAATAATAATCGATTTTCATGCATACTAATATATACATACATAATAACATGAATATGATCTTTTCATAAATGCTAAACATGACCTTTTTTATAATTGCTGAAAACATGAGCTTTAAAAGTCATGAGTTTTTCGTACAAACATGAACATAAACTTGAGCTTATTCTCATATTATATTGTTTCATATCATAGGCCGTTACTCATTATTGACCCCCGTGAGTTACAATTTGCGAATCTAAATAGATTATAATTTCACCCATGACCGCAGGTTGTGGAATCCATACATAAGGAGGACATACTGGGTGCACCATCAACATGTACGACCTGACAATACAATATGTCCATACATAGGTACCGACTTCATATCATACATAGGCCGCTTACATATCTTATCATACTTGCATACTTATCATATCATAGATTTCAAAAGAACGTATACTTTCGTAACATATCGTGATCCATGCTTCTTCATATGAATTCATGATCTTTCATAAATAATTTTATGCACTCTTATATAAAACCATGACTTTTCATAAATAACTTTAACGCATAACATCATGATGGCTCATAAATGTCTTAATGCATAAACTTTTTCGTAAATCATGCATGACTTTTCATAATTTTTTATTACTTGGATACATAAAAGGGCTTCTAAATTATGGTCATACATACATAATAATTTTATAAAAACATGTTTACCTTACATGCGTAAAGGTTATTATCATGCTACTTACCTCTTAGTACTGCATCCTGATTTCACGTCATAACTCGTAATCTATACGAGATACTAATCGTCACTAAATTTACTAGATAAACGTCATGGCAAATATCTAATCGGTTAAAATCATAAATAAAATAATTTAAAATAGACTAAAACTATAATTTCAAAAATATGCTTTAAAATCTGTTTCTACACCCGTTAAACTATAGATGCCCAAAACTATTTTTGAAATATTTACGTATCGGCCCAACAATCTTATTACTAAGTCTATTTAAACATAAAACCAAGCCCTTTTGGCAAAAGGGCTTAAGGCTCAAGACTCCTTATAGAGGTCGGCCCTTTAAAGTTTCAAAGAAATAAAAAGCCTGTGTGAAGAAGTACACGGCCGCAAACTGAGAAACAGAGGGCTCGGCAAGAACAGAGGAGGCTCACCGAAAAAGGGAAGACGCAATGGCAGCTCTGGGCTTTGTCAGAGGAGGCTGGTGGTTTCTGGGCAGGTCCAAAAATCCTGGGAACTGGTGACGTGTTTCCGGCGAGCTGAGTGTTTGCTTGGGTGAAAACATGGGTCTCTATTTGCTGGTGTAACAGGGAGGGGCTCGTCGAGAATTTCACGAGATGGTGGGGGAAGACTAGTCGGTGAGTTCTGTGGCTGTGGTGAGGTGGTTCGACGAGGGTGTGTCTGAGGTGAAGGAAAGTTGGATGCTCTGTTTCAGATGACCTAAAACAGGGGTGTTTATGGTTTTGTAGTGGCAGTCGTTGGGCAGGTGTGTTGCACGGTGGATGCTTATGTGCAGTGGCTTCTCAGGGTAGTGCAGGTGGCGGTTTTCACTGGTCATGCATGTGACAATGCATGGTTGAGCGAAGGCCGTGAGATTGCACTTCGTGGGAGCTTCGATCTGTGGAGTGTAAATGGAGATGGCTGATCACATGGTGGTTCGTGGCTGGGCTACTAGGCGACGATGGCGTTTTCTCATATGTGGGTGGCTGGAGGTTTCATGGTGAGTAGATTTCACGGCGAAAAGGAGTGGCAGCTTGGGTTCGTGGTTTGTGGAGGGTGGTGGCAACCAAATATTTTCTTCATGCATGCAGACTAGTAGATGTGACTACTTATAGATGAAGATGAAGAGAAAAACGTTATTGATGAGGAAACTATACTTGAAATATGATAGGTGATTGGGTTTGAAGTGTTTGAGTTTGAAGTTGAAGTATGATCCGGAGTTGGTTTCAAAATTGGAAAAAATGAAATGGTGAATATAAGAATTTGAAATGTCTTGAGTTTGAATTTGATTTGGAAACCACTCAAATAGAAATCATATACGTATGCGGCTAGATAGGAAAAACTTAAATCAAATATTATCTCTAAAAAAATATATCTTAAAACTTATCTTAAACATATTTTAAAATAATAATAATAATAATAAGAAAAAAATTAGTTTAAAAAAAATTTGGGGTTGGTATGTTACGAAGGCGCAAAGCAGGATGCTATCAGCCTTGGTGGTCAATAGTTTCTTAAATGGGTTTTCGCTGGGAACCCCTGAGAGGAGTATTACTAATATTTCTCATTTGTTGTTTGCAGATGATACACTGGTCTTATACAAGACTGATCAGGGTCAGGTGTGAGCTTTGAAGGCCTTGTTTCTTTGTTTTGAAGCAATGTCAGGCTTGAAAGTGAACTACGACAAATCAAAGATGGTATTGATTGGAGATGTTCACAACTTGCGAGAGCTATCCAGAACTCTTGGGTGTAAGATCGCTTCCTTACCTATGATATACTTGTGGATCATCTTCCGCTGGGATCATCTTCAAAGGCGTCTACAATTTGGGACACAGTTATTGAAAAAATGAAGAGGAAACTAGCAGGGTGGAAAAGAATGTATCTGTCAAAAGGGAGTCATCGTATCACTTTGATCAATGGTACACTTTCTAATCTACCTAATTATTTCTTATCCATATTCCCTATTCCAACAAGGGTGGCAAGTCATCTAAAGAAGCTACAATGTGATTTCTTTTTTTTTTTCTTTTTTTTTTTGTTTGGGGGGGGGTTCTGGGAGAGGAGTTCAAGTACCATTTAATCATGTAAAAGATGGTTTGTCATCCTATCTTGAATGGTGGGTTGGGTATCCGTAATTTAAGGATGTTCAATCATGCGTTACGGAGCAAATGGTTGTGTTAAATTCTAGATAGACATTTGGCGTGGTGACAGGGCATTTCAAGGTTCATTTCCTTCACTCTTTCAGATTGCAAGTATCAAAGATACTACAGTGGAAAATATTATGGAATACGCAAGCAGGCAAATCAGTTGGAACATTAATTTCAACTAAGCGGCCCAAGATTGGGAAGTGGGTAGCTTTGTGGAATTCCATGGCCTCATTTACTCCCTAAGACCGAACCTCTGACACAAAGATGGATTGTGATGGACACCTGCAAGGAGAAGGATCATTACTGCCCGCTGTTCTATAAGGTCCTCACAAACAATCTTGATATGCACTTCCCATGAAGGAAACTTTGGCATTATAAGGCACCCCTAAAAGTGGCTTTCTTTGTATAGACAGTGTCTTTAGGCAAGATTCTCACCATAGACAATTTGAGGAAGAGTCATAATCGCAGATTGGTGTTACTTGTGTCGTCGTGGGGTGAGTCAGTGAATCATCTACTTCTTCATTGTGAATCAGCCAAGGTACTCTAGGATGAGGTTTTTGGTAGACTGAATCTAGCTTGGGTTATGCCAGAGACCGTGGTGGTATACGTGTTGGATTTCGATTCGAGGCATGCAACAGGCAAAGCTGTGTGGAAGATGATCTCAATCTGTATTATGTGATACTTGTGGCAAAAGAGTAACGAACGGACCTTTGAGGATAAGGAGAGATCATTAGAGGAGCTTAAAGTTTTATTTTTTAGAATTCTATGTACACGAACCATTGCCATAGACTTTAATGGCATGGATTTTCATGATTTCCTTGTTTCAAATGTGCCTAATTGATTAGGGCATGAGTATGTTTGTAATTGGCATTTATGCCCATTCTTTAATTAATAATACTTTTTACTTATCAAAAAAATAAAAGAGGTTCATTGCTGTAGGATGGCTGTCATTTGGCCATGTGAGTTTTTTCACGAAATGATGATTTTATCTCTCAACTGCTTTGTTTGTCAAATGATGTTTCAGTCAACTAACAATAGTTAGCTCTTGGCCTTCCGGTTGAAAAACAACATCCATGAAGACGTGTATGTGCACGTGGAGGGGAAGATCAGTTTATGATATAGCTCAAGAAAGAATCGTCATATTTCAAGCTAGAATGGTGTTTCAAATAGCCAAGTGATACAAGTGTGAGACACCTGAAACTAGAGTTTCATGTAAAGTACTTGTTTCTGCACCAGGGTAAACCTGTGTTCTAACACATCTAAAGAAGCCCTAGGACAATTGGACTTTGGAGGAGAGAAAACACGTCTGCTGTGACTTGTTTCTAATTCAGAGATATTATTTAATCAGAAATCAGTATTGTTATAATAAATAAAAAAAAGTTCCTTTTTAAGGTTTGTTTTTACAAATGGGCCAGCTGATATAGAATTCATTCTACCACAGCATATAACTCTGTAACACTAATCAAACAAAGTCCTAATTTGCTGCTAATTATTTATTCTTTGTGGCTCTTTACTACAACATGCTTGCACCAGTTTAGCCTCTTATTCAAGCACTTTCCTGAGTTAATGCCAATTACCAAGTGCAGGCCAGTTATTGAAGTGGGCAAGGGTGGGTATTTAACAACCCACCTGCGAGCAAAGAGCCAGTTGGAAGAATTTGGACAAAATTCCGCAAATCACAGCTTTGTGGAAGATGGTGCCTATATGCATTCTTTGGTGCCTATAGGAGGAACAAAATGATCAGACTTTTGAAGATAAGGAGTGAACATTGGAGGAGATTAGATTGTTCTTTGTTAAAACTTAGATCCTATGGGAATGTTGTAGATCGCAATGGTCTAGATTTCATGATTTTCTTGTTTCTATCTCCCTTTAATAAGGTGTAAATTCTTATATACTCCCTGCGTACTTGGGCTATGCCTATTCTCATTAATAAAATTTGTTGCTTATATATATTAAAAAAATAGTTAAAAAGACCCTCTAATTATTTCTCAAGTAATATATATACAAATGCAACATCTTGCGGGAAATTAGAGGGGAGGAACTAGTTCAAACAGTCAAAAAGGCTCTACCCAAGAATGTAGAGGCTCTTAGATACACCTAGCCTCCCATCCGCCTATGGCAAAGCTTTCATCCACAGGCCACCTTACACTGATTCTGCCCAAAGAAACTAACCTCATCATCCCTCTGCTTCTCTTGAGGATTCTAAGAACAGATACACCTGCCTCTGCTAACAGCTCAAAGGCCTTACACAATTACACTCCAAAAAAAAAAAAATGTGCAAAGAAAATTGTAGAAATGATGCATAAATGTAGGAAATCACCAGTAAGAATTAACTCAGGCCCGATGAACGGAAACATTTGCATGGTGAAGAGAGTAGGGAGAGAGAGAGAGAGAGAGAGAGAGAGAGAACACAAAAAGTACAACACTTTAGAAAGCATAAACAAGGACAATTATATTACTATATTATGTCAGAGTTGACAGCCTTGCAATAGGAAGCTACAAAACAGTACAAGAAACTTGTAGGCAAAAAAATGAAGAAAAGTACCTTGTAGGTCCAAGCATTTGATGACAAGTCAACTGTCCCATTATTGAACCCCTCAATCTTGACACTGGTTAGTCCAGCTCCTACCCATTCATAAAACGATCCTGCATTCTAATCACAATAACAAAAACATTAAGGGTTTCTAGCACTAAAGGAAACCAAACAAATAGGAATTGAGAAAAATATGATATGACACGATTCAATATGATATGCTTTCTGACATTTGAAACTAATGACAGAATGAAATATTGTCTTGAAACAATCAAGGATCACAGGCTGTAAAAGAAAATCCTGTCACCCACTATTTTTTCCAATGTGAAGATGAATATAGGGACAATCCATACAAGAGTTAAGTCCCAAGATAGATGGATAGAAATTAAAAAAGCAAACACCTGTAAGGATTTCTTGATTCCAACAAGTGTGTGAAAAACAAATGGACTAAAGCAAAACACAAAGAAACCTTCTACTTGTAAATCAGCAAACTATGAAGCTCATATTGTGACTGAAAACTAAGCCCTTGTGCCAGATTGTGGATAAACATCTTCTAACAGTTTATTTTATTTGCACCAACAGACGAGCTTAGTGTCTTACAGTTAGAACAATCAGCACTTCCAAAAGAAGAGTAACTCACTTGTAGACCAACAGTCATGCTTAACAGAGCAATTTCATTTTTCCCCGCCTTAAGAGAAACAGGTTTCTTAAATTTGAAAGGTGGATTTGTGCCATTTCCAGATGCGCTAGCTGAAGATCACCAAGCATAAACAAAACCAAGACAATTCAAGATTTTAAAGTAGATATATCACAACACTGTCTGGATCAATAACAAACTTTGTGCACTTACGAGAATGCATGTAAAATGATGGTTGAATCGATAGAATGATATTTGATAAAAAGAACAGGAAATTTTTTTTGATGATTAATAAGAGAAATTTTATTTCAAGTAAATGGGCATAACCAAAGTATACAGGTAGTATACAAGTGAAAACACCTAGCTAAAACAGAAAAACTACAACAGAACTTTACATTCAAGCCCATCCCTAACAAGATTCTTCAACCAAAAAAACTGAAAGTACTAAGAAAGAAATCCCTAAAATCCCCTGGAGAGCATTCACCATTCATTATAAAAGCACCTCTCATTCCTTTCTATTTATAAACACCAGAAGAGGCACAGCAGAATCATCTTTATTGCAGCAGAGTTATTTCTTCTCCCCTCAAAACCTGGCCAGCAAGCAAAGAAATCCACCACATGCAAAGGCATCACCCAGGAAATGCCAACCCAAGAAAAAATATCGATCCACAACGATGTTGCCACCTCACAATGAAGGAAACGATGATCAAGTGATTCCTCATCCTTCTTACACAAGAATCACCACTCAACTACCTGAAAACCTCTTTTTCTCAAGTTGTCAGAGGTTAAAATTTCTTCAAGGACACTAACCAACAGAAAAAAGCAAGTTTCCTAGTACATTGACTTTCCAAATACTTTTCCAAGGAAAATCTATGTCCCTATGATTAGTTAACTCCTTGTAGAAAGATCTCACCTAGAAATTGTGATTAACTGTAAGTGCCCACGGCAAACTGTCCTCCTTGTTGAGATCAGGTTTCAACTTATAAAGTCTTGTAAATAAATCTGAAACTTCGCAAACTTCTCAATCATGCACATCTAGAAAACTCCATATTCCAGCAAATCATATTACTAGAGAAATGAAAGGAATTAGTCACTGCAGCCCATTTATCTTTAGCAATCCTGAAAAAGGTTTGGCAAAACAATCATAAGAGGTGAATCCCCACACCAATTGTCATGCCAAAAATAGATCTTTGCGCCCTTTCCCCACCTTGAGTTTAGTATGCTTGACATAGCCCCCCCATCCCCTTCAAATAGTCTTCCACAAACCCACACCGAATGCCCCTCTAACTTCTTTCTAGACCAACTCCCCCACATCCTCCCGTATTTCACTTCCACAATTTCTTCCATAATGCATTGCTCTCATTATGAAATCTCCAAAGCCATTTCCCAAGAAGAGCTTTATTAAAAAGTTTTAAATTTCACATTCTCAAACCTCCACTAGACACCGGAACACAAACCTTATTCCAACTCACCAGATGAAATTTTCTTTCCTCCCCAATTCCATCCCGCAGAAAATTCCTAGAGATCCTTTCAATATTTTTAGCAATACCCATTGGTGGAGGAAAAAGAGAAAATAAGTAGGAAGATTAGTCAATGTGTTCTTGATCAAAGTAACTCTACCTCCTTCTAACAAATATAATTTTTTCCAATCCACTAACTTGCTCCTAATCTTCTCAATCACCCCAACCCAAATAGAAACTGCTTTGTGGGGAGCACCCAAAGGAAGACCAAAGTATTTCATTGGTATTGAAGCAATCTTACATCCTGAAATATTGGCAAAATCCAAGATGTTGCTAACCGTTCCTACAGGAACAATCTCAAACTTAAAAAAAAAAAAATTCTTAGACCAGAAAATGCTTTAAAACAAGGTATAAGTGCTCTCAAAGCACGGAGGTGATCTCGATTGTAATCACAAAGAATTAAAGTGTCGTTTGCAAAAGGCAAATGTGAAACTGAAATGCTTTCCTGAGACTTGTCTTCCACCATGAAACCTGAAAGAAATCCGCAAACAACAGCCGCATCAAGCATACGACTCAATGCATCCATCACTCGTACAAAAAGAAAAGGCGATAAGGGTTCACCTTGTCTCAATTCCCGAGAACTATTGAAAAACCCACCAGATCTCCATTCACTAGGAACGAAAATCTAGATGTTGAAATACAATGTTTAATCCAAGAACACCACTCTTGCCAAATCCAAATCCCAAGGATGTAGATAAGAAAATCTCCATTAACATGATCGAAAGCCTTTTCCAAGTCAAGTTTAACTAAAACTCCAAATCTGCCCATTCTAATCCTGCTTTCCAAACATTCGTTAGCAATTAATGTCGAATCAAGTATTTGTCTTCCCCTCACAAATGCATTTTGTGGTTTAGAAATAATCTTATCCAAAACCAAACTAATACGATTGGTTAACACCTTAACTATGATTTTATAGAACCCATGTACAAAACTTATAGGGTGAAAATCCCTCATCTCCACTTTACCCACCTTTTTAGGAATGAGAGCAATGAAAGTATTATTGAGTCTTTTCTCAAATTTCAGGAATGAATGAAATTCGCCAAAAACTTTCATAAAGTCTTCCTTCACAACGTCCCAACACTCTTGAAAAAAGGCCATGGAGAAGCAATCCAGACCCGGGGCCTTATCTTTGATCTACCTCTAACTACATAAAGAACTTCTTCCTCGAAAGATCTCTCCAACCAATCTACACACAAATGATCAATGGGCTCAAAAACCAGCCCATCTAACTTTGATCTCCATGAGTGTTCTTCCCTAAAAAGCTTCTCATAAAAACTCACAATGTGGTCTTCAATCTTCCCAATGTTGGAAATGACACTCGCCATCTTGAAGAACTTCAATGGCATTGTTTCTGCGATGAGAGTTTACAATTTATGAAACAATTTCGTACAATTATCAACTTCCTTCAACCAAAGAATCCGAGATTTTTGCCTCCACAATATTTCCTACAAAATAGAAAGCCTTTCCAATTCTGTACTCACCTCTTTTTTCTTCTCTTTTCTTCAAAAGAAAGATCTCCCGCAAAATCCATGTCATCTTGTTCACTATATTGCCAAAAGTCTATGCGTTCCAGCTTTTTGAATCTTTTTTCAATACTTTGAGTTAGCCCGCCAAAACAAAACTACGGGTACCAGAAATAGTATAAGAGGTCCACCACATCCAAACCCTTTCAACGAAGCCCTCATCCTTCAACCACATATTTTCAAATTTAAAATATATTTTCCCACTTACAAAAGCCCTCACAATTCAAAAGGAGATAAGCAGCAAATACTAAAAGAACAGGAACAGATATAGCAAACTTGATAGCAGTAGTAATACACTTGCATTTAAAAAGTATACAGTGATGTACCAAAAACAGAAAATAAACATGAGACACACACACATGCTATGTATCTTTTCTAATGATACATCCACTTTGAAAGGAACCTTCACTTAGCATTCAAGAGAAAACATGAATTGAGATTAATTTCAAATGTAGCATCACGGTCTAGAATGATATCCGATCATTCAAGATTTACATAAGGAGCAAGCATAATTTATACTAACTAGGAACTTGAATAGTTAAAAACAAAGCTTAGAAATTGTGAATTGAGATTAATTTCAAAAGTAGCATCATAGTCTCGAATGCTATCCAAACCAATGTTTTGAATACCATACCGAATGGCGTACTGGTCAAAGCACTAGAACAAAATATTTCAGTATCAATACCGTTTCATGTATCATTTCAAAATAGTCTATACATAAATAAATTATATATATAAATACATATATAAATTATATTTCAAAATAATAGTCAATATATGAATAAATTATATATGTAAATAAATATATATATATATAAATAGTCTAATTTGAATTGGGATAAAAAAAAATAGCAAGAAATGAAAAAAAAAATAGGTAAAAGACCAAAATCCAATACGGCCGAAACATAGACCGAAATATTGGCCGGTACGGCTAAAATATTTGCCAAAACGAAACAGCAATTTTTCTGGACCGGATAACTTGCCGGTACAATACGAAATTAAAAACTATGATCCAATCATTCAAAAATTACACAAGCAGCAAGCATAATGTGGAATACCTTAACAGAGAACAAATCCTCAAGCAAATTCCCTAAAATCATAGGTTGAGGTGTTTTAGCAATTTCAGTTAACTCATATTAAACTAGCACCACACATCATATGCAAATAAAAGTAATGGGAATTTTAAATTTTCATCCTGCTCTGCTCTGCAAACGACATCGAGTCATAGGTTAAGGTATGCTGCTAAAAATAAGATGTTTGACAAAATGGATACTAACCTTCAAGTTTCCGATTCACAAAAGCATGTAGGGAATGACCCTTCGATTCAATAAAAATAACTGGCTGGCTTCCCTTCTTTAAGAAGGCTTCATTTTCACTAACAAATATGCTGCCATGAAGAATAGTACAACTCAAAATCTACTTCAACTCCAGTTCTATATCAAATGCTTCATTACCTTGCATGTCAACTATGTTATGAGTGATCATATGCGTATAACATACAGAAGCAATTTAGCAAAAATATATATATATATATATATATATATATATTGAAGCAAGCAGAACAGACCCAGTTAAGTACATAAGTTCCATAAAGGAACCATTTTCTAAACCCATAAAGGATACATGAGGTAGAAGCACAGGAAACCCACCCCTGGCACTCTTGTGAAAACTCAATCTGATTCATGCACTGCTATTCACCACTTGTGCTCCCAAGTGATTTGGAGGTGATTTATTCTTACAACAGCCTATCAACCATTTGCATTTGAAGGTTTTTATCCAACCACTCTCGATTACTCAGGCCACTAATCTTAATCAATTTGTTCCTCGATATGTTTTTGGCCTCAGCAAGCATATTACCACCAATGTGCACCCCAAGTGGGGTGCATTCTCTAATATCTTTTCCGTCATCTGATGGCGAGTCTTCTGGTATTTTTAATCCTTCAATGTGATGGTGCTACTACTCCAATTGCTCTTGAAAATGAGTTTGGGCTTTTACCCAACATCATATAGCCAAATTTGTTTCATATGGCTCTGTATCCTTTCAGTTTCTCTTTGAAAAGAAGTTAAAGAAAGGAAGTGTTGATTTGCATGCCTTTTCTTAACATCGAAGGAACGTTGGACCAATTTGTTCGCTAAAGGTCATACCAGTAGGTGTCCTCATTATATTGTATGCGAGTTGGGCATGAAAGATATCTATGCACCAACTTGAGAGCAAGTTATGCACCAACTTGAGAGAAAGTGTTGCTTATTAAAAAAAATGGAGAGCGAGTGATAGAATATGGAATCTTCTAGAAAGGTTTTCTTTCTTTTTCTCTTTTTGCAATTTTAAACTATTTAGTAATAAAAATACATATAGGTGAAGAGAGATAAGTAACATTCTTGAACTGTTTGTATAAATTTCTTCTTTCTTCTTTTAGAAGTCATTGAAACTCATAAGTTTGAATGATGGTCCCTTTGTGCCTAATATAGTGCATTTGGCAAGAACACAATACCCAAACTTTTTAAGAACGTGACAGGATTGTGAGAAAGTTAAAAAGCCCTGATATTCAGCACCCTCTATGTTTGAATGGCTGCTCATAATAGTTCTCAACTCTCTAATTTTCTAGCACTTGAAGATTTTTTCTCCTTTTCTTCTCTTTGCTAGTTGGGTGTATCCTTTTGTATGCTTCCTATGTACTTGGTTGCACCACCCTCTTCACTTTTAATAGAATTGCATCACCTATCAAAATAATTATGTTCCATTCATTTTTTATCCAAACCCTAGATCCAAATTCCAACTCATGAGATGGTTTTGCTTTCCTAATGCCAAAAAAAAACTTAAAAAAGAGAAAAACAAGAAGTTGTGACAAAAACAACATTTTCACAAATTAAGATATGATTTGATCTTTTTTAGCAAGACGAACCTTGTTGTATACCACAGGTAATCAGTAACGTCTTTTGTGGTATTGATGTGATCTACAAAGCCATTTTTAACAAAATCAGCTTCTCCCCAAACCCCAACTTTCTCTGCAAATATTTCCCACTTAAGAGCTTTCACGCCTTTCTCTGGTGATGCCACTGATGGTTGCAAATCCTCTGCTACCATTTCCACTACAGTGGTCTGAGCTCTAACCTGTTAAAATTTCATGTTGAAGTGCAAAGACTTGTTCAGTGAATGAGATGTTTAAGACATACTTCATCACCATTATTTTAGCAGTTTGTTTTGATATTAACTGTCAAAACAACATAATCTGAAATGAAGTGCAGTTGTTACTTGTATTCAGTCAAAGAAGTGAGCAGAAAAGACGCATAAATCCATATAGTACAAGTAATACAATTGGGGATAAATACACTTTGAACCCTTAAATTACTAAGGATTTTGTATTTTGCCCCCAACTACCAAAAGCTAACACTTTTCACCCTCCATTAAGATCTGATCATCAAAACCGTGCCACATCACCTATTTTTCATTCATCTCAATGGTCATAATTAATTAGGGTGCAAAGAGTCAGTTGTTAGTGGTTTGGGAATGCAATATATCAGTTTTTGTAGTTTGGGGTGAAAATGTAAAACCCATGGTAGTTTGAGAGTGCAAAGTGTATTTTTTCCATATAATTGACTTGTGCATGAAAGTATCTACAAAAGTTGGTTTTCAGTCGCTAGCCGCAAATTCTGCAAGCCTATGTACAAATTCATATTATCACTAGTAAAGATGCTATGACGTTTCGCTTTTTCAATGAAGCTTTATTACTCATAAAAGCTGGTGCACGTTTATACCATTCCAGAAATTGAATAGAAACCTTTTCACAATTACTTTACATTTCATCTTTTTCTAGCAGATCAGATTGGTTTCATTAGCAAGAAACTTGGCAAAATTGGGGATGAAAAAATATTATTCGTTACCTTTGCGGTGTTAAACACTACATTCTTGCAGTCAGGCAGAATGCTAACAGACCACGCAGGCAGGTGATATGATGCATTCTGAAATTCAACTGTCTTGTCATTTTTTTCATCCATGTTAGAGATAAAGGCAGCACATGCTCCTGTAGAGTCAGTGTAGACATCGGCCTACAATGTAGTTTATTCAGTAAACAAGTGCAATTGTAAAGAACAGATAAGTTATAAAAGAATTGTAAAGAACGGATTAAAGGCACACTGCAGTGCACAATCATAGACAACAGATAATATGAAAATAAAAATTACAAGCATAAAAAAACTATCAAGTCATGCCCACCAAACAATTCTTCTATTGTAATAACTCAAGTGCTAAAGGTGAAAAAGTTCTTCATTTTAAAGCTTGTGCAGTTTCCTAGTTATACAGCCAACATGGCTTGATATAGATTATCCCCAGCTCAGAATCCAAGCTCAGCCTGCATAGCACAACATGGTTCCCCTTAATGAAAGTTAAAGAAAGTGGGGAAGATTGTAATACACCTCCATGGCAAAGAATGAGAAGAATTGCACAAGTTTTAATTGTACGGACATTATGAGAGAGTGTGTTGAATTCCACATCAGGCATGTGCTGAGTAGGTATGGCATGATATAAATAATGCACGGATGCTGACTATGATTAGCGCTTTGGTATCTCACACCAATGCGACCAGCATTCTCAAATCTTGACACCATTAACCTCTCCCTCTCCAATCTTCATGCATCTTTTCTTTTTCTTTCTTCCTTCTTTCTTTTTTCCCAACAACTCAATCATTTCTGCTGAGTTTATTGAATGTTTATTCAATATAGCAATTACAATTAGCGCATGCAGTTAGAACCTTGATACAATATTGCTAATAAAGTGCCCTAACCTCCCAGTCCTTTTCAAATATTCATTTACCAAGAAGAATTCTGATCTCTGCAGACTACAAAGATTAGACAAGAACACAAATGTTGATACTACAGAACTGATGCTGCCAAAACAGTTATATATATATTTCAATTGGCATCGGGTGTCCAAGAACAGCGACTCGACTAATCCGGAGGTTCACAAGCTCTCGGCAAAGAATTTTCCGCAAATACACATCGAGTAATTCAATGAGAAAATTCCTCAGTCCAATGGCCCCTAAAAATTGTTGGCATGCAAGGAGATCTGAACCTTACAATTTCAGCACACTGTCTAGCCAAAATTCTGTTATCCTACTTTAACCAACTCATCCAGCAAATTTTGCAAGGAATATGGATGTAGGTCAGGCATTCTTTGCATGGCGGCATGTCTAAATTTTTATGTACGCTGAAAGAAATTTCTACCACCATCATGCTTCCTACATAAATAAGCATCTATAAGATGTATACCAATAGCTTAATTAAAATCACATCTAGTATTTGCATACATGAGCTCATTTTCTATATAATAAAAATTCTCACAAATCTCAACCCCATCAATTAAAGACCACGTGCATAATATGCCTTAAATTATCAATTTTGGTAAACAACACATCACTCTTTTTTTTTGGGGGGGGTAAACAATTGTATAAATAGAATAAGCATAACCATAACCCAAGTACACAAGATGGTATACCAGAGAAAACACCCATCTAGGATGGAGAAAAGGAAACGAGAAAATCATGAAGGTTTAAACCATTAAAATCTATAGCTATGGCCCATAAGAATAACACTTTAACAAAAAAAGATCTAAGATCCTCAAATGATCGCTCCTTGTCTTTGAACTTCCTGTCATTTCAATCCTGTCATAAGCATCATAAAATACAAATAGGAACCATCTTCCACACGACTTGATTTGTGGAATACCTCCTAGATTTGTCCAACAAGCCAAGAGCACCTCCACTGTGGTGAGCATAACTAATGCTAAGAACACGTGGTGGGCACAACAATCGAACCGAGAATATGCCTTTACCTGCAAGTACCTACTGCATCTTATAATTTCCTTAGATGCTCGATCTCACAGAATATAGAAGTCAAAAGAACTCCTCAAAACTACCAACTTCCTAGTCCTAGGCTGCCCCCTAAAGATGATGTTCCATTGTATTTGATCCCCATCTATCACCATAAAATCAACCACTGAAACTTCTTTCTCACATGGATCCAAAATACAGAGGGGAATAAATCTTTTAGTGTATTATTTCCACACCCTATATCGGTCCATAATTTTATTCTAGAACCATCTCCCAACACAAGTCTAGCATGACGATAAAACATCTCCCATGCCCGACATATATGCTTTTAGATCCCCACTCCATGAGGCCAATTTACCTCTCTACTACACCAACCCCCACACACTTCCACATTTACAATTAATCACCAACTTCTATAAAACTTCCGGTTCCATATAATATTGCCACAACCATTTCCCAAGTAATGCCCTATTGAAAATCTTTAGATTTCTAATAACCAACCCTCCCCATACCACTCCAAAGGACATCCCTATACAATTTCTCAATCCGGAGCACCACACTTGCTAGAATTGAGAATATAGATTAAAAAAAAATACGTTGGAGAGAGTAAATTTTATTAAAGTGATCATAACCCCATTTCGACAAATACAGTCTCTTCCAACCAACCAATCTACATCGATCTTCTCAATCACTATATCTCATATTGTTACAGTCCTTGTGGCAGCCCCCGACAATAAACCCAAGTAATTCATAGGTAGGGCAAACACCTTGCATCCTAGAGTATTAGCCAGTTGTTGGATATTACGAACATTACCAACTAGCACCAACTCTGATTTTTCAAAGTTCACTTTCAAACTCGATGCCACTTCAAAGCAAAGTAGGAGCAGCCTCAGTGCCCGCAATGGGTTTTGCTTTGCCTCACAGAATATAAGCATATCATCTGCAAATAACAAAGGAAAAATGTTTATAATACCCCTAGTGGGGTCACCAAGCAAAAAGCCCGCCATGAAACCATTGCAAACCAATGCCGAAGTCATTCTGCATAGTGCTTCCATAATAATGACAATGAGGAGTGAGGACAGTGGATTACCTAATCTCAAGCCACAAGAGCTGTTGAAGAAGCCAATTGGACTTCCATTTACTCGCACAGAGAATGTCATCGTTGATAATGCACTATCTAATCCATGAGCATCATCTTTTCCCAAAACCACACCTACCATGCAAGTAGAGTAGGAAATCTCAACTAACATGATCATATACCTTCTCTATATCTAACTTACATAGGGTCCCTGGGTTACCAGATTTTTTTCTGCTATCTAGACACTCATTGGCAATGAGGACTAAAACTAGAATTTGCCTTGTACAAATGAATTTTGGGGTTTTGTTATAATCTTCCCCAACACCTCCCCTGATCGGTTTGTAAGCATCTTACAAATAATCTTATACACCCCACTCACAAGACTCATGGGCTAAAAATCTTTGACCTAAGATGCTCCAATCTTCTTAAGAATTAGTGCTATAAGTGTGGCGTTAAGGCTCTTTTCAAATTTTCTAGCCATGAAGAGCTCCTGAAACAACTTCATTAAATCCCCATTCGCCATTTCCCAACAAGTTTGGAAGAATCCCATAGAAAATCTATCTGGCCCAGATGCTTTGTCTATGGCCATATTCCTCACCACACCATGAACCTCCACATCCCTGGAAGGCGTCTCCAACCTCAAACATCTTGTGGGTTAATATAATCAAAAGCTAAGCCATTAAGTTTTGGCTGCCACCTCATTTGTTCTATAAGTGTTCAAAGAAACAACCAACATGATCTCTAATTACAGGAGCCTCAGGACATATTGCACCCTCTATATTCAACATCTCTATAGTGTTGGTTCTCTTGTGAGAATTGGTCACTCTATGAAAGAATTTTGTACTTCTTTCAACCACAAAGTTCTAGATTTTTGGCGCCACAAAATCCCTTCCAGCAATAAAACCCTCTCTGATGCAGTAGCCACCTCTGACTTTTGAGATTTTTCTTCCAAGGAAAGAGCCCGGCCCTCCTATGTCTTCTCTAGCTCTTGAAACTCTTCCAATATGGACTTCTTTCATTCCCCTATTTTTCCAAAAGGCTGTGTTCCAAATCTTGAAGTCATTTTTTTAAGTTTTTAGTTTACCTGCAAGAATGAAACAAGGGGTTCCATCAAATTGATATGAGGACTACCATTGCTGAACCCTATCCACAAAACCTTCAATGTTCAACCACATCTTTTTGAATTCAAAATACCGACACCCTCCTTGGATACCACCACAATCAAGCAAAATAGAAAAATGATCCGAGCACAAACGAAACAACCTCCTTTGACAAACTTCTGGAGACTGCGCTTCCCAATCCTAGGATAGTAGAAATTTGTCCAAGCTAGACCACTTATGATCATTAGACCAAGTGAAGGACCCTCCCATGAGATTGATGTCCACCAGATTCAAGTCGAAAATAAATTCTGAAAATTCTGTCATTGCTGGTCACAGTCTAATATCTCCTTAGCATTCACTTGGAAATCTTAAAACATTGAAGTCACCACCCATACACGATGGCAGTTCCCACCATCTATGAATTTAGCTAATTCTTCTCATAACATACTTCTACTATTGTCCAAGTTTGGCCCGTAAATACCAGCAAAGGCCCACATAAAGTTATCTTCCACACTTCTAAAAGAACATGCCATTGTGTGCTCCCCTATAAAGTCCTCCATTCTCTCCATCACTCTTCTATCCCATATCACTAATACACCTCCTGAAGCCCCATCAGATGCAAGATAAACCCAATCCACATATGTACAACTCCAAATATTTCGAACAATTCTTCTTGTAACATATTTCAATTTGGTTTCCTGTAAGCATATGATGTACTCCTTCTACTCAAGAAGCAATTTTTTTATACGAATGCGTTTATTTACCTTATTAAGCTCTCAAACATTCCAAGAAACAATTTTAGGCTTCATAAGCAGGTGGTATTCCCTTCCCTTTAGGTTTTTCTCGACTTGCATTGCCCTCATAATTAAGAGACCATATTAGCCTATTTAGCTCCCTCTGTTTTTTAGAAACTGATTTTTTAAGATCAATATAACTAGCTTCAATGGTTGTAAGTAATGCCATAAATTGCTCAAACCTTCAAACCCCATCCCTACACAATATTCAATTTCCTTTATCTTCTGCAATGCCCACTTCAAAATATTAGACTAATTTGGAAGAATACCGTTAAGAGGTATGGGTTCCCCCTCCTTGTTAACCCACTGCGAAACCAGTGACATCCTTAGCTCACCCTTCTTAGAAAAATTACCATACTCCCATTCTAAAGGATCTAGTAATAGTATTAGGCTCCTAAGAGACCCTTCATCTGCACCCACATCCCTTGTTTCCTCCAAAAATGGATCTCGGGTATCATCCATTTGCTACATAGCCTTCGCCGGATAGGACAACATCAGAGGAGCGGTGGAAGCATCCTCCTTGTCACTCGTTGGCATTATCTGGCTTAGATGTGCGGGAGATCCAGCACAAGGTACCCATTAGCATTATGTATCCTTGTAGAGGCCTTTGTCGTCACCTCTCCTCCTATCGCCGAATAGGATAACATCAGAGGAGCTGTGGAAGCATCCTCCTTGTCACTCCTCAGCGTTATCTGGCTTAGATGCACGGGAGATCCAGCACAAGGTACCCATCAGCATTATGTATCCTTGTAGAGGCCTCTGTCGTCACCTCTTCTACTATCGCCTTCACCCTCTACAGCTTTATTGAAGACTACTTTGTCACGGACGACAAAGCTTTTTCTTGCAAGGATACCAGACTCCCGCCAGTCAAAGGCCCATGGTCATCCTTTGGCCTAATTTGCCACACAGGCTGAGTCTCAATAATGTCTTTCCCTACATGTTGTTTCATGGGCTAAGGCCCAACCTTACAACCCACGTGCTAAACACCATTAGGTGTCAATGGACAGTTCTCCTGTATACAATTCTTTCCTTATTTCAGCCATAGAATCTTTTCTCATTTCTTGATTTACTCTTTCTATTTAGTTAGCATAATATTTGACAGACTACAGCTTCCTTGTATAGGACTAAAATCAAGCATATACTTATTTCTTTCCACGTATAAAATTGTTTGTAAATCTTATATAATTTACACAGAACCCTCAGGGCCAGGCAATTCGGTTATTTTGATACAATCTTGACATGGTATCAAGAGCTGACTGCTAAATATCTTGTTTCTTCAAAATTCTTTTCTCAATCTCGGTTTCGGAGGTGTCTCCCTTGTGTTTCGGTCAAGTCTGTGTTGACCCGTGGTGTACCCAACAACTTATCTACAAACTTTTGGTACTTGTGGTTCTGGTATGGTATGCCTTTTCGATTTTCTAAGGCTAGGTGGCTATTGGCGCAAGCTTCTTTTAGCATTTCCGGCATCTTTGTGGCTGAGTGGCTGTTGAAACAGCCTTCTGGTGGGTGGTCCTGCATCTCTCCGCATTGGTGACTCTCGAAACCGTCGTCTGTGGTTGTTATCAGCGCTATGCGTTTTTTTTTTTTTTGCAAGTCTTTGATTTCGGTTCTTCCCTAGGTTTCAGCTTGACTTATTGCACCTGTGTTCGCCTTTTTTTATTTGGATTTCAATTTCTACTACTGCTTGTTTCTCAACACAGCCATTGGTTTTTTTTTTGTCTCAGCTTTCATTTATTTACAATGGACCCCACACCTATGTGCATCAAGTTTATGGGCAAAAATTACTCTACTTGAGCTTTTCAATTTGAACTTTTCCTCAGGGGAAAAGATCTTTGGGACCATATTGATGGCATGGATGTCGCACAAACATCCAACACTAACAAATCCAAGGATTCCAGATCTTCTCCTTCATGGGTCATGCTTGATGCTCGGATTATGTCTTGGCTTCTTAGTTTAGAAAAGCCACATATTGTCACCCTTGGCTTCTTAGTTTAGAAAAGCCACATATTGTCACCAACTTGCAGCTTCATCGCTCCGCTCAATCCATGTGAACTTACTTAAAGAAAATTTATCATCAAGATAACGATACTCATCATTTTCAGTTAGTGTATGTGATTGCAACGTTTCAAAATGACAATCTTACCATCCAAGACTACTATTTGGCATTTATTAACTCTTTGAAATGAATATTCTGATCTGATTACCGCGGATGTTTCTGCTGTCGCTCTTTCCACTATTCAAAATCTTCATAAGACTAGTCGTTATGATCAATTTCTTATGAAACTATGCCCAGAATATCAATATGTTCACTCCTCTCTGTTGAATCGGTCTCCAGTTCCTTCTCTTGATGTTTGTTTTGGTAAGTTACTTCGCGAAGAAGAATGTCTTAGTACTCAAGCTACTCTGAAGCAATCTCATGACAGTTTAAGGTCAGAAACTATGGCTTATGCTACCCATGGACAAGGACCACTCGTGCATTATAAAAACTTGCAGTGTTTTTGCTGTAAAAAATATGGGCATATCACTACTAATGGTCAAAAGAAATACTACTCTTATTTCAAGAAAAAAGGGTTACATTATTAAGAAAATGTCGTATCTGCCCCTAAAATCTTCAGACTCTAAGCATTTCAGATTTCTATTATCGTACCTCTAGCTGCGACTTCTGCGGCAAATGGCTCCTTTCTAGAGGATTCCTATGTTCCTGCAAACCAAAAATGGTGGAACAGATGCTAATTTCAGCATTATCGACAATGAGATTCCGAGGTAACAATTCTATTACACTCTGGTATATGGAATCGAGGGCCTCTGATCATATAATGAATAATTCCACATCTTTGTATCATGTTCGGCTCTATGCTGGAAAATCTACTATTCAAACTGCCAATGGCAATTCCTTGCCAATAGCTGCTGTTGGAGATGTCTCTTCTAAATTCACTTATGTGTTTCTTACTTCTCAACTTTCCATGAATCTTATTTCTATTGGTCAGTTAGTTGATAACAGTTGTACTGTTAAATTTTCTAGTGATGGTTGTGTTGTGCAAGACCAAGTAACAAGGAGGCCAATCGCAAAGGGAGTTAAAGTGGGGCACTTGTTTCCACTATTTTTGCCCATTTCAGCATTGTCTTAAGTTTCTTGTAGTTTGTCTTTTCCTCGTAATAATATCCCAGATCTTTGTATGGTGTAGCATCATTGTTTAGGCCATCCTAATACTCAGATCTTATCTCATGTATTGAACTCTAGTTTACTTGGTAAGAAAGAACATTCTTCTTCCTCTCTTCAGTATGCTTCTTGCAAATTTGATAAAAGCAAAACTCTTCCCTTTTCTTTGCATGCTAGTCAAGCTTCTCACTATTTTGATATTTTTCATAGTGATGTTTTGGGACCTTCTCCGGATAGTTCACATGAAAAATTAAATATTATGTGACTTTCAATAATAATCATAGCAAATTTACTTGGATATATTTTCTTCACTCTAAGTCTAAGGTTTTTCGTACTTTCACTGTGTTTTTAGCACAATTTGAAAATCAATTTTCTGCGTCTATCGAGACATTATGCACAAATTTTGGTGGTGAATAATTGTGTAATGAGTTTCAAAAGTTCTCGGCTTCTAAAAGTATTACTCATTTACATTCATGTACAGCTATTCCACAACAAAATGGGATAGCCAAATGCAAAAATCGTCATTTTCTAGATGTGGTACGTACTCTTTTGTTAGAATTCTCTATTCCATCCATGATTTGGGTTAAGGCTATGAAAATTGTTAGTCACTTCATTAATCGTTTACCTTCTCAAGTCCTACACATGAAATCTCCATATTTTCGCCTGTTTGCTAAGTAACCTAGATAGGATAATCTCTGAACCTTTGGTTGTGTATGTTTTGTCCATTTACCTCCTTATGAACTACATAAATATCTACTCAATCTGTTCGATGTGCATTCTTGGGATATAATGTGTCAAAATGAATTTGTTTGCTATGATCCTATGTTACATCATCCACGTATTTCTCGGAATGCTATTTTCTTTTAACATCAACTTTTTTGTCTTATGTCATCTTTGCCCTCCTCTTCTACTATGGTCCTCCCCTCCTTTGAAGGGCGGTTCTCGAATCTTCATCAAGTCAGTTTTCGCTTTAGACCCGGTATTGTATATACGAGATGCTAGGAGCTCACAGTCTCCGATATCTGATCCTACCACGCTTCAGATTCAATTGGTTGCAGCACCTCCAGCACCTTTGGTACATCGCTCTCCCCGAGTGTCTGTACCCCCGGATAGGTATGGATTTCCTTATTCGAGATATGGCAATTCCATCTTCGTTCTAACTGCTACATTGTCCAATTTTAATATTCCCACATCCTACTCGCACGCTATCAAGCACAATTGTTGGTGACAAGCTATGCAAGAAGAAATTGTAGCTCTAGAGGCCAATCACACTTAGGACATTGAGCCTTATACTCCCACCATTATTCTTCTGGGTTACAAATGGGTTTACCTAGTCAAGGTCCGATCTGATGAAAATTTGGATCGTTATAAAGCTCGGCTTGTTGTATTTGGGAATAATCAAGAATATGGTGTCAATTATGACGAGATGTTTGCTCCTATGGCTAAGATAACTACCATTCGTATGATTCTCTAGCTCTTGCTGCTTCTAATGATTAGCCACTACATCAGATAGATGTCAAGAATGCTTTTCTTCATAGGGATCTTAAAGAGTATTTATATGAAACCACCCCCGGGATTGTTTTCTTCTCCTACTTCACATGTGTGTAAGTTTCGCTGCTCTCTTTATGATCTCAAACAAACTCCGAGGGCCTAGCTTAATAAAGTTCGAACCACTTTATTAAAATGTTCATTCAAGCAGAGCAAATATGATGCTTCCTTGTTTCTTCGAAAATCAAACATGCATATTGTTATTCTTTTGGTTGATGTTGATAATATTGTGATTACTGGTTCTGATTCTGTTTTACTTGGCCAACTCAAAACTCATCTCTTGGAATCCTTTCATATGAAATATTTTGGGTCTCTCACATATTTTCTTGGTCTTGAAGTATATTGTAGTCCATCTTGTATTTCACTCAATCAACATAAGTATGCTAGTAACTTGGTGGTTACAGCTGGCCTACAGGAGGCTGCCTCAATTGATACTCCCATGGAATTAAATGTCAAGTTTTGCAAAAGGGAAGTGACTTACTTGCTTATCCCAAATTTATACCGGAAGTTGTAGGTAGGCTTGTCTACCTCACTATTACTAGACCGAACATTTCTTTTGTTGTACAGCAAGTCAACCAGTTTCTTCAAACTCCTCGTCATTTTCATTTAGCTACTGTCCGTAGGATCATACGCTATATTCAGGACACTTCTGCTCATGGCTTATTCTTTCCTGCAGGCAATTCCCCTCGCCTTGTTGCTTATAGCGATATTGATTGGGCTAATTGTGCTTATACATGTCGCTCTATCACTGGTTGGTGTGTGTTCTTAGGTGATGCGTTCATCTCTTAGAATAATAAGAAACAAGATATAGTTTCTAAGACATCCACAAAATCTGAATACAGGTCAATGTCTCTTGCTTGTTCCGAAATTATTTAGTTTCGAGGTTTACTTGTTGAGTTAGACTTTTCTGAGACCAATCCTACACCCTTACATGCCAATAATACAAGTGCTATTTTTAGATCAAGACCAATCATGTCTATCATATGCGCACAAAACATATTGAAGTCGATTGTCACTCTATCCGTGAAGCCTTTGAAACTCGTGTTATCACTCTTCCACATATTTTCACTAAACTACAAATTCTTCACCAAGGCTCTCACTCACCATCGACATGCTTCCTAAGTAGTAAAGTGATGCTTGTTGATCAACTCACATCAATTTGAGGGGGGCTATCAATGGACAGCTTTGTTGTCCATAATTCTTTCCTAATTTTCGCTATAGAATCTTTCTCCTCGCCATGCTATGATAACATCTCCACTTCCTCCTACAATTCGATCAATCGTGTCCTCAAGTGCATAAGCGTACTGTGTACTTCCCCCACTATCGTGCCGTTGCCAACAACTTGCCTACCAACTCCACTCTTCCATAGTGTACTAGCTATACCCGCAATACAAGGAGCTCTGCCTGCCCCATGCCCATTGTCCTATCTTGCCTAGGTTCCTCTCCCAGCATCCCTACCAGCTGCCATGGCACTAGTGTCTCTGCCTTGTGCCCCTTTCTCGAGGTTTTGTCATCATCAGCACCTCCCTGTACAAGTGTTGTTTAGGTTGACCCACCGCCACCAGCTACCTCATAGATGCTCCTCCACTATTTTGATTAAAATATCTCCCTTAGGCACAGCCTCCCACAATGCCCCCACCAACCTCCTCCATCTCTAACCCTCCTTCTCAGGTATTAATATATAACTACGCTTGTTGCCATCACCATACTCCACAATCGCCATGTATCGACTGTGAATATTTGAACATCTATGCTCGATGAAGCTGTGATGTCCTTCCCTTGCTAGGGCGTAAAAGTCATTTCTTCCTTCCTTTTGACATTGTTCCAGGGATTTAGCAACCCATTGCACCATGGGCAGCCCAAAGCTAAACTCCTTCATCACCTTCCAGCTTTTCTCATTAATACACAAAGAACTCCCTACTTTTGATATTGAGAAAACCTTAGATTCTATCACTACATGTTTAAGGAATCCCATCTTGACCACCTATAAACTCTAACAACAATCACAATCTCACCAAAGTAATCACTAGACCGTCACAGGAAAAATAATTATCATTTTTCAAATTTAGGCCAAGTTTATTTTAATAGATAAGATAAGATAAAAGTTAAAAATTGAATAAAATATTACTATAGTATTCTCTCTCTCTCTCTCTCTCTCCTAAAACTTTTTCTCTCCGTACAACTTTAGGCTAGTCATCATCTTCCTGGTGAGTATGGTTGTTGGAGGTGATTGTTAATGGTTTAACGTGATTATTGTGTTGGTTATTACAATAGGGATGCGCCGTGAGGTGTATATCGATCAGAAACTCTTCACGTTTATGAAAGATAGTGAAAGGTGGTGGAGAATCACGATTGATCAAGATACTTTGGGGTGGCCGTGTTCTGTAGTAAAGGAATGTGCATTGGGATAGCCTGAGTTTCTTAGAACTTATCGCAAAGGAAACCAAGTGATAGTGGTCAAAAGGGGATGCAACTCTAATGGGAGTTTTTCTCTTTCTGAGTTCGGCCTTGTGAAGAGGAGGGGGGTTACTGGTAGTGCCGAAGGGGAGAAGGGGAGAGGGGTGGAGGAACTTAGGGGAAACATTGAAGGAGCTTCTTCCATCTTTCTCTGTTCCAAACGATCGAAACAGAGCTATAGAAATGGTGAACTTGGATCCGGTACAGTAGGGCAGAGGAAAGGTTGAAGATGATGGCGATCAGATATTGTACAGCAAGGTGATACAGAGAGGCCCTCGAGCTGCGAAAAGTGGTACAGATGGGCTGCCAGAAGCGACCACTTCCTTGAGGGTACAGTTGGACGAGAAGTCTGGCAATGTAGTGGTTGGCCTACAAGAAGAAACTTTGCTGTAGGTGTTAGCAGGAATGGAGGCAAGGTGGGGGCTTTAATGGAAGATATCTTGAGTTTAAAGCAGTGCATCAAGGGGAAGGGCCTTGATATGGGCTTGAGCCACGAGTCTGGCCCAATGGGTGAGAAGGGCAGTTCGGGAGGTGGCGAACTATTTCAAAGTCCCCACCCTCCATCCCTGCTAACACCTGCAGCAAAGTTTCTTCTTTTAGGCCAACCACTACACTGCCAGACTTCTTGACGGCTGATAATTAGAAAGAGAAGGATGATTATTGTGGAATGCTGCTACCTGTGTAAAAAAAATAGGGAAACGGTTGATCATCTTTTTCTGCATTGTGATGTGGCAAGGGAGCTATGGGATGGTCTTCTTAGAAGGGCTGGATTGTCTTAGGTTATGCCCAAAAGTGTTGTGGAGCTCCTAACTTGCTGGAAAAGGTACCATCAATGCGCCAAGATGGCTGCGACGTGGCAAATGATCCCGCTATGTCGATTATGGTGCCTTTGGATGGAAAGAAACGAGAGATGCTTCAACAACAAATAGAGGACCATGGGGAAAATCTGAAATTTTTTTTTTATCTTCTTTGGTGCAATGGTTTTCTTCCATTGTACTAAAGGGAGGGAATGTTCAAGAGTTTTTTGAGTTCTTTTTAGCTTGCTAGAGTGTAACTAAGAGTCTCTTTTGTATATCCCCTGTGTACATAAGCTTTGCCAAGTTGCATTCAATCAATAAAGATTATTACCTATCAAAAAAATATTATATTACTATAAAATATTTTTTTAATATTAATTTGTTTTTGGATTTGAAAAAACTATTTTAGGATTTGAAAAAGTTAAATTGTTTATATTATTTTGTAAGAGAATTTAAGAAAATAATAATAATGAGATGAGATGAAATGAGATTGTTTGTGAAAACAAACCAGGCCTTAGTTTTCTTGTTGTACAGAGAGAAAATCACAACACTCATCTAAGGAAAACTTCTCCCACATATCTTTTCTACCATTGCATATCTAGAACTGGAAAATCTCTCAGTGCAGCTACATCTTCCAGTTAAATTAACACAACTATGCTTTGATAAGATTTCCCCTGCTATCTTTATCAGGTCATTGCTATGCAATTCTATACATTAAAGGGGTTTCCTTTTTCATGAGTTATTTTCGTTCACATAAGTAACACCAATATAATGGTGGACTGAAGGAGCTAGTTCATTTTGAGTATAAATATATCCACAGTTGTTTGGAGAGACTAACTTGTATAACATCATGGTTACAATATCATAATCATATATATTCCAGAACATAAACCAATTCCTAACGAGCTCGACTACACCAAAATACTCACGTCAGTTGATCTTGGAATTGCTTAAACCAATAAACATGGAAAAATTAATGAAACAAGGATTTGGATTTTTTTTTTTTTTTTTTTTTTTTTAGAAAGGAAACAAAGAGACAAGGGGTGGCACTCAAGATACAAAAACAATACCTATTAGGTCAATAATCTCATAATATGTGGGTGAACCATCAACTCCAAAATCACAGGGCACTAAATTTTTGAGCAAGCAATGAAATATCAAGAATGCCATGCGTTAAGAGCACCAAAAGTGAAGTTCAGTTAAAATATATTTGCTGATTTCAATTCACCAAATGTTATTGTAAGCATGAAGTTGTTAAAATACTGAATGCATGTATAGACAAGTCTGGATTTGTTCAACAACGAGCAAAAAGATAAATCATTTTAACAATATAGCACCGAAAAATGTAAACAGCTCAAATTAGAGAAAATTACCTCTTGAGAAGGACCTAGGGACATATGAGTTGGCTCACCATTCAGCAATGCATGTTCACATAGCTTTATAGCCCCATGAAGTTCTTTAAGGTGCCCCCATTTTGGAAACCTCGGTAATCCTACAAGCCATATGAAACTAATGCTTCAACATTGCATCTTTTTTCGAAGTAAATTAACTATCTTTCTATATTAGAGATATTAAGCATAAATCATTAGAACGAGGTATGAGGATTGTATACCATATTCATCAATTGGTGCATCATAGTCGTAACTTGTGGTGATGAATGGTCCACCTGAAGTGCGACCAAAATTTGTCCCACCATGATACTAAAATGAAAACAGCAATAAGATTGTGATCATGATGAAAATTTGTCCCACCATGATACTAAAATGAAAATAGCGATAAGATTATGATCATGATCATGATCATGATGATATAATGACAATGATTTAGATTTTATCAATGTGGTACTATGAGCTAAATCCCAAATATAACATCTAATCAATGACAACATTATACTAAATGTACACAACAAATCAAGATGAGTACAAAATTAATCAAAATACCATGTAGTAGTTTTGGACGCTACCACCTTTCTGGAAAAAGCGGGCTACAGAAAAAGCAACATCTTCAGGTGGCCTATGAGGATCTCTGGACCCAAATGTTTTAAACCTGAGAATGGAAAAAGACTTACTGCAAAGTAAAGACCTGAAAGATGGTTCACAATAGCAAGGGACAAAGTAGGCCTAAAGCAAGAAAGTTCAAACATCGCCAGACCAAAAACGTTTGGCAGAAAATTTTAACATCATTTAGGAGCCTGCTAAATGAACTTTAAAAAAATAGCTTAACAATAGATCACTTCAGAAAGCCAGAAAGAACTAGGACATGCAAGAAATCTAAATGCAGGGGCAGGTGGCAGCAGATGAGGGAAAACTTCTTATGATGTATAACCACAAGAATGTCTCTTCAGACCCACCCATGGGGAGTAAACCCCAGATACACAACCCTAGATACTAGAACCGTGTATTGGGTACTCCAGGGCAAAATGAGTCAACTATTTAAACTGAGAACAAGCCCAACATACTATAAATTAAGGTGATAATTCTATCATACATTTCTATTAATATTAAAAGAAATGAATGTGAAATGGAAGGTCAAAGACTTATAGACCTCTTTACAACAATATAATACACATACACAAGCAATTCCACAAATGGGTGCATAGAAGTACAGAAAGATGTATTTATCAAAGTACATGTGCATACACAAATGCCTAGGTTGAAGCTTTCATCACTACATTAACTAGCTGCTTTTAGTTCCTTTTCTCTCACTTATATGCATTAATTGGAAACAGAAAGGACTGCTTGACACAAACTTTCCAAAAAGAAGTACTAGATACTACTATACTGCACATTTAGGGAAGGTAACAAAACCAATTAGATCAGAAAAAAAAAAAGTAAACTACTAAATGTGATCATAGAAAGAGAAGAGCATAGAGCTCAAAGGCAAAGTACAACATTACCAGCCAGGCCAATTTTCAGTCCAGATTTTGGGCTTCTTGGGAGAAAGAGGTTTGAATTGGTCACAGTAGAAGGAGTTACAAGTATCAATCTGCAAAGTTAATATGAAATTCCATGCTTTACTCATTTGGTCCAAATGTTATTGAATTGAATTTCATAAAGGAAAATCTAGTGAGCATAAAAAATCACAAAATTGCCATGTTCAACAAAGATTTGTGATTTGTGAGCATATTGTGTCCCTGGGACTTTTTGAAGTCACATACAAGTACAATAACAATAACCAACAGGAACAAGAACTAACTAAACTCCAATATGACAATCATTTGACATGTGGGTAAGAAGACAAACACATGACAGGATATATGTGGATCTGTATGGGCACATGCACATACACATGCTCATTGTCTGTGAGTGCACATGCACATGCACATACACAGAAATCATAACGAGCAGGGTTAGTGAGGGAGAAGAAGATAAAAATAAGTGGTCTTCAAATCAAAACTGATGACCTTTTGGAGTATTACAGTGAGAATGGTTATTAATGTTTTGACAGGTGTCAGAGAAATAGAAACTATAAGAACAAATTTGTTCTGCCTTAATAACTTGAAAAAAAAAATGTACTTTTGAATCTGGAATTTATACTAGAAACTTCAAAAGACTAATGTAATTAAGTTAAAAAGGTTTTCACTCTTATATTAAAATTATATAAAAGGTGTTCCATTTAAGAAAAATCAAGTACATTACACAAAACATGTAGTAAACCAGAAGTAGTTACTCATACCAACGACAGTAGGAATGCATGATGTCCCATTTAACCATGGTTCATGATATTAAGATCTCCAGGGCTCTGAATACTATTTGCAAATGAAGATAAATACTGCTTCATTTTAAAAAATTAAAAAAAAAAAACACCTCATACCACAGTATCAGGAGCATCAAATTGCTGGCACATTATCCAAGGGACACCTATATTTTGAGAAACGGCCATGCTAGCAGCCCACATCGCATATCGCTTCCCCCCCTCTCCATAAGCGCTCTCATAGTATCCATATTCATTTTCTACCTGAAAGAAAACAAAAATAAATGATTGATGTCTATATTCATGAACAAGATAACCAGGAGAAATACATCAAACCAGATGAACAAAAGTGAATTTCCATTCACAGGATCAGAACCTAAACTTCCCAGCCTGGCCAAGGCCCGGGGTCAAATAAGCTCACAGGCAGTTGAATCGTAATATAATGTATACAAAGGAAAACATATTAATCATCATAATTTTGGCTTTCACTCCCTAGTAAAACAACATTAATTTGGAAGTCAAATAGAAATGAGAATTTTTTTTTTTTTCTAGAAAGAAGTTTCCACGATGCCTCCAAATTCTAACAGGCAAGATAATCGGTTGATTTTAAAGATTAATATCTTTTTATAATTAAGCTTATATTAATATTAGATCAACACACCTTTTTTTTTATAAGTATATTAGACCAACATAGCTAATATATCAACAAAATATTGGATATATTCTACTTCCAAAATGAGAATTAGTTCCAATCACACACTGACAGATGGAGAAGTGAGAAGAACAGATCAATCTATTACACCAACTTTCCCTGAATCAAATTTCTATATTCAATATGAAATCATACACACAAGTTCTGTAGGCTCTTTGATATTTCCCTTTAGAAATTTCACATCGTCATTTTAAGTTGTACACCAACTGATAATAGCCAGGAAAATCATACAGTTCAAGCTAAAAAGTGGATAATTTCGAGAAGCTGCCAACAGCATATCATCCGCGAGTCCACGATGCATACAGCATGGATGTGGTAGAAAATAGTGCGCTACTAATAGAACCTCTAGTACTAAAACATCAACATCTTATCATGCTATAAGCAGGACAGGGTTGTGCTTTTTGAAAGACTATTTGCCGAATTTACTATAGGCCAAAACCCAATGCAGCCTTGACAAATAAAAATATGAAACACTAAGGTTCATGAGCCAAAATGCCTCGACTTTCCACATTTTAACTAAATACGCATAAACGATCTGGGAGCAGATAAGACAAAGTTCATAAGTTGACTTGCTTTTATAATAACCCCATCCCGTTCACTGGAAATAGGGTGAAACATAATAAAAAAATATTAGAACTTCAGGATTAAAGTTTGACTTGCCTGGGCCAAAATGATGGGACCTCCTTGTGACGCAAAAAACTTCTCTTGTTTCATTAGGTTCACTATGAATGTAGTAAACTTCTCCATGTAATGCTAAACCCCAACATGTAGCTGAATCAGTTAGAAAAGCCCTACTAATTTTCTATAGTAAGCCGTTTCACAAGTAATTAAAACATAATGCTCTTGAAATGATATGATGAAACACAATAATAAGAAAACATAGTCCCTTCTCATACCTTAAAGGGCTCATTGTCGGTTCGGAATACAGTGCCAGGCACGTAATGCAACCAAACAGGAACACCACTGCATCACAAAACTGTATTTTAGTAATTCCCAGGCAATAACTGAAGTTTAAAAGTGTCTGAATATTAATATGCCATACTCCTTAAACATCCTAGCATATTTAGAATGTTGTTCTTCTAAAGAAAAAAAATCATGATCTATGTCAAGAACGTACCCGAAGTTCCATTCTGCAGCCACAAATGGACCAATTCGAAGAATTAAATACAACCCTGCCTCTTGAACAATCTTCACAAACTTGACCAGATCGTATCTCCCCCCAAAATAGTACTAGGATTCCCAATTCAAAGGGAGGAAGAAGCAAACAGAATCAATTGATTGAGAAAAATGACCAATGTATCTACTGAAGAGATGCAAACCCAGAAAGAAAGAAGAAAGGAGGGGGGAGTTAAAAACATATGAGAAGTGACATGGCCGTCTATGAGTCTTTTTCACTTTCTGGAAAGATATGAAGGTAATATAGGAAAATGAAGACCTACGAACTTCCACTTATAGAAAAAGATTTCGATATATAGGCATCTCAAAACAAGGCTATCTATTTTGATATAGAAAGAGTCTTATCATTTATTATCTCACTCACATTGTCCGGGGATAGTTCATGACCATTCCAAAATACATACGTTTCGATCACATCGACCCCTCCCTCCTTCGCTGTTTGAACTAACCCGGGCCACATCTACCACATAACAGATGCTCATTAGTAAAGAGAGTTAACTTCCATCAGAAACAACAAAAAGATAAAAAGTAATCAAAATGAAGCGATAGAGAAAACAATCAGATGATAGTCCCAATTTGCACATTACAAAGAGAATGTAAAGGAATTAGATAATCTTAAATTAAACAAGCTAGCGAATCAGTCTGCTACCCTTTGTTATAGAACAAACTGAATGAAATAAAAACAGCAATAATCTCTTTCCTTTCCCTGTCTCTTCGTTTCTTTTCCAACAGATTATTAGAAACCAAAACAGAAGAGAGAAAAGTTCAAGCGAATCGTAAATTATAATTAGTCGAAAAATCGGATAACTCCTCCCCGGCAGATTCATTCTACACTCGGTTCTCTCAAAAGTGAGCTTATCTCGGTACAGGACATCGTCATTTAAGGTCATTTAAAAATCCTTTCTCTGAGCAACCAAACAGGGGGGATTAGGCAAGAAACGCGGAGACGAGAACAGAGAGTGGTCTCTCACCGCGGGAACGCTGCGAGGATAGTGAATGGCAGCGGAGATGAGGAGCTTGTGCTGGCCGTTGATGATGAGAGAGCGATGGTCGTAGGTGACATTGCCAGCATTCGCAAGAGAAAAAGCGAAGTAGGAGAGGACGAACACTGTCAACTGCAGCAGAAAACAGAAGGATAGCTTCATATTGGGCCGGGAGCTGAAAGTGAAGCCCTGCACTGTAACCATGTATGGGAAGTGGGAGAAGAGAAACAGAACATGTGCATTTATTTATGGAAAGCACTGCATAGAGTTGTTGAGTGAGATCAGCACGGGGAAGGGAGTCCGGACCCCAGAGTCAGGACAGACAGCTATTATATTGTCTTTGTGTAATACGTGTTGACTCCAACCAGTGATTTTACTTTTTTGTTTAAACTTAACGTAATTCTCCTCAGAGTTTTAGCTTTGTTTCCAAACTAAACCCTGAAATCACGAGAATTTCACGTGCCACCGCCACTCCGACAAGTGGCAGTAATATCATCACGTCAAAGATAATTCAATCAGTTCCGTTCAAGCAGTGTTGAATCCTCGCGTACTAATAATAATTATTAGTATTATTAATTATGTAGGTTATTATTAGGCTTACAGCTTATTTATTATAATTTTATCACTCATAATATATTTATTTATTTATTTTATATTTTATTTTATTTTAACATTTTTAATTATTAATTATTAAAATAATTTTTAATTTTTAATTTTATTAATAGTCATTTTTTAATAGAAAAAGTTAAAATCACTTTTATTTGAGTTTCACTTGTGTGCATCGATTCATTTTTTTTATATTTTTTTAATTTAATAATTAAGAAAATAATATTTAATAATAATATTTTTTTCTTTTTTAACCATTAAATAAAAAAAATTAAAAATTAAAAATTAAAAAGAATAGTAAAAAAGTTATTAATAATTAATAGGATGTAAGTTTATCTTTATTTATTAATATATTGTTAATAAAGAAAGAAGATTCGTCAAAAGTCATGCGGGAGGGAGAGATAGAAGAGAAAAGAGAAGGCGTCGAATGCATGTAGGTTCAAAGTTTCTCATCCAGAAATGCCTACATGGCATTTTGTTATTGGCTGGTAGAAAAATGGTTTTCACACCCATCAAGACCCAAGCATTTCTCTTTTAAAATTCATTGGCCAAATCGGTTTCGTTTGTTCCTACAAGAAAAAAGCTTCAAACAGGATGAGTTTTAAATCAATTTTCACACGAGCCACTAGAATATTGACACATGGATATTTCTAGTAGAACTCGAGTACACCCGGTAATACCAAACAAACTCTTTCCCTCTTCCTGCCCCATCTGCCCTCAACGAAAATCACTCTCTTCGTTCTCTCCTCTGTAATCACACTTTCCTCTTCCTCCTCGTAACCTTTTTTTCTCTCTTGATAAACTATTTCCAGAATACCCATCAGCAAGACAACGGTCGTTTTGAAAACAAAATTCCTAAGGGATTAAAGCGATGGATCTGACTAAATCTCTCCGACCGAAATGATCATATAGCAAAATCCTAAAAAGAAGGCGAAGGGTTAGAAGTGAGCTTAATACCTGGTACAAACTTTGTTTTCTATTTCAATGGATCCCAAAAATTAAAATGATGTTTGAATTGTTTTTCCTTCTTTGTTAACTTGCCGATGGAAGCTTTACACTTATTTTAACTTTTGTGGACAATTTGTGAAGAATCTGGGAATAAACTTTTTTCTGGCTTCCCATTACCAAAAAATAAAAAGAAAAAAAAAACTACGATGTTGTCTTTGCTCTTGCATTTTTTTAAACCAAGTCAATTTTAGTTTCTCAATCCTTCAGATCTTGATCTTGATATTTCAGATTTTAGTTTCTCTAAGTTACTCAAAAAATGATATTCGGCACCATGAAAAAAGAAATAAGGAGATGGAAGACGGAGAAGTAGAGGGAGAGAGAAATTGAAAATCACCGGTATACTTGTGTAAGAATAAATTTGTTAGGACACCTACGTGGCTTTTTATAATTGGTGGGTGTAAAAATAGATTTGGCACCCGTCCGATTAGGAGTGCCACTCTTTTTAAAACTCTTCTTAATTTATTTTATTTCATTTCATCTAATTATTATATTTTTTTTAATTTTTCACATAAAATAAAATAAATAATTTAACCTTTTCAAATATCAAAATAAAAATAATATTAAAAATATATATTCTAACCATATTTTATTCATTTTTAAATTTTAATTTTAACTCATCTCAACTCAACTTAATATTATTTAAAAATGAATAAAATAAAATAAAAAATATGTGATGGATCCTTTTAAATAATGAAAGTATTTAATCTCATCTTATCTCATTTAATTATTACAATTTTTCTAAATTTCTATATAAAATATAATAAATAATTAAATTTTATCAAATCTTAAATAAAAAATAATATTCTAATAATATTTTATTTAATTTTTAACTTTTAAATTTTATCTTAATTCACTATCCAAACCACACCTAAATAATTGAGATTCTTCTACTAATATTTGAAGGTTTGAGCTAGGATCGATAAAGATTTTAATTATTTTTCTCCATGCAGTGAGGCAAAAGATTGTGAAACGGCTTGGAAACTATTTTATCCAATTTTATCTATTTCTTAATTATTATTCAAATACAGATGTCTTTTAATTTTTAATTTTTTCAGCTAATCGTTATCTAATCATTGTAATTTTTTCAAATTTCTAAATATAACACAAGAAATAATTTTAACTTTTCAAATTTTAAATAAAGCTAATATCAAAAATTAATTTTAAGAATATCTTAACTTTAGTTTATTTTAATTTATTCTCTCTTTCCCAAAAATGTAATAAAACATAATACGGCAAACATTTTTCAGCTATTAAGTTATAGTTTGGATAATGAGATAGATGAAATAATTTTATATAAAAGTTAAAAATTGAATAAAATTTTATTAAAATATAATTTATTATTATTATTAATATTTAAAAATTTTAAAAAGTTGAATTATTTTTATTTTGTATAGAAATTTAAAAAGATTATAATGATAAAATAAGATAAAATGAAATATTTTCACTATCAAACCAAATATATCCATGACAATATACTAGAAATAGATAACCAAATAAGAACTTTTTTTTTTTATCATTTTTGGTCAGTGAACACAAATAATTTTGCATGCTGATGGGTTATGGAACATTGTGGGCCAGAAGAAGCCCAATCCAGAAAAAAGACCAGACAACCTTGCAAGAAATACTTTTTTTTTTTAAGAAGCTTCTCATCTCATTAATCAATCAACCATAGAGAGAATACAGTAGGATTCGGACATGAGAATGAGTCTTTTGCTAGTAAGTGAGTTATAAGATTATCATTTTTCTTAGCATGAAAAATGTCCCACTTAACTAAGGGACTAACAACATGTTTCGTCTCACAAAAGAACATGTTGGTCGAATTTCATCCCACTTTATCAAACTTGAGGGCCATGGTGACCTGAAGAGAGTTACCTTCGATGATGATTTGTTGCATCCCCAATTGTGCGCATAGCTTAACTGCCTGAAGAGCTCCATAAGCCTCCACAAGTAAGGGATCAGGGAGCATGTACCTGGAAGTTCTTAGGGTTGCTATCACGGCCCCTGTCATGTCTCGTACAACTACTCCCACCCCTACTTTACTCTCAGTTTTGTTTATCGACCCATCCCAATTGACTTTAATCCAGGCGGTAAGGGTGGAATTTATGTCTGAGGAGAGGAGCACGGATTGTTAGGATTGACTGTGGTGTTAGGTTTGCCGCAAGCCAATCACGCATGGATCTAGCTTCTCTTATGAGAGATCTGTGATGGCAGAGCTCGCCCTTGAAGATGAATTGGTTCTGTCACCACCAAATTTTTCTTGCTACAATGACGAATTTGAATCATTGTGCTCACCAAGTCTTCAAATAAATGCAGCATAGAGAGTTGGGGGAGGCTTATTTTTGTAAGCTTTTGGAGCAAGTGAGCGAGACGTCCTTAGTGAACTCGCATTGCCACAATGCATGCATCTTGTCTTCAATGGCCTGGTTAAAAATGGGGTAGAGAGGGTGTTCTAGACTACCTTCCTCTTGAATAGGTTGTGCATTGTGGGGAAGGAGTCTAAGCATGACCTCCATAGGAAAACTCTGTCTGTAGGGGTGACTTGTAAAGCCAAATTTGCTTCCAGGTCTTCTTCAAGGGATTGCTTGTTCCCAAGTCTAGCATTCTAGAATGAGGCTCGAGGGAAGTATTCAGCCTTTAATATCCTAGCAACCAAAGAGTTAGGAAATTGTGAGATTCTCTAACATTGCTTAGCAAGTATGGCTTTGTTGAAGGCCATTAAGCCCTTGAAACCCATCCTCCCTCTATTTTAGGTCTACCCATTTGCCTCCATGAAATCCAGTAGATTTTGTTCTCATTTTCCTACTGACCCAACTAGAAATGGTGCATTGTACTATTAAGATCATTTATTAAGGAGATAGGGAGCTTGAAAACACCCATTGATAGGTGGGTATGGACTGAATTACTGCTTTTATGAATATCTCTTTCCCTGCCTATGATAACTTTCTCACTTTCTGATTATTCAATCTGCTAGCCACAGAGTCTAGGATGCTCTTGAGGGTTTTTGTTTTATTCTTTCCAATCATTGAAGGCGAACCCAAATATTTTTCA
Organism: Platycarya strobilacea; assembly: GCA_036898215.1. Taxonomy (NCBI): domain Eukaryota; kingdom Viridiplantae; phylum Streptophyta; class Magnoliopsida; order Fagales; family Juglandaceae; genus Platycarya; species Platycarya strobilacea. The sequence continues at coordinate 19,565,890 of CM072546.1, read as the reverse complement.
TAAGACATGGCAGCTCTCATGCCTGTAATTGATAAGATGTAGTCTTGAGTGACTTTAGGGGTGCTTTGGCTAAAAACGATGGATGTCTTGTCTAATTTGATCCTTTGCCCTGATGCCTACTTATAGGTCCTTAGGATTTTGATCATTTGACTCCATTCCAAGGTGTTGGTCTTGCAAAACATTAAATTGTCATAAAAAAAAAAATAAGTAGAAAGTTCTAAGCTAACTCCTCCCCAGTATTACATCATGGATTAAATTCTGATTTTCAACTTAGCTAATTTGATTGCTGAGGGCCTCGACACAGAGGATGAAGAGATAGGAGGATAGAGGGTCCCCTGCCTTATTCCTTTGGTTGGAAGGAAGGTCTCTTGTAGGATTCCATTGAGCAATAGGGAGTAGGACACTGATTCCAAACACTGCATTATCAATTTGACAAATTTGTCACAGAAACCTAGCTTCTTTATGACTACTTTGATGAAAGGTCACTTGAGTCTATCATAAGCCTTACTCATATCTAGTTTCATGGCCACATACACTTTTCTTCCCTTCATCTTGCACTTCATTGAATGTAGAGTCTCAAATGCTACTATTATATTATCAAAAATTAACCTGCTGAATACAAAAGTAGACTGCACACTAGAAATGATATTAGGCAGTAGGGATTTCAATCTATTTGCTATTACTTTATAAACCAACTTGTATAAGACATTACACAGAGAATTAGGTCTAAATTTAGTGACCTTCGTTAGAGCTTTTTTCTTTGGTATTAAAGTAATAAAAGTATGATTGATCTCTGCTATGTTGCCATTAGAATTCAAAATGGATAGCACAGCTTGACTGACTTGGGGACCAAGAATGTTACAATGTTTGTGATAGAAAGTAGTTGGGAAACCATCTGGTCCAGGGAGCTTAGGCATCCCACTTGAAACAAAGCATCTTTCACTTCCTGATGACATAAAATTTGGACAGATAGGAGTTTTGTACTTCAGTGACTCAAGCTTGCATTGAGTTTAAGCATTTTGGTATACCTCTAGGTTTTGATGTTGAGATGAGGTGCTTGTAAAAGTTCTAAAAAAACCTCCTGATCCCTTCCCTGGAATGGACTTGGTGTCCCTTCTTAGTGGCCAACTTCTTAATAAAATTGATTTTCCTTCTTTGAGATGTACAGTGATGGAAAAACTTGGTACTTAAGTCCCCACCCCTCAACCATTTTTGTTTGGCTCTCTGCTTCTATTTAACATTTTCTCTCTCAAGCTATTTTGTGAACTTCACTTATAACTGTTTTATAGACTCATTGAGATGTCCACAATTTTCTAGCTGTAGGTCTGCTATCTTGTCCATTTCTTTTTGCACATTTTGCTTTGTATGCCTTGTGTTTGCCTTCCTTCATTGCAGTAGGTGCTTTCTGCATAAGTCAAGGCCTTCTGTGGTGAAGGCCAGCTTGCTATTTGAGACTCTAGGCTTGTTCCAGGCTGTTTTTGCAATTTCCTCCTCCTTAAGAAACTAACTTGCCTCTACTTTGAAGGGTCAGTCAGATTAGTGAATAGGTGGTTGGTTCCATTCTATGTTGAGCATAATGGTATGATCAGAAGAACTAGCAAAGTGTGGACCTTGGTATAAGGGAAGATATCGCTCCAACTGAGCTTACTTAACCATCTATCAAGCCTTTCCTTTGTAAAAGGTCTACCAAGGCTATTATTTGACTAAGTGAATTTATTGTCCATGTAACATGGGTCAAAAAGGCCACATTCCTCAAGTGTATCCCTGAAATAAGTCATTTGTGATTGAGGTCTAGTGAGGCCTCCTTTCTTTTCACCAAATTATAAGATTTTATTACAATATCCAATACATAGTCATGCCTGGTTGAGAGGGGGTTTAATAGCCTTGAGGAGAGCCCAACTTTCATTCCTTCTTATTGTCACTGGTTGGCCATAGAATTTGGTGGGAAACTAGCTCTTTTTTGCCACTGGTTTCTAGACTAATAGAGATATGTGATGTTTGGAGTAAAAGTGGACTGCAGCTTCAATGTCATCCTTCCAAAGGAAGGCTATTCCACCACTAGCTCCATAGCTATCTATGATAAAACTATGCTCAAAATTAAGTCTTCGATTAACAGCTTCAACTCTAGTACGATTACTCTTGGTTTCCATTAAGAAAACAATAGAGGAGGATTTAGAGAGCACCACTTGGTGCAGGTATAGAATTGTCTGGAAGTTCCCCAAACCCCTACAGTTCTAGCTCAAGCCAATCATTGATGATGGTAGGGTTGTTCAACAGCCACCACCTTAAATGTGAGCACAATCTTCCTCATCTTATAGCTCTAGTTTCAATCTTTTTGACCTTGTTAAAGTGCCTCTAGAAGGAGTAGGACTAGCCACTCGTTTGTTGTTGTTAAGGAGGGGACTAGATGTGACTATTGTGGGAAGGTGAAGATGTGAGATTTCTTGATCTGGGGTCTCCTTTTCTTTTTCAAAACTAACAGTCCTTGCCATTCTCTTTCATGTAGCTCGTTGCTTAACTTGGTGAAGAATTTCCACTTGATTATTAATAAAAGTTTCGAAGGAGTTGATCTGGAATGAGAGATCTGAGGGATCCTGCTCAGTTAGTTTGTTAATACCAAGGTTGTTTCTGACAGGATTTGGAGAGTCAACTTCAGGTTTCTCTCCTTTTAGTGTATTGGTCTCCACGCCTGTCATATCACTGGCTTCCTTACTTTGAGATGGTGGAATATTTGTTTTTCGATGAATACTATGCTGACTCTCTTTTTGGTGAAAGTTAAAGGGTTTGGAGGCTACTTTATGCTCCTATCGACCTGCAGAGGGTATGTTTGGGACCAATAGTTTTTCAAAGATAAGTTAATTTAGTTGTTGGTCCTTCATAGGATCTAAGTTTCCTTGCTAGCTGTCATTCCTTAGCTCTTGGTTAGACTTCCATCTCACTTTGAGATGGCTAGTTGGGTTGAGTACCTTCTCCATATTTCTTAAAAATCATGTTACTTCCTCTAGCTGCAGGTCAACCAGAGCCCATACTGATTAGTGCCTCCTTCATTTGTCTTGTCAGAACAAAGTTGTTGGTTATGTCTGAGTATGCCACATTTAAAGCACACTGAAGGGAGACGTTCATATTTGAATGGCACACATCTTTGTTTCCTCTCCATAGTAAGGAAAGTGTCCTTGAGTAGGGCTTTTGAAATGTCTACTTCCACCTTTATGCGTATGAACTTACCCCAGCAAATTCCCCTCTCATCTGTATGGACTTTGAGAACTCTTCCCACTTGGCTGCCTATTTTCTTGCCAATGTCTACATTCATCCAATCAAAAGAGAGATTAAAAGCTTGAAACCAGAAAACTTTCTTGTTGAAGGCAGCTTTCTTGATGGAAATGGAGCCATCGAAAGGTTAGATACAAAGTAGCCATTTATCAAAGGATCAGGGCCTGCCCTCTACTATTCTGTTCATATCTTGTTTGCTATTAAACTCAATGAGAAATTTGTTATTTCCTACTTTCGAAAATTGGAGCCAACTCTTGCATCTCCAAACTTTGGGCATGGTGGTCTTAAAGGCCTCATTGTTTACTTAATTTTCTGAGACTATCATAATCAACAAACGGTAAGCTGATGAGTTCATGGTTGGTGCAGTGTGGGAGCATCCACTACAACACCTTGTTTTTCCTCCTTTGTAAGACTAAGAGATTGTCATTGGCGTGCAAGCTCATCTTCTATTGTTTCTCTTTTGTGCTCCACAAGTTTAGGAGATCCACTCTTGAGCACGAAAGAAAAACCTCACAGCAAGAGGACTAGAAATCTTTTGTATTTTTTCAATTTTTTCACCAAGAAAAAATATTTTTAGAATAATGATACTCATCATTTCACACAACATATTTTATATATATAATTTTTTTTAATTTTTTTAAATATTATTAAACTAATTAAGTTGTTCCATTTAATATCTACACATCTCATATTTATTATTAAAAAAATAGAATTAATCTATGAAGATAGGTCATCACCTAGAATGCCGACATCATGTAGCATGTTTTTTTTTTTTTTTGAGGAAAGGACTGTATTTCATTTCATTAAATAAAATTTATAGCTAAGACTAATAAGTACAAGAAAACTCGTATTACAAGCCTAACTAAACATTGATTTGTAATATCTCCACATACAACCGTGGCGGGTTTTTATCTTAACTTCTAATCTCTCAAGTGACAAACCCACATTGAAGTGTGATTTGTCTGAAAGAGGACAGAAATAACCAAACCTCCACCCTCCAAGGATGGGGAGGAGATTACCATCTCCATTCTCTAAAAGAGGAAGAGAGACAACTTTCATCCTCCAAAAGAGGAGCGAGGAGCCAAATAAGGAATAAACTTATTCCTATTTATTATTGCAAACAAACCAACAAATCTAAAAATAAAAATAAACAACACAAAATCGAAATTCAGATCAATAAAATGGGACTCGAGACAAAATAAGCAGAACAACACAGCGTAAGGTGGCGCGTGACGGACACGTGCCACTAAGGAGGTCCCGGACTGTTGATCCCGTCGCCACCAAAAGTCTCGAGCCTAGAGCCACCGTACATGGCTGTAGTAGGCCTCTCCATATGTGGCGGGTGGAAGGCCACGCGAAATTAGCAACCGCGCGTACAAAATATTCGTCGTCTCTTCTGGATAGAGCATCGACTGGTAGGAGAATTGGCTGCCTTAGAGCCCCCCGATGGGGCGCATGTTGGTGGTAAGTCATCGGAAAATTGTGGGCCGCCTACTATGGTTGGATGTCGAAAACAAAAAAAAAAAAACAAAAATATGTAGGCAAAACAAGTGTGAAATGCGCCCGAGTTGGGGGGGGCGAGATGGAGCCACAACTCACACCCCCAAGGTTGCTTTCTAGAATTTTTCTCTCTTTGGATGGAAAGCTTCTCTATCTTCATCTTTAATAGTGTATATTTTCAAGTATTGAATCATCAACATCATGTAGCATGTGACAGCTTCAAAATGGGATCTGTCTGGGACATTAGTCCAGGATAGAAGATGATGGATGAGATATTTTCCAATATCTTCTCTTTGCTTCTCAAAATTAGAATATCCACAATAAACATAAAATATTAAATTTTATTTAATTATTACAAATTTTTAAATTATTATATAAAATATAATAAATAATTCAATTTTTTAATTTTAAATTAATAATAATATTAAAAAATATTATTTTATTTAACTTTCAACCTTAAGTCTCAATTCACCGTATCTCAATTCAATATCCAAATATCCACTAATTCCACTGAACACTATATCTTCGAATAATAATATAAGTATAGATTCGAACAGCGTAACGCGGAAACATGGTTCCCAGACAATATCTGACTTCTTTTCGAATCCAACAAATCCTAAATTCTTGGGTCCTACAAAATCTTTAAAAGCTTGTTAACTATTCACGAAGATGTTATTATAATTTATAAATTTAAGAAATGCTTTTAATTATAAGAAATCCCTTCGGATACAAACAGAGCCTTGAATGATAAAACAAGGATACAAATTAATTTTAAACGAGATGGTCGAGGAAGATTTTGATTCCAAGCTGGAAGATGCCACCGACATGTATATGTATTTAGTTTATGGAAAAGTCAGGATAAGTGTAAACATTTGTGTTACATAATATTTATGTTTATTTAAAATTAAAATTTAGTGTTTGGAGGGCAATCAATAAAGTGTATGATATATATAAATTATATATATTTTTTATACATGACTATATATAAATATAATAATTATATATTATAAAATTATATTTACAATAATGTCACAATTATATAAATTAGAGTGAGATTAAATAAATATAATCAATTAATTTTGACAATTATAAAAATTTATAACCAATTCAAAGTGACAAATGAGAAAGTTAATTATTACAAAATATCTCATAATTCATAAATGTCATGACTAACAAAAGAAGTGAAATTAACTAATTTAAAATTCACAAATCCAATCATCAATACAAAACAATTAAATAAAACTTTAAAAATATAAAACATCAGAAAAAAAAAACTGGGAACTTAATTTATTTGTTTAGTAAAAATTTAGTAAAAATTAGTGGGAGGACAATTTTATTTTATTTTATAATCTAATGGAGCAATTTTAATTATATATATAAATAATTACATATATTTATATACTATTTTTTTTTTTTGAAAAATTTTGGGGGGACAGTAGCCCCCTTAGGAATAACGTAGGTCCGCGCCTGCTTAGAAGTATATATGCCCCTGCTTAGAACAAAAATGTTAGTATGTCTATTTATTTTAATACCTCATATTTTTTAATTATTTTTCTAATTTTTTATTTAATGATTAAAAAAATGATTATTAATGTATTAATATTTTTTTAAAATATTTTAAAATAATAAAAAAATAAAAAACCAATACAAATCCCACGTGTCATGTTTTGAAAACTGTGACATATTTTTAAGGGAATAATTTATTTCCTAAGATGTTAATAAGAGATTTATTTTGATATAGGGAGTGGGGGAATTTGAACTTAATTCTCCTATTTAAAAATCAATTCTTATATCATTTTTTTTTTGTAAAAAATAATTTTTATTCCATCTGATGTAAATGACCTTCACAAGATGTTAATAAGAGAATTAATTATTGAAGGGTGTATTATTTTTGTTTATACAAATGGAAGGACCGAAGGAGTGGGTGACGCATTCAATTCATTTAATGCCACGTTATCTTGTTTGCATGTGTGGCCCTGAGCCGACACTAACGATTACAGTAAATTATGGAGATATGTTTTTGTTTCAAGCAATATACAATGCATGAGATCAGCGTTGATCCAGCTGGACAACTCTGGAGCTGTTGCTAAATTTAACTGGTAATATGTCTTCTTCTTTTTTTTTTTAAGAGAATTTTTTTTTTGTCATAGAAAAATATTATAAAAATAAATTTATAAATTAACATAATTTAATATGATATATAAAATTATAAAATTATATTTATTATATAATAAATTCAATGTATCATATAGAGTCATTTAAGTATATATGTAAGTTTAATTTTACGAATTTTTTTATGGATGTAACAATTTTCTTTTAGAAAAAAAAAACACATTGCCAGCTTATTAATTTGTAAATAATAAATATACTTCGTAAATAATAAATATACTTCATACGGTCCCATTGATGTGTTATTTATTATCATGCGTTATTTATTATCTATTTTAATTGTCACAATTCTAGTTAGAATTATTTTTTCGGGTTGAATTTTATCCGATCTAATTTTATTTTATTTTTAAATATTTTTTATATTTTTACTTTGATGTGATATCAAATATTAGAAAATTCGATATTATTATAAAAATGATGATGATATACATTACAATCATTTTTTTTATTATCATATTATTGAGAAATGTGATAATAAGTACGGATATCTTCATGTGTACATTGGTAATCAAAACGATATTCAAGAAAATTTGAGAAGGGTTTCCACTAATTTTTTCGAGCAAAACTAAAAGATTTCTAGAAGGTCTGAAATATGATCAAGGAATATGATACCTAGAAATGCATAAATGATAAAAGTATAGATAAGAAATGATGATGATGATGATGATGATATAAATTACAATCATTTTTTTTTATTATCAAATTATTGAGAAAGGTGATAATAAGTATGATTATCTTCATGTACATTGGTAATCAAAACGGTATTCAAGAAAATCTGAGAAGGATTTCCACCAATTTCTTCGAGCAAAACTAAAAGATTTCTAGAAGGTCTGAGAAACGATCGAGGAATATGATACCTAAAAAAGCATAAATGATAAAAGTATAGATAAGAAATGATGATGATGATGATATACATTCCAATCATTTTTTTTAATTATCAAATTATTGAGAAAGGTGATAATAAGTACAGATATCTTCATGTATATTGATAATCGAGACGGTATTCAAGAAAATTTGAGAAGGATTTCCACAAATTTTTTCGAGCAAAACCAAAATATTTTCAGAAGGTCTAAGAAACGATATAAGAATATGATACCTAGAAAAGCATAAATGATAAAAGTATAGATAAGAAATTATATGAATGTAGGTTTAGAGATGTTCGAGGTAAGCCACCCAAACTCGACCTATCGAAAATATAATATGACGTGCTAAGGATTTTGTTGAGAAAAATTCTATATAAAAGTCTAAATATATAATTGATTGTTTTTAACATTTTATTTAAATATATATATTTAAATAAAATGACAAAGAGTTCTGATGTTTGAATAGCATCGCTCTAATTGATTGCTAGGCTAAAATTACTATTTTATTTTTTTCTAATAAATTTTCTATTATTTAAAAAAATTTTTTTAAAAAAAATATATTAATACACTAACAATAAATTCTTTAACTATTAAATAAAGAAAAAATAAAAAAACATAAAATGTCAAAATGATGAATTAAAACTATGGGGCATAATAGCATTTTCCAATGACAAAAATGACAAATCACATTTTAATTAAATAGATCTTCTCATACCAAGACCCTTTAGATCATTTGGCAACACCTTGATTTCTCCCTAAGAAAATCAATGATCAAATCTCCCTCCCCATGTATAAAAAAAATAATCGATCTTCTTGCGTACATAGCATGAAAAGGTAACGTATATTATCTTAGACGTTTATTTTGGGCTTTAAGCAACTACAGGCCCAAAGTCATAGACCCAAAAGAAGCCCATTACGTGAATAGAACCTGTTCAAGCCTAAACTCAGAATTTAACGACTTCGATATTCTATAGTTTTGGAGTCATTTGTTATAATATTCTCAAATATATAAAAATATCAACTTAAAATTAATTTCTAAATTTTTCAAAACCTGATTTATATTTATTTACTAATTATAAAATAGATAGTAAAATAATTAAAAAATAAAAATAAAAACAAAAAAGAAAACTTGGTACTTACATTGTTTGTGATGGGTTGCCATTAGAGTCGCGGAAAGAAACCCAATAACGACCAATGCTTTGGCCATTAACCCAAGCCTCACCTTTCCCCATTGTGCTTAGGTTCAAGGCCACGGGGTCATTTCCCATTGGTGCATTGAAAAATGTCTGCAAATTTGGATACAATTTATTATAACTAGTGGTGTATATTATCTTTCATTAAATTGTATGCATGCAATATAATTTAGTTACATAGGTACCTTGTACCATGCAAATGTTCGATTGATTGAGGTTTCACTTTGTTTCCACACAACATTATCCAGATTTTCTTCCTTATAAATTTGTAACTTCTCTCCCAATAGTCCAACCTATATAAAGGAACACAACATTGATTAAAGTTCAGTATATATAAATCAATGATTCCCATTAAAAAAAAATTGTTTAAAATTGAGATATATATATATACACTATAAAAAAAATAAGTATTTGTGATAGATTATTTATAATAATAATGACTACTTACAATAAAAAAAAGACTTATTTTAATAAAAAATAGTCAATTATCAAGAAATTAATCGTAAATAAATAATTTTTTTATAATAAAAAGAGAACCTGATATCCCCACGTGTAGTTTTTAAAGTTATACAACTCTTTTTGATCAGTGCAGTGAATTTCTACTTCGCTTAAGCCAGTAAACTTGCGTTCTAGGAAAGCTCCTGAATCCTTCAAGTACACAACAACCATGGGAACTTACTTGTTAAAGAAAATGAACGAAAACTACATAGAAATGAAATTTTAAAATAAATAAGAATTATTCTATTCTCAATAATCGTAAAGAACTCCTACAAATGATCAATATCCATATCACAGCTTGGATGATAAAATTTGATTTGTAAAATTTAAATTTTGTTCTTTTCCAAATCAAATTATGTCATACAAGCTGCAATTTATAAATTAAGTATTATCCACATTAATTTATAAATAAAAGTTATTAATAAATAATTACCGGTAGCCCGACCATAACGCTCACTATAGAAATATTGTTGATCCCATCATTTAACATAATCGGAATGTCCATTGTGAATCCCTTCACGTTATGGCTTCCATGTGCAGCTCCTGATCAATGATCATCATCAATTAATAGTAATACGATGGAACGAAATAGGTGATGGAGTTTTAGCAATAATTATACTAATATATGCATATTATGTGGCTTGAAACTAAACATGCACGATTCATTTCGTGAAAAATGAATAATTATGGCTAGCTAGGCGCTTCATGATAAATAATATCACTTCTTATAGATATATATATATATATATATTCTTTTGTATCTTTTTATATATCCTTAAAAGTAGTTATGGAGGAGCAGCCAATTAATTCTAACGAAATAATTATTTATAGTTAAAATTAATTACAAATAATTTTTTCGTCACAATTAATTAATCATAAAAATTCATTTTTTTTTGTAGTATTTGGAATATCAAACACTATCTTTTGCTAAAAAAAAAAAAGAAAAAAGAAATCAACTTAAAGAATTCAAGGGAAAAAAAAGGTCGTGATGATCTCTTTCCAATTAATTAGAAGATTGAATTTATTATTAAGTAGTGTATATACGCGGTACGTACCTATATAAATGTTGTTGAAAAACGCATGTGCAACGTGCCCAAAAGATTCGACATGAAGTACTGGCTTAGTGCAAGACAAGTTGTGTTCAAACCTGAAATTCAACAAGATCATTTGTATAAATACTCGATTATTCTCTTCTAAATGTCATTAATTAATTAATTGAAGCAAAGGAGATCAGATAAGGCACGTCGATCATGTTGGGATCGGCGGAAACTCACAAATAATATGGAGACCAGAATTTAACGTGGTTCGGCCAATTTGGCCTACGTCCACACCCACAGAGAGGAGAATTTTGTATTAAACAACAAACCAATTATTTGCAATGGTTTCCCTCACTCTCACTGTCTCCAACGGACCTCACATCACGCTCACTTCTTCTCATTACAATCTTACATGTATTTATAGGAGAAATAAATAATGTGAACATGTAATGACGGTGAAACCCGAAATTCCGGCGGCCTACATTTTCAGGCGGCAGCCTACATTTTCAAGCGGCGCCTACCTTCCAGCTGCATCTATTCGGTGCCTACCTTCACCTTCCAGAAGCCTCCAGTCTTCATTTACGTGTGTGTGTTGATTTCTAACAATCTCCCCCTCAACACCAAACGGAGGATATCCTGTCACATTTTAATTCAAGGTACTTAACCTGGCTATGTCTCTACATAGTTCAAGTTTTTCGTATGTGACTACCTTCGTTAGCATGTCCGCTGGATTCTCCTTTGTATGGATCTTTACAAGCTTCAACAGCTGTTGCTCCATTACTTCACGTATCCAGTGATACCGAATATCGATGTGCTTTGTTCGGGAGTGGTACATCGAGTTTTTACTCAGATCAAGAGCACTTTGACTATCACAATAGATTCTGTACTCTTTTTGACTGACTCCTATTTCTTGGAGGAACCACTTTAGCCACAACATTTCCTTTCCTGCTTCTACTATAGCAATGTACTCTGTTTCTGTTGTAGATAAAGCCACACATTTCTGCAGTTTGGACTGCCATGATACAGCTCCACCTGCAAATGTGTAAATATATCCTGATGTAGATTTTCTACCATCAAGATCACCTGCCATATCAGCATCTGTATAGCCATTCAAGACTGGGTTAGCTCCCCCGTAGCACAAGCACAACTTTGATGTACCTTTAAGGTACCTGAGAATCCACTGTACTGCTTTCCAGTGTTCTTTTCCTGGATTTGAAAGAAAACGGCTCACAACTCCAACAGCGTGAGCGATGTCAGGTCTGGTACAAACCATGGCGTACATTAAACCTCCTACTGCTGAGGAGTACGGTACTGTAGCCATTTCTTGAATCTTTTCTGGTGATGAGGGACATGAGCTTTTGCTCAATTTGAAGTGATTAGCCAGTGGAGTACTGACTGGCTTTGCTTTCTCCATGTTGAACCTTCGTAGTATTTGTTCAACATACTTTTCATGTGACAGCCATAGCTTCTTTTTCTTCCTGTCACGAGTGATCCTCATGCCCAAAATCTGCTGGGCAGGTCCTAAGTCTTTCATCTCAAAGACTTTGGAGAGATCCTTCTTTAGCTTCCTGATAATGGATGGATCTTTTCCAATAATCAGCATGTCGTCAACATAGAGCAGTAACATCACGAAGTCACCTTCTGAAAATCTTCGGATGTAAACGCACTGATCTGCAGCAGTTTTCTTGTAGTCATGACTCATCATGAATGAGTCAAACTTCTTATACCACTGTCTGGGAGCCTGCTTCAAACCGTAAAGGCTCTTTTCCAACTTGCAGACCAAATGTTCATTTCCAGGAACTTGGAAGCCTTCTGGCTGCTCCATGTAAATTTCTTCATCAAGGTTACTGTGAAGAAATGCTGTCTTCACATCCATCTGTTCAAGCTCCAAGTCAAGACTTGCCACCAATTCGAGTACCACTCGAATTGAAATCATCTTCACAACAGGTGAAAATACCTCATCAAAGTCGATTCCTTTCTTCTGCTGGAATCCTTTGACGACCAAGCGAGCTTTGTGCTTCACCTGCTTGCCATCATTTTTCAGCTTGAACACCCATTTGTTTCTCAGTGCTCTCTTATCGTTTGGAAGTTCCATCAGCTCATAAGTCTGATTCTTCTATAACGAGTTCATCTCATCCTGCATAGCCTGCATCCATTTGTTGCTATCTGGATGAGATATTGCCTCCTGGAAGTTTTCTGGCTCCCCCTGATCTGTAAGAAGAATATAATCTGATTCCGGATATCTTCGTGACGGAATCAACAATCGCCCTCTAGAGGATCTGTCCTGCTGAGGTTGATCACCTGACAACTGTGGAAACTCTGCAGTTTCTGATGGAGAAGGCAACTGCTCCCCCTGCTCAGTGGTGGTTTCTCCGTTGTCAGTATCCTCTTCTTCTTCTGGGGAAACTTCCTGTCTATCTTCAGTGTTTAAAACAGACTGAAGTAGTAGTGAACTCGGAGCTGGTTCTGGAGCACTTGGAGTTGTTTGTTCTGATCCAAATATTTGGTCTTCATGGAACACTACGTCCCTGCTTCTGATGACCTTCTTCGCTTTTGGATCCCATAATCTGTATCCAAACTCTTCATCTCCATAGCCGATGAAAAAACATGGAGTAGACTTTTCATCAAGTTTCTGTCTTTTCTCCTTAGATACATGTGCAAATGCTTTGCACCCAAATACTCTTAAATGAGAGTATGAAATCTTGCGGCCTGACCACACCATCTCTGGGACTTCAAACTGCAGTGGAACTGATGGTGTTCTGTTGATCAGGTAACAGGCTACTTTTACTGCTTCACCCCAGAATGGCTTAGGCAACTTTGCCATACTCAACATGCATCTGGTTCGTTCCACAATGGTCCGGTTCATCCATTTTGCTACACCATTGTGTTGTGGGGTGTAGGGGACACTCTTCTCGTGTCTGATGCCATGTCTGGAGCAATATTCTCTGAATTCTCGAGAAGTATATTCACCTCCATTGTCTGTCCGGAGGCATTTCAGCTTCTTGCCAGTTTGTCTTTCTACCATGGCATGAAAGTTTTTGAATTACTCAAAAACTTGATCTTTCCTTTTTAGGAAATACACCCACACTTTTCGTGAAGCATCATCAATAAAAGTAATAAAATATTTGTTACCTCCAAGTGATTCAACTTCAAAAGGACCGCAAACATCAGAGTGTACCAAGCTCAATAACTCTGATCTTTTTCCAGCAGATGTCTGGAATGAAACTCTATGTTGTTTACCAAATAAACAGTATTCACAAAGATTGAGAGCAATACCTTTATTTACTGTAATCAATGCTTTCTTTGCAAGCATAAACACCCATTTTTCTCTCATGTGGCCAAGTCTCCGATGCCACAAGTTTGGTGATGTATCATCTTCAGCTACATTGAGACTGTTTGCACATATCTTAGCACTTGATTTATACAAAGTGCCACAGACATGTCCCCGTGCAACAACCATTGCTCCTTTCTTCAATTTCCAAGCATTGTTGCTGAAGATGCTCTCGTAACCCTGTTGATCAAGGGTTCTGATAGAAATTAGGTTGAGACGAAGATCGGGTACGTGCCGAACGTCATTTAGCACCATAGTACAACCAACACTGGTTTTTATCCTGACATCTCCAATGCCCACGATCTTTGAGAAACTCGAATTTCCCATCTTGACTGTACCGAAGTCTCCTGCCTTATAAGTACTGAAGAAATCCTTACAAGGAGTGGCATGATAGGATGCTGCTGTATCTATTACCCACTCGGTTTCCTCGCTTGAAACGTGCAAGCAAGATTCTTCACCAGCGGAAAGAAGTACACAATCTCCAGAAAGCGTCACTGCAGCTTTGCCTTCTTCGTGCTTTGACTGATTGCTTGGCTGATTTTGCTCCTTCTGCAGCTTTCGGCATTCTCTTTTAAAGTGGCCTTCAATACCAGAATAAAAGCATTTTCCCTTCTTTCGCTGTTTACCGCGACTTTGGGATCTCCCTTTACTTTGACTTCTGTTCCTTTCTCGACTTCTACCTCTACTATTTCTCTGATGCCTTCCTTCTGTTACAAAGGCATCTGTCTCATCTCCTCCAATCTCCTTTCGTCTAGCCTCTTCATTAAACAAGGCGTCTATCACCATTGACATGACGAGCTTTCCATTTGGAGCTGAATTACTAAGTGAGACCACTAGCGTTTTTCCAGCTATCTGGTAGGGAACTGAGAAGTAGTAGAGACTGCTCTTCATCTCCAAGTTTAAAATCTACGGATGCAAGTTGATTTACAAGATTCTGAAACTCGTTGGTGTGTGCGGCCACTGAGATGCCGCTTTTGAGTTTCAAGTTAACAAGGCGTCTCATTAGTAATGCCTTGTTCCGAGCAGTTTTTGCCTGGTACATGCTTTCCAGCTTTTTCCATAGCTGATAGGCATCCGTTTCCTGTGCAACATGATGAAAAACACTATGGTCAATCCACTGCCGGATCTGACCAATAGTTTTCTTATTCAACTTATGCCAGTCTTTTTCCGCTACATCATCTGGCTTTACGCTTTTCTCTTCAATTGGATCGAAGAGATCTTTACAATTCAGGAGATCTTCCATTCGAGGTCTCCATAGTGCGTAATTTGTAGATGTTAGCTTGATCATCGCACTTGCTCCCGAGTCCTCCATCAGTTCGGCTTTAATCTTTGATTTGAGTGACCGTTTCTCAACGTTTGGAGTTGAATCTCAACAAACGGAGCTCACCGTTGCATCCGGAACGGTGGAAAACCTTGGAAACGACTCTTGTCTCGTTCCAAAACGATCAAAATTGCACCGAAAACCTGAAAAATAAGAAAAATGGAATATTCCTTTGTCTGCCGGAATATTCCCTCCGGTCACCGGAATATTCTCCCAGTCACCAGAATATTCCTGCACCAGAATATTCTTGCAGTGACGGAATATTCTTTCCGGTGACGGAATATTCTTCTGGCGACGGAATATACCGACGGAATATTCTTTATCCGTCGGGTTACTGTAGCGGGTCGGAAATCGGGTCGGGTCGGATCACCCGGATTTAACGGGGTCGAAGCTTGTCTTCTTCACTGCGCGCGCGTGTGGCGCGTGGGTCCCGTTGCCGGCGCGTGGCCGTCGTCGATTCGGCGCGTGTGGAGAGTGTAGCTTCGTCCGGTGTCCGTTTGAGACGAAATTTTCACCAAAATTTTCGTCTTGACCTGAGGAATCTGATAGTATCCTCCAAACTTGATTTCGATCAAGTTTAAAAATGGGCCTCTCACGAAAATTCACAAATCCGGCCTCCTACCGGCTCTGATACCACTTGTTGGGATCGGCGGAAGCTCACAAATAATATGGAGACCAGAATTTAACGTGGTTCGGCCAATTTGGCCTACGTCCACACCCACAGAGAGGAGAATTTTGTATTAAACAACAAACCAATTATTTGCAATGGTTTCCCTCACTCTCACTGTCTCCAACGGACCTCACATCACGCTCACTTCTTCTCATTACAATCTTACATGTATTTATAGGAGAAATAAATAATGTGAACATGTAATGACGGTGAAACCCGAAATTCCGGCGGCTTACATTTTCAGGCGGCGGCCTACAGTTTCAGGCGGCGCCTACCTTCCAGCTGCATCTATTCGGTGCTTACCTTCACCTTCCAGAAGCCTCCAGTCTTCATTTACGTGTGTGTGTTGATTTCTAACAGATCATGCGATACGCGCCGATTATTTAGAATAAAAATTTACATATATTGATTAGAATAATATAATCAATTAATGTACGTACCTAAGAGTATACCAGAGATAATCGGATTTATCTTTGGTTGTATTCATTTGCTCTAGAAATGTATTCGATTCTAGTAATGTATCTTCGATATTGGGGAGGACATCGTCGAATTCTTCCCAGCTATCACTTGAATCAAACTTTTGGGTACGTTTTAGAATTCTCTTATTATGTTGTTCTGTATTCACCTAATTTCCACAGATAAATAAAAAGATCAATAATATATAAAAAAAAATATAACCAAGGAGCTGATCATACTAACAAATTAGATCATGTACTAGTGCGCATGGTTTTGTAATTAACAAATTAATGTTATAAGATCGAAACTCGAAAGTGTGGATTTTGATTTTCATTTATTTTCTTGTCCCAACATGATCAGAAGGCAGATCATCACAAACATGTATGCATGATAGCGAATAAACAGGAAACATGAGCAAATTACTATAACTCACCTTTGCCGTGTTGAAGATTACAGTTTCACAGTCTCCTAGAATACTGATTGATTTTGGAAGCAATTCAAATGATGTATTTTGAAATTGCACAGTAATATTATGGCCATCATAATTTATCAAAAATGCCACGCAACCTCCTCCACTATCCTCTTCTTGGAAAACATAGGCCTGGTCATGATCATCAGTTAAAATAGACGAATTAAATTATGAATATATGCCAACATAATATTATTCTTAATCCAAATTTGATCAATACACTACAACGAATTAAATTATGAATATATGCCAACATAATATTATTCTTAATCCAAATTTGATCAATACACTACAAAAATAAGGAGCATCCATGATAGATTATTTATAATGGAGATGACTATTTACTTTAAAAATAGATTTATTTTAATAAAAAATAATTATTTTGACGGAAAATAACTCGTTACAAATAAATAATTTTTTTTTATAGTAATAATATCTTTGAGCATGACCTATCTACAACCATCGATCGATCAATTTATTGGACAGCATGCATGCATAAAAGTTTGAGATCTAGTGATCATGATGATCACCTCTTGATATTGACCTAAAGAGAAATTTGTTCGCACTCCTTGCAGCAAAGTTGCAGAGCATTGTTTCATTGCAGCGTGCAACTCCTTAAGATGCCCCCACTTTGGTTGCCTTATAAGTCCTAAATTAAATAAAACTTTATTAAAAATGTAGTAGAATTATTTTACCCATCTAGAAAACAAATTAGAAAGTGTAATAGAATTTCATATGTGCTACTAATAACATTACAAGAAAAATTAATATATGTGACAGATTATATACGATAAATATGACTATTTGCTATAAAAAAAATTATTCATTTTGACAAGAAATAGTCGTTTTGATAAAAAAATAGTCGGCTATGAATAAACAATTTTCTTATAATATAAGAAACATACTTGCAGTCATATATAGTCATATATAAAGTGTACAAGTGTCATGATCATGACAGTATGATTTAACATTACTCGATCGTTACTAATTTATACCATATTCATCTAGTGGAGCTTGATCATAATAACTTGTGGTGACATATGCCGCCCCTGTTCTCCCAAGATTAGTTCCACCATGGTACTGCATATAATGAGTGTACAGTGTAGTACGTATTAGAAGAGATTTTAATTATATATGACAGAGGCTAAGAAAATTAAAATTGTTTCATATTTGAATCGACTTAGCTCTAGGACTAGTTTTAATGCCTAGAATAGGAGAGAGATCATAGATAAGCATATAAAGTAGACATTACAATATTGATAAATTCTAACCTATTGTTCTATACCCTTATAAAGTTCAGATAACATCAAGTCTAGGCACTTGTTATATAAATGCTATTTATCATCTCAATTGATCTCATCATTTCAGTGGCAGAGCCACGTTGGTCAGCCCTACCCTTTGGCTCCACCTTTTTTTTTTTTATAAAAAAAATTTAAAAATAAATATTGTTTTTTAAAGAAAAAAATAATATAGGTTAATTTTTTTTTTAATTTAGTAGGATAAATATTAATTTTATCTTGTGTTAGTCCCCTCCCTAAAAATTATCTTAGCATCCTCTACAAAATTTAATTTAATCTAAAAATAAAATACATCTCATATAAAATAAAATGATATAATAACATGATGATATATTTTTATTATAAATAAAAATAAAAATAAAAATAAAAAATAATTTGGATGATTTCTAATTTATTTTTAATATTTTTTTATTATAATGACATGTTCTTAACATATTATATATAGTTTTAATATATAAATTGTATTAAACATATTTTATTTTTATTGTAAATTTTAATATTAGATTGTTCTATACTACATACAAAAATATATAGAAAGAGAATAAAAAATATTTTATATATTTTACATTGATTTTGCTTGGCTCCCTCTAAAACAAATCCTAACTCCGCCACTGCATCATCTTTTCATTATCCTGCATTATGTGGCATTTAATAATTGTATATTATTTATTATATTTTACTTATAAATCCATCATTTAATACTACATCATAAAATAATGAAATGATTGATAATAAGAAATTTAATGATCGTATATTATTTATTATATAATATCAACAAATTTATTTATCATTCATTTTCTTATCATCAAAACTATTAATATATATATATATATATAAATATATATATATATATATTTCAAAGAGGTTATTTGCTGATCAAGTGAAAATAGGAAAATATATTCAGCATAATTTGGGATGATTTAAAAATTAAAAACAATAACATAAAGTACCATGTAATAATTTATATAGCTTCCGTTAATTCTTGCAATAAAAAGTGCCACATGGAATGCGATGTCTTCGGCAGATCTTATGTATGGCTTCCCACCGTATACTTGATAGCTTCAAATTAAAAAGAAAATTAGTAAAGTCAGTTGGCTCTACTCAAATTAATCACATGATGCAGATCATGATGATGATGATGAGATTGAATGTTTTTTTTTTTTTTTTTGATAACCGATAATCAGATTGAAAGCTGCGTACGTACAAAGAAGTCCAATTCTCTGTCCATAATGATGGCTTATTTGGTGAGTTGGGTCCACTGAAAGTTTCTCCACACCTCATCCCGTTGCAAGTGTTAATCTGCATATATATATATATATATATATATATTTACATTTATTATTGCTATATATAATATGCAACCAGTCGTAGAATATTAAAAATGAAGAAATTAATTAATAAGCTGAGATTGATCTAAATAACTAGATCTAGAGCTAAAAGCTGCATGCAGGAGTACTATATGTTAGTCTATAATTATTAATTTGGCTGAGAATATCTCAATAAAAAGCGATGGAATTACTAATTACAATTGGATCAGGAGCATCATTTTGCTTGCACATAAGCCATGGTACACCAGTTTGGAGCTTAACCGCCATGTTTGCTGCCCAACGAACATAAGAGGCTCCTTTTTTCTTAAATGCTGCTTCAATGTTTCCATATTCATTCTCGATCTATATCTCATCATGTACGTACATCATGATTATAGGAAGTCCATGTCAGATTATATCTATATCAAAAACTTCATATGCAGTATTAGTCACTTTTACATATTCTTTTGTGCACTTTCTTAATATAAATGCTTGTGTCAATGTTTTTTTTTTTAAATAAAATAATTATTTTGACTAATCATATTAATTAATAAAATGCATAAAAAATATATAAAAGTGACTGTATATTTATAACAAAACTCATTAATTCAATAAATAGATTGATGAAAATATATGCAGGTACCTGTGACAGTATAATTGGACCTCCTTGTGAAGCAAATAGACTCTCTGACTTCATCATCTTCACTATTTTTGTTGTAAAGTTTTGCATGTAAAACTAGCGCAACATGCATACGTGAAGGCCCAAAGAAATTAAAGACAACGGAACTAGTAATCATATAATAATTAATTGTCAGACGTTATATTAATTAATACACCAAACTAGCTAGGGCTTTATGCACATATTATATTTAATTTAGCATGACAAGAATATTACGAGCGCATGCCCATGCAGGAAATTAGAAATTTGGAAACTGGCCTCAAGTACTTCAGATTGGGTTCCATTTATCAGAACTGGCCGGATCGAATTAATAAATAAATAAAAACGAAAAATTATTGAAATAGATCAATATATTGAGTTCGATCGCCAAAGGCCCCGAACCCATTTATCAGTATGATCTCAAATCAATAAATAATAGTGGGTTAATCTTTTTAGTTGCCACCTTATAATTATACGCACATATAATATATATATATATATATTAATATGAGAAACTCTTTAGCCAGATGACACCTATAATTAGTGTTTATCGAAAACCAATAGCCACCTATCACGTAATAGAGTATACAAATTGAAAGAAAGTGTGCATGGTAGAGAATCACAATTCCATTGATCTCATCTGCCTCTTTCTCTCTCTCTCTCTCTCCCCTTTTTCCTCTCTCGCTCCCCTTCTATCTCTCTCACACGCACTTTCTCTCTCTCTCTCTCTCTCTCTCTCTTTATGGCATTTTTAATCAATTTGAGTCCATCCGAAATTCACGACAACTCCATTCTTTGGAGCCCATTCAAAGTTCATGGCAAAAGCATATTTGAGAACACAGCAGGGCCAGAAGCATCAGACAGTAGTGCTAAGATCTAACTCGAATCTATCGGTCTTCTTTTGGTGTGGCATGAGAGGATACTAGGACACACTATACACCCACACAATGCGACAATTTTACGAGAGTGCCGAATCAGCGGCGCTGTCAATTTCATGTTCGGCGAGGGCATAGTGTGTTAGATTTATGTGCTCCTTGAATCCCACATGGGAAAGGAGTGGGAGATGGGGCAAGACCCATGGCCTATAAAAGGAGGCCTAGCCTCCTTAGTTAGACACACCAACTAACAAGTTATCAAGTAATAACTTGTGAGTAAAATCCTCTATTAGCCTTTTCTTGTAAAAGGGAAAGAGGTGAAAGTTAAAGTTTTCTTAGTGAGAAAATTTTGTGAGTGTCATTTGTGGTGAGGAGAAAAATTGTGTGATTGTAACAATTTTTCACATAGTGTATTTTCTTCTCTGGGTCTGCTGGTTTTTTCTTCCTGCTTTGGGAGTTTCCAGGTAAATTCTTGTGTTATTATTATTTCTGTATATCTCTTTATATTCCTGCATAGAGGTGGATCCTGGGGGTGAATTTGGGAGGTCCAAATTCCCAACAATTGGTATCAGAGCTGGGGTCCTCTTTCTTTTGTGGGGTGGAGCTTTGGTATGGTAGTGTGGATACGTACAGTCTAAGGAGGTTCTGTCTAAGGAGATTGGAAATTCTAAGTGTGTCCATTGTGACCCTCCAATCTTTCCTGGGAACCTTGAAGTTCTGTCTAGGAAAGAGAAATCTTTCCTGGGAACTTACTTAGTGAGTACTATTCATTCCTACGGTAAAAGAATCAAGAGCCAAGGTTCGGGTCTAAGGAGATGGCTGGAGCAGACGTGAAAGTATCAGGGATCGAGAAGTTCGATGGCACAGATTATGGATACTGGAGGATGCAGATAGAGGATTACCTATATGGGAAGAAACTTCATCTTCCATTGTTAGGGAAGAAGCCAGAGACCATGGCAGTTGCTGATTGGGACCTGCTAGATCGACAGGTTCTGGGGGTTATTCGACTAACCCTATCGAGATCCGTTGCACACAACGTCATCAAGGAGAAGACGACTGCAGATCTCATAGCGGCTTTGTCAAGTATGTATGAAAAGCCGTCAGCAAATAACAAAGTACATTTGATGAAAAAGTTATTCAACTTGAAAATGTCAGATGGTACGTCTGTTGCACAACATCTAAATGATTTTAATACTATCACAAATCAATTGTCATCTGTTGAAATTGAGTTTGATGATGAAATACGTGCATTGATACTATTGGCCTCACTGCCAAATAGTTGGGAAGCCATGAGAATGGCTGTCAGTAATTCTGCTGGTAAATCAAAATTAAAATATGATGATATTCGTGATTTGATTTTGGCTGAGGAGGTACGCAAGAGGGATTCAGGCGAAATCTCGGGTTCGAGTTCAGCGCTTAATGTTGATTCTCGAGGGAGATCACAAGACAGAAACTCAAACAGAGGCAGATCAAAATCAAAGAACAGGGGCAAGAGCAAGACAAAGCCTGGGCAGCAGGCAACTTGCTGGAATTGTGGCAAGACTGGTCACATAAAAAGGAATTGCAGAAATCCTAAAAAGGAGAATGATAGTGCTAATATGGTAACTGAAGAAGTACAAGATGCACTATTACTTGCAGTTCATACTCCAGTTGATGACTGGATACTGGATTCAGGAGCTTCTTTCCACACAACTTCCCATCGGGAAATAATGCAAAACTATGTTGCAGGTGATTTTGGGAAGGTGTACTTGGCTGATGGAGAGGCTTTGAATGTGGTGGGAATGGGAGACATTGATATTGCACTCTCTAACAAGAACAAGTGGATCCTGCAGAAAGTCAGACACATTCCTGAGTTGAAGAAGAATCTCATCTCTGTTGGGCAACTCGATGATTGTGGCTATTCAGTAGTGTTCTCAGATGGCACCTGGAAGGTCACTAAAGGGGCATTGGTACTGGCTCGGGGTAAGAAAACTGGTACACTTTATATGACTACTGGTTTGAATAATACTGTTGCTACTACCGTTGCAGAGAGCACAGCAGATTTGTGGCATTGTAGGCTTGGCCATATGAGTCAGAAGGGCATGAAAGAACTACTGGCAAGAGGCAAGCTACCAGAACTAAAGTCAGTTGATCTCAGTACGTGTGA
Organism: Platycarya strobilacea; assembly: GCA_036898215.1. Lineage (NCBI taxonomy): Eukaryota > Viridiplantae > Streptophyta > Magnoliopsida > Fagales > Juglandaceae > Platycarya > Platycarya strobilacea. Next base: position 19,542,829 of record CM072546.1, on the reverse strand, counting down.
GAGTTGCATTATGGGAAAACAAAAGAAGGTCAGTTTCTTGAAGAGTGGTAGAACACTGAAAACAGGAAAGTTAGATCTTGTGCACACAGACGTGTGGGGACCTTCCCCAGTTGCATCTCTTGGAGGTTCTCGGTACTATGTCACGTTCATTGACGATCACAGCAGGAAGGTATGGGTTTATTTTTTGAAGCATAAATCTGATGTATTTAATGTGTTCAAAAATTGGAAAGCCCTGGTTGAAACAGAGACAGACTTAAAGCTGAAATGCTTGAGGTCTGATAATGGTGGAGAATATATTGATGGAGGATTCAATGAGTACTGTGCAACTCATGGTATCAGAATGGAAAAGACCATTCCTGGAACACCACAACAAAATGGAGTTGCTGAGCGTATGAATAGAACCATTAATGAGCGTGCTAGAAGCATGAGGCTGTACGCTGGATTACCACCTACTTTCTGGGCAGATGCAGTCAGCACTGCTGTGTACTTGATAAACAGAGGGCCATCAGTTCCATTGGATTGTGGACTGCCTGAGGAGGCTTGGAGTGGGAAAGAGGTCAAATTTTCTCACCTTAAAACTTTTGGCTGTCTTTCTTATGTTCTTGTTGATTCTGATGCTCGTAGTAAACTTGAAGCTAAGTCAAAGAAATGTTATTTCATTGGCTATGGAGACGAGGCATTTGGCTATCGTTTCTGGGATGATCAGGGTCGGAAGATTATAAGAAGCAGGAATGTGATATTCAATGAGAAGATTATGTACAAGGATAAGTCCAGTACAGTTGCTGAAGCAGCTCCTCATGAGTTCGAGTTCGAGAACTTGGATGACCTACCAGAGACCACTGTGCAGTGTAGAGATGTGAGTGACGGGGAGAATGGGTCCGATGCACCCGTTCCAATTATTCCGCAATCAGAACCAGAGCTGTCTACTCCTGCAGCTGCAGTTCGCAGGTCAGTTAGGACTATTCGTCCCCCACAGCGTTTCTCACCTACTTTGAATTATATTCTGTTGACAGATGGTGGAGAACCGCAGAACTACCAGGAAACCTTGCAAGATGAACATTCTAGCAAGTGGAAGCTGGCCATGAAAGATGAGATGGATTCCTTGTTAGGGAATCAGACATGGGAGTTGACAAAACTTCCATCAGGGAAGAAGGCATTGCACAACAAGTGGGTGTACCGGGTAAAGACTGAGCAAGATGGTAGTAAAAGGTACAAGGCCAGACTTGTTGTAAAAGGCTTTCAGCAGAAGCAGGGTATTGATTACTCTGAGATCTTTTCTCCTGTGGTAAAAATCACAACCATCAGGTTAGTGTTGGCTATGGTTACTACTGAAGATCTATTTCTTGAGCAACTAGATGTGAAGACAGCTTTTCTTCATGGAGACCTTGAAGAAGACATCTTCATGCACCAACCTGAGGGGTTTGTAGTACAGGAAAATGAAGATTCAGTTTGCAGACTGAAGAAGAGCTTGTATGGCTTGAAGCAAGCTCCTAGACAGTGGTACAAGAAGTTTGACAGTTTTATGTGCAGTGCAGGATACATCAGATGTCAGGCAGATCACTGCTGCTATGTCAGGCAGTTTGACAATTCTTATATTATCTTGTTGTTATATGTGGATGACATGCTTATTGCAGGGGCTAGTATTGATGAGATCAATAATCTGAAGAAGCAGATGTCAGAGCACTTTGCAATGAAGGATTTGGGAGCTGCAAAGCAAATTCTTGGCATGAGAATTGTTAGGGACAGAGTCAGAGGCACGTTAAGACTCTCTCAGGCTGAGTATGTGAAAAAGGTACTCAGCAGGTTCAATATGGACAAGGCCAAACCAGTTGGCACACCTTTAGGCAATCACTTCAGACTCAGTAAGGATCAGTCACCAAAGTCAGAAGAGGAACAAGACTACATGAGTAAGGTTCCTTATGCTTCAGCTATTGGTTCACTTATGTATGCTATGGTTTGCACTAGACCAGATATTGCCCATGCAGTGGGAGTTGTGAGTAGATACATGAGTATCCCGGGAAGACAACATTGGGAAGCAGTAAAGTGGATTTTGAGATACCTAAAAGGCTCCTCAGAAACGTGCTTGTGTTTCTCAGGAGAGGGCTTAGAGGTGCAGGGCTATGTTGATGCTGATTTAGCTGGAGATGTTGATAGCAGAAAGAGTACCACAGGGTTTGTCTACACCCTGGGTGGTACTGCAGTTTCATGGGGTTCTAATCTACAAAAGACAGTTTCTTTGTCGACGACAGAAGCTGAGTACATTGCAGTTTCAGAAGCTGCAAAGGAAATGATTTGGCTACAGGGTTTCTTGGAGGAATTGGGCAAAGATATTCAAAAGGGCACTCTCTACAGCGACAATCAGAGTGCAATATTCCTCGCCAAGAACCCAGCATTTCATTCCAGGACTAAGCACATACAGATCAGGTATCACTTCATACGATCATTGGTAGATGATGGACAGTTGTTACTTGAGAAAATTTGTGGAAGTAAGAACCCTGCTGATATGTTGACAAAGAGCGTTACACTTGAGAAACTGAAGCTGTGCGCGACTTCAATTGGTCTTCAAGCATAAAGATAGGGGCAAAAAAAAAAAAAAAAAAAAAAAAAAAAAAAAAGAGATAGCGGAAGCTATGAAGATCTTCATCCAGGTGGAGCATGGCTGTGGGATCAGTCAAAGTCGCAAGGTGGAGATTGTTAGATTTATGTGCTCCTTGAATCCCACATGGGAAAGGAGTGGGAGATGGGGCAAGACCCATGGCCTATAAAAGGAGGCCTAGCCTCCTTAGTTAGACACACCAACTAACAAGTTATCAAGTAATAACTTGTGAGTAAAATCCTCTATTAGCCTTTTCTTGTAAAATGGAAAGAGGTGAAAGTTAAAGTTTTCTTAGTGAGAAAATTTTGTGAGTGTCATTTGTGGTGATGAGAAAAATTGTGTGATTGTAACAATTTTTCACATAGTGTATTTTCTTCTCTGGGTCTGCTGGTTTTTTCTTCCTGCTTTGGGAGTTTCCAGGTAAATTCTTGTGTTATTATTATTTCTGTATATCTCTTTATATTCCTGCATAGAGGTGGATCCTGGAGGTGAATTTGGGAGGTCCAAATTCCCAACATAGTAGTGTTCCAAAACTGCCAAATTTTGGCCAGAAAGGGTTTACCCGATCAAAAGAACACCATAACTGCTCCATCCAATTTTGTAACATCTCAACATATTCAAGTGGGTTGAGGAAGTTCTTTCGTGCAGTTGTGGTTCTGATGGCTCTGCTATATGGTTCCGATTACGATGGATAGATGGTTCTCGTTGGTGGGATTGAGAGAAATTTCGTTTCGGGAAGAGTGAGTAGAGAGTAGGGGACATTTTCGGGGGGGGGGGGGGGGGGGGGGGGAGGGGTCGATTTTATCTGCTGCACGCCACATCCAAACTAATGTACGCCCCTTATTTCACCTACATGGCAAACGATTATTGGTCTTCGTTATTTGGACTAATTGACACCTGCTTGCAAGTTTTCTCTATATATATTAACTAACCAAAAATGATGCATCGCTGGCAGTTCCTCACAGCTACAGTACAACTGTATTATAACTACACGGTAACTGTGAGGGGATCGTTGGTGTGTGGTCTGCCTCCTAATACAACTCTTAATGTAATGGATTGAACCGAATCTTTTAATCTATCATCGATCTATTTGATTATAATAATTAAGAGGCAGAGCTAGTAGATCAGCATATATGGTATTAGGAAAATGTTTTAATAATTATAAATATATTATACAAAAATAATTTTATATGTTCGTCATATTATAAAATTACTTTTATTATAAAATAAATAAATTAACAAATCCGATGAAGGTAGCCGTGTATGTTTATAGGATCGTTTTATGTCATTTTCTTTTATAGATGTAGCGGTACTAGTACTCAAAGGATTAATAATAAGATTAACGTAATGGATTAGAACCTATGTATGTTTGTAGGATCAATATGCATCCACACAGGTGTTCGTACCTGGAAGGGCTCGTTGTCCGATCGATAAACAATGCCTGGAATATCATGCAACCAAAATGGAAACCCCCTATATTTTGAGGAAACAAAAAATAAAAATAAATAAATAAGAAAAAAATAAATCCAAATGTGCATTAATAGACAGAGATATTGCGATGTTCACGAGACCATCATCATGATTCATATATGTGCATGCGTGGACCCTCACGTTTTCGAATTAAAGTAAACAGAAAAATATTTATTGTTTGAGATTTCTAAACCATTTGTAATTACACGATGATCAAACGCCTAGCTTATAAGATATATCATACGGTACTTTGAAATTATCAACTGATTTTTCTTTTTCTTTGGCAAGATATATATATAGAATAATAAAGTAATGCTAATTACAAGTTCTAAATAGACAAATTTTGTAAATATATTTGTAAAAAAGTGGAACCCACATTGAAAAAGTGTAAAAAAATCTAATGTTTTTCAGTGAAATCCACCCTTTTAAAAAAGGCCTGCTCAGGATTTGTCTAGTTGAGATTTGTAACTAGAACTAGTAGTACTACTCATTGAGCATATATAATATTTGTAATTAGGGATAAAAAGAATGAACACCATGGACAGAAGAGTAACATCATGATCTCAATTAGGAGCTGATAGGTCAAAATATTAATGGGGTAAAGCGAAGCCGGGAAGGGAATGTATATATACATACCCATAAGTCCATTCAGCCTCTACGAAAGGCCCAATCCTAAGGCAAGCATATAGCCCTTGAGCCTCGATTTCCTTTATGAATCTCACCACATCCTTTCTTCCACTGAACTCGTACTGTTCATCATGAATGACACGAAATGCATTCATGCATGCATGCTTACTCTAATATATTTCACGGAGAGAGAGAGAGAGAGAGAGAGAGAGAGAGAGAGAGAGAGAGAGAGAGTATTATAAACTCAGTACCTGACCAGGTTGGGGCTCGTGAAGGTTCCAAAACACATAAGTTTGAATGACGTCCAAACCTCCTTCCTTGGCTTTTGATATCAATGATGGCCACATCTGCGCCCAATTTTTTTTTTCCTTTTTTTAAAATATAGTAGTTTCTACAAATCTCATGTACCAGTAATTAAGACAGCTAGCTAGCTAACATTGTTGTCACATAATATAATGTCTGGCTTTGTGCTTAAATTTATTTCTGCCAAAAGGAGGAAAAAAAAAGGTTCTCTGATCTACAGAAAAATCAGCCATTATAAGAAAAATTGATATTTGTAACCCATTAATGATAAATAGAAAGACTATTTGCTATTCAAACAGTGCCAGTTTCTCTTGTAGTGGGCTGTCGAGACTGTAAATGTCAAAGTACTAGAAGATGATGAATTGGCCAGACACATCAGCTAGCCTAGAACAAGTTGAAAATAATATTGAACTAGCTAGCTTGTCGATCTGTGATCTTCCGGCATATGAATATACTGTATGCTAATTAAGGATCAGATTTTGAGCAAATGTGTTACAATTCTTTGTGCTTTAGAAGAAATATTAATGATCATGATATGATGTCTGCCCGATCAGAAAAGAAAAATAAATAATAAATAAATTAAGTTGATGAATGATATCGACATTTAAATAATGATGATGATTGACCTGAGGAGTGCTACGAGGATAGTGAATAGAACCAGAAAAGAGTAGTTTTCTCTGCCCGTCAATGATGAGAGATCTTCCATCGTATCTCACTTCTCTTCCTTCAACGTGGCCAACTTCTATCATTATTATGATCACCACCAGTACAGCCCCCCAATACAGCCACCACCGGCCCTCCATCTCAAGGCGAACGTCCTTCCGTATACTTTCAATCTCTCTCTCTCTCTCTCTCTCTCTCTCTCTCTCTCTCTCAAGTATAGCTTAATTAGACGTTGCAGATGAATTTGAAGAAGTTGGGATGTCGAGATTCATGAGTAGGTCAACAGACATGATGATAAGGTGAGTGGTCGTGGGGTACTCCATCGATCGGGCTCCCTCCTATAGGAGGAAATTAGCCACGTACGTGCTTTAATATATTCTGGATTTACGACGGTATAATAAATTGTAACTAATTTGACCATTTGTGACGGAAAAAATTAGTCTGGTTAGTTTCAATTAATAAGTCACAAATTATACCCATTTTTCTTGTCATTATATATAAAAAAAAAATGATTATTTCTATTTATTTTAAATATATCAAATTAATTATATCAGATCTTTTTTTTTAGCATATAGTGATTATTTCAAAATTCTTCATTCATATATGTGTCGACTAGTTATCAGTAGACGTGTTAATTTTAATTTTAAATTAAATATTTGTTGGAAATCAACACGTAAAGAAGAAACTGGAGGTTTTTGGAAGATGAAGTTAAGTACCGTCAGTAACAACTGGAAGGTAGGCGCCGGCTGGAAATTCAAGAATGTAGGTGTCAGAATTCCACCATCATTTACATGTTCACACTATTTCTTTCCCCTATAAATACATGTAAGATTGTAATGAGAATGTATGTCTGAGGTAAGATCCGTTGGAGAGATTAGAAACTGTGAGAATGGAAAGAAACCATTGTAAATAATTGGTTTGTTGTTTAATACAAATACATTTTTTTGTGTGTGTGGACGTAGACTAAATTAGCTGAACTACGTTAAATTTTGGTCTCTATATTATGTGTGAGCTTACGCCGATCCCAACAATATTATAGATGTTAAATAATATACAAGGTGGTATACATACTCTAATATTTATCACCCTTTAACTCGCATATGTTTCGATTTAATTTACATGATGAATTATTCAAAATGAAATGTTAGTTATATCTACCGTCGTCCACGACTTCGATTAGGCTTCATCAATTATATATACAAAATTGAAAAACATCCTAATTAATTCCATTTTGACCATAAAGACTATATATTTATTATTAGAAATACGCCAAAACATCTGACATAATTGAAAAAGAGAATTACTATATTTTTTATGCGTTTTTTTTAGTATTAAAATGGACCCACTTCCCAAAATAGTCTTGCACGTCAATTAAGCTGGTGGCGTGCATGCATGCGTGCCTGAGGTTCCAAGTTTCATAAAATTAACGCGTGAGGTGGGCCACCACCTCGATGACCCAAGGCTCCAGGCTCGGTTTGAGTGGTGGAGATTTAGGTAGTTCCAAGTTTCGTTTAGATCTAAATAAGTTCTTATTGAACTCATTTTAATTTATTTTTATTTTATTAATATATTTTTATAATATTTTATATAAAATATAAATTTGTATATAAATTTTTTAAATTTTAATACATATTTTTTAAATTTTATAATAATAATAATATTAAAAAATAAATTAAATTCATTTTAACTCATCTTATTTTTAAATTCAAATGAAGCCTAATTGACAAATCAAAATTTCTCAATACTTATTATTATTTTCTTTATTATTATTTATTATTATTTTTTAATATTTTATTATTTTTTATTACTATTCACAATACTTTTCAACACTTAAAAGTAACCTTAGTTCTCATTTATATTCAGAATTTATTTTAACTTATCTCATCTTATTTTAAATTTATTATTATGTTTATCTAAATTTTTATACAAAATATAATAAATAATTCAATTTTTTCAAATTTTAATTTAACTTTTTTAAATCTAAAAATAATAATAATATTTCAATAATATTTTATTCAATTTTTAGAACTCATTTTCACTCATCTTATTTTTGAATTTAAACAAAACCTTAATATTCTATTATTATTATTTACACAATATATGAGATCAGCTCACTATACAAACACAATCCTAAACGCCCGTTTCCAGTCCTTTTATTTTCGGGCTTAAAGCGTGTTCCTTTATTTTCAGCCATTTTCCTTTATTTTTCTTAAATATATTCTCCAATATTGTAAAATATTATTATTTAATATTTTCCCATTAATTTTTGTTATTTTTACAGTTGATAAACACTATTATTCGATATTTTCTATTTATTTTTCATAATTGTTTTATTTATATTCATAAATTATCTAAGATCACCCTATCAGTATCAACATGCAAATTAATTACCCGGAATGAAAGTGAACTTCCTTCGATCGCTGATCTGTTATGGTATCCTAGCCACCACGATATCATTAATGATCACAAGCTAGCCCATATATATGACATGAGACCGCGATACTATATCTCTATTAATTAATTGAGTAATATTACTATATCTTATGAATTAATGGGGCAGTTCTGGCTTTCCTTAATTATATTTGTAAATGACCTCACCACTATTATTTTAAGTCTTGCACAATAACTTGTATAATAATTTCAACGTCTATAAATTTGAGTTTTATTCGTTCTGAAATTTATAAGAAAATATATAGAACGAAGAAATTTTCAGTTCTTTAGAGTTCTTAAAATTTTTTTTTATATTTCTTTATTATAATAGCAGTAGTTTCATTTTTAGTTTTATAATACTATAAATTATATTACTATCTTGTTTTCATCTTACTATATAAGATATAACACATTTATTATTATTAAATGATAAAAAATCATCTAATAAAAAATTGTCTTATAGTAATAAATATGTCATATCTTGTATAAGTTAGGGTTGGCTCAATGGTAAGGCCATCAATTTAGGCCATTGCCTAAAATCCCACACTATGTAAGGCCCCAAAAAATAAAAGTGATTAAGTGTTTTTCTTTTTAATTTTGTTGAAAAAAATAAAAAAACATCTCATTAAATAAAATTTAAAATAAGTTTTATATTTTTTAATGTGTGCAAAACTACTCCATGATACTAAATTTAATATTTAATATAATGAATGATTTATATTTTTAAATAATTTTTTTATAGATTAAATAACTTTTTTAAGATCATGCTAAATTGAGACACAAAATTTATATTCACTATAAGAAAATTACTTATTTGCTGTATTTTTATTAATCGCAAACAATTCATTTTAGTAGTTAATAGTTTATTTTAATCACTAATAATTCTTTTTATCGCTAATGTTGGGTTACTAATAATTCTTTTTCTTGTAGTGATTAAAGCCTCATTTTATATATATCATTGTATTAAATACAAATTCAAAAAAATTATTTATAAATATTTAAATAAAATATTATTTTATTTTCATATAATAATTTATATTTTATTCCATTATATATAATTATAAATTTGACATTAGGTTTTGATATATATTGAGTCGGTCTTTATCTTGTATAAATAAAATGAAATAGATTGATAGTATGGTGTATGAATGGAATACTTAACGTCGTCGTTATGTTCACAAAATTAATTAGGTCAGCCCAATATTATATGCTAGTCGATCCATCATGTCTAAGATGGAATTAATTAGTCGAGCGTTTTCAGGTCTGAGTTTTATGTCTAAAAAGTCAATTTTACGTATAACGTTTTCTGTTTTATCTTAGCTAGTAGCAGCAGCCTGCTGTTTTTATGTCTTAAAATTTATTCTTGATAACGAGGTTCTTCCATTACAAGAAAAATAGAAAATGATTATTCAATATTAATAATAAAAATAATTATTAATAATTAAAATAGATTATTAATAATTAATAAAAATATAATAAATAAGTAATTTTCTTATAATATCTATCAAATCGCCCGCTACCATGAGAGAAAGAGAGAGAGAGAGAAAAGGGGGATGATTCTGTCCACAAATTTCATGGGTAAGTATGCGTAATGTACCGGCATGCAGAGACAACAAAGTACTAATTCGCCAAAGGAATAGATCAGGACATGCACCAAATATCTATCTTTTCTTATCCATTCCCTCAAACAAACCCCCCCCCCCCCCCCCAAAAAAAAAAAAAACCACAAACTTATATCTCAGTTCTTACGTTATAAAATCAAGTGTTTCCTAATTGATCTGTAGAAGGGCTTGGTCCTTATTCTTAGCCCACCAACATCACTGGATATAAATTTGAATAATGCTGGTATATTTATTCATAAGTTAACTTTTTTATTTAATAATTAAAGAAGTGATTAATAATATATTAATATATTTTTTTAATTTTTTAAAATATTTTAAAAATTAAAAATAATAATAAAAAAATTGAGAAAAATAAAAAACAAAAAACAAAATAAATAAACATTTTGTACTGGCGGTCAAATAAAGTGGTACTGTGTACAAACGGCACAGTAACAGTATCCTATAAATTTCTGCGATCCAAAAGGCCCAACCGCAGTCCACTTACTGTCATTATTAAAAATAACTTCAATATATATATATATATATATATAAATATCTTGGGGATCGATCTGACCGATTTTCTTGTAAAATACAGCTCGCCACCTCTAGTAGTGGTGGGCGACACCGTCCATCCTATCAAGACCAACGGATTTCGGCGAGCTTATCCCTTCAACGACGAGCTCCGGTTTATCCCACGGAAGCTTAAATCCGAAAATGGATCCAATGCCCAAATACCCATTAAAATTTATCTTTATTTTATTTTTTTATTGTATTTTTTTATTGTATTTTTTTATTATATTTTTATTGTATTTTTTATTATACTTTCTTTATTTTATTTTTTTATTATATTTTATTATATATATATATATATTTTTTAATATATTTTTCATCAAAAAAATAATCTAATTAACGTTAGACTATTTTAAGCACTAAAACAACCGGATCCGTTCCCAGCATTTTCATATATATATATATATATATATAAGTATATTCCTGTAGAATATTATATCCTTTTGGTCGAGGCTTGGGGCGGAAGGAATTGCCAATTGGTCAATGTTGACAGCTCGTCTCAACTCCGAAGAGCCTTCGCAGAAACCCGCTAAAATAACAGTGATCTCTCGTGTTCATTTCACCTAGACCCTTCCTTTCCCGCCCTTTCAGTTTCTTTTACCCCACTGCTTATACCAACTGACACTGACATTTTGTCTCGCAAACTTTAATATATATATATATATATATAACAGCTTTGGATTCTGTGAAAATCTCAACAAAACGGCGGCGATTATTGGGCTGACCATCATCCATCCATCAGCTTTAACAACCCAGAATTGAATTTTATAACGATATTATGTCCACATTTTAATTTTATTTTTAAATTAAAATGAATTTATTTTATTTTTTAATAATATTATTATTTTAAAAATTAAAAAAATTATATTAAAATTTTAAAAAAATATATTGAGATTTAAAAAATTTATATAAAAATTTATATTTTATATGCAAATTAAAAAAAATATAATAATAAATTAAAAAAAATTAAAATGAATTGAGAATAATTTTGAATCTAAATTAGACCTATAACTAATATAGTGTGCATTTTTATATATATATATATATAAAGTGGTTATGTAATGAAAAATTTTTCTATTAAAGTTAACACTTTCCATCCATTTTTGTTAAAATAAATACGGTATTTAATGAGAAATATTATTTTAAATACAATACATTAATTCTATTAATTACCGAAATAATGTTTTTGACATTAAATTTAATTACACCACTTCAATTTTCTATAACGATAAGCTTTTCATTTAAAACTATTTTTTCTATATAAAATAAATATAGAATAATAATAATATTATAGAATATATAACAATATATATAAATAAATCACTCATAACAATATAACAATACAATCCTAATTTGGAGATATTAATTTATACGTGAGAGAATTTAATTTTATTCATGAAAATTTATTCCTATTATATGATTAATAATTTTATTTTTTAAAAATTATTTTATAATTTTAAAACTATTAAAGTTAATACTTTCCATCCATTTTTGTTAAAATAAATACGGTATTTAATGAGAAATACTATTTTAAATATAATACATTAATTCTATTAATTACCGAAATAATGTTTTTGACGTTAAATTTAATTACACCACTTCAATTTTCTATAACGATAAACTTTTCATTTAAAACTTTTTTTTATATAAAATAAATATAGAATAATAATATTATTATATAATATATAACAATATATATAAATAAACCATTCATAACAATATAACAATACAATCCTCATTTGGAAATATTAATTTATACGTGAGAGAGTTTAATTTTATTCATGAAAATTTATTCCTATTATATGATTAATAATTTTATTTTTTAAAAATTATTTTATAATTTTAAAACGAATGTAATATTTATTTATTTATTGAGATGATAAATATACGATATATACAATTAACTATAATTATATTAAATTAGTAATAATAGCCAATAAATATAATTAATATATTATATATGTTTGATATTTAATTGAAATATATATGATCTAATAAATTTATATATTTAAGATTAAAATTTCATGTTATAAATTATAATATAATATTATTTTATATAAATTATAAACTATATAATTTATTTATTTATTTTTAAATTATATTATTTATTAAAAATAATCACATAACTAAAAAAACTGTGGATGATACAAGTTTATGTAGATCTATAAAAACTCAAAGACTAAAAATATAGGTATTTTAATGTCCTCTCTTTTGAGGCTGTACAAAATGACACAAATATTAGATTATCGTCTTGGAATTATAAAAATATAATATTTTGAACGAATCTTTTATTAAAATTTCAATCAAAATTATCTCAAATAAATTTGATAAAACTATAGTTTATATATATTTATGAGACTATCTTATTATTTTTATTTTATTGTTTTGATAATAGTATTTTGTACATTACTTTTATCTAGTATATATATATATATATATATATATTAATACATATCAGTTTCAAAGATAATGAAGACAAGAAAATTAACACCCTTTATTACCTATTTAAATAATAATACTCATGTTTAATTAAGACCGAACCATGAAACCCGTTGCATCAAACGTGATATATTAATTATTAATACGGTGAAGTAGTGACAAAAATAAAGTCAGTCCAAGTTGGCCAAATTGCCCATAATAAAGAAAGAGGGAAGAAAAATTTGTCAATTGGACAAGTTGTAAAGCAGATTAGTGAAAAGGATGATTATCAGAAGATGGAGTTCTGAAAAGGTAATATATTTGAGGGGTAATATCTACAGTTTAAAAAATTAAATTTATTTATAGTCTAAGTAATAAATAAATAAAAAAATTCTTTATTTTATAATAAGATTAAATAGACCCCCTCCCCCCCTCCTGGAAACTTCTCTGGAACAATAACTTATTTATAAATAAAATTTTTTAAGAATTTAAAAAAATTATTTTATTTAATCATAAAATAAGAATATTTTTTTATGTAAATTATACTATAGTTCTTCAAATATTAATTACAAAAAGAATTATTTTATATTTAAATAATATTATATATCATATTATTATCTTACTTTCATTTTATTAGATAAGATATATTATATTTATATTATTATAATTAAATGATCAAGAATTATTTAATAAAATATTATTATATAATAAAAAATAAAATAAAAATATGATGTATAAATTTGATATATAAGTGTGCACATAAAAGATACGCAGTGAATGAGCATGGAGTATAGGGTCGGTCGGCAATGTCCAAGAAGCTTCCAACAACAACATCCTTATCTATAATCTACGTAGAGATGTCATGCACCACGTCACATGCAACCTACGAAGACCAGAAAAATCACATCTGCATCAATATCTGTCCCGGCCCCTACCTATTACATGAGGAATGTTCTGCAGTCTCCTTAACCGGTCAAAATGACCTTTTGTTTTCCGAGGGGATGGTCAAAATGACTCACTATTCCTTTTTTTTTTTTCTCTCTCTCTCTCTCTCTCTCTCTCTCTCTCTCTCTCTTTTTAATGTCAAAATGAGTTTAATCAAACTACGTAATTCACCAATAAAATGCAAAAGTAAATGAGGAAGAGAAATTTTAAATATAAGTTTACATATTATATATTACATATATTTTTTAATTTTTAAATTTTTTTTTATAAAATATTTAGCATAGAGATAATAAATAGAAGAATTCAATTATTTAAGAAGAATAAATCTAAAAAATATTAAAAAAATAATAATAATGTGATATATAATATATGAATTTATGTATAGAAGCTCTTGAAAAGGAATTATATCACGGTTTTTTTTATTGGGAATTTTAAAAGCTTGAGAATTTCAATTGATTTTTCCGAATAAGGAAAAATATATGAAAAAGACTTCTGAAAAATTGGATGTTAAAATCCAGTTGGCAGCCAGCTGATGTTGGCTTGCCAACGTGGAAATCAAGGAAGCTGACGTGTAATTCAACTCCAGCCAATTGAATCGATTTGGATCCTCTACGGTCTACACCATCTTGTTCCGAGAAAGCACCGAGCTGACCCACTCATAAACTACCATTTACGCCAACTGTCAACCCGTCATTTCCGTGAAGTTACGAAAGTGACCCTAATTCTGAGGCGTGGCAGAGAGTGCACGAGCGTGAGATCGAACCTCCTAGTCGTGGCGCGCATTGATGATCGATGAGAGACCAGTGGCAGTCAAACAGTTGTGGTTGAGCCGACTTTTGGAAACGGACAAGGTAGGTGACGGAAGCAGTGACAGAATCACAGAAGAGTAGGACATGCACACGCGTCGGAATATGATTTGCCTATCGACGCGTGCCTCTGTGCGTCCCAGGCTGCGGTCAGCACGTTTTTGTACCACTAGCCACTAGCCACGACCTGCACCACTTCGCCCCCTTCGAAACGTCGTATACCTCTGTATAAAAGACCTCGGTCTGCAATAGAGAGTTATCCAGAAGAAAAAGAATCCAGAAAGAAAACTTAGTGAGAGGGGGAGAGAAAAAGAGGGGAAAAAACTTGGAGATAGTATTTCTTCTCAGAGAAGAAATAGAAACAGAGAAGGGGCGTTGGTGAATGACGAGTGAGCTACAGTTACCACCAGGGTTCAGATTTCACCCCACCGACGACGAGTTGGTTAATCATTATTTGTGTAGGAAATGCGCCTCGCTGCCTCTTGCTGTTCCTATTATTAGGGAGATTGACCTCTACAAATTCGATCCATGGCAGCTCCCAGGTAAAAATCCTTAATTTCCTACTTTCTCCTTTCACTGATTATGGAAGATCATGTGTTATTGGGTTTTGATTTGAATTAGGGTCAGCTTAATATCACTTCAATTTACTTTGGGTTGTTTAGTTTCTTCCTAAAACTATGGGGTTATAGTTTCCCCCTTTTCAGTTTCTGAAATCGAGAAAACAGGGTAACCTTTCTTCTTCCTTCGGGCGAATTTATCAATCTTATTTTTGAAGACTTGTATTTAGTTTTCAGTTTGGGTAAACGGGTTTGCTGGATTTTAAAAGAATATGCTTCGCTTTCTTCAGAAATGCTGCGATTTTCTCTGATGAGTTTTAAACTTTACACCAGTTTATTCGCTTTGATTTTAGATAATATTATAAACTTTCTTCTCCAAAAAATAAAATATTTATTACATATGGGTTGGAAGTCGCTGAATCATAACTTGAATGATTTTCTATTTTCATTTTTGTTTATTTTCTTTGTTTACGTTGATTTGTGTAGAAATGGCTCTGTACGGTGAAAAGGAGTGGTATTTCTTCTCCCCAAGAGACAGGAAATATCCAAACGGTTCCCGCCCCAACCGAGCGGCCGGAACCGGCTACTGGAAGGCTACCGGAGCCGACAAGCCCATCGGCAAGCCCAAGCCACTGGGAATCAAGAAAGCACTTGTCTTTTATGCTGGCAAAGCTCCCAAAGGAGTCAAAACCAATTGGATCATGCACGAATACCGCCTTGCAAATGTCGATAGGTCTGCCGGCAAGAAAAACAACTTGAGGGTACAACTTCTCCCCTCATTCTTCCATATATATATATATATATACATAACAAAAAAGAAAAAAAGAAAAATCTAGAAAAGTACTGAGAAAGATAAGATTTTGATACCCAAATTTGGTCTAATTTATTGGGTTTTGGTTTTCATTGCAGCTTGATGATTGGGTCTTATGCCGACTCTACAACAAGAGAGGTACAGTAGAGAAAAACTACGTCACGACGGAGCAAACGATGGCAAATTTCCCAGAAATCGACGAGCAGAAACCAAAAATTAAGGCGTCCGGACAGTACAACATAGCACCGCCATCAATGATCACCGGCGACCAGTTTCCCATGGATACTTCAGAGTCGGTGCCGAGGTTGCACACCGACACGAGCAGCTCAGAGCACGTGGTGTCGCCAGACGCCACGTGCGAGAAGGAGGTGCAAAGTGAAGCCAAGTGGGAGGAGATAGAGAATGCATTCAATTTTATCGACTCTTTTCAGTCTTATAATTACATGGATGGGTTCGGAGTGGCGGAGGACCCTTTTGCCTCTCAAGTTCAGTACCAAATGGACCAGATCTCCTCTTTTCAGGACATGTTCATGTACCAGCAGAGGCCACTTTGATCAGATCATCTTAGGTGGGGACTAAATATTTTTAATTCATTGTAGGTCAGTAAGGTCATATGTAGTGGTGATGATATGGATTTGGATTTGGATTTGGATTTGGATTTGTATTATGATCGACAAAAAATCAAGGTGTAGACGTGTAGCTGATCCAACGTCGGGAGGGACTTCATGTTAGATTTTCCTCGTGTTAATATGTAGTACTGTGGGAAATTCTTTGAGATTGTAGTGGATTCTTTCCATACGTACAATTAAGAGAAAATCTTATTTTATAAGTTTATTTTTTAAGATAATTTTACAGAGTCAACTTAAATGTAGTTGACCTATAGTGAGTGTAGTTGACCTATAGTCAGTTGATGTGGCATAATGCATCATGCCGTGCTGATAAATTAAAAAAAAAAATAAATCAAATTTTAAATTTTTGTCTGCTAAACTACGGTTTGAAGACGGGATTTCTCATTTCATCGTTAGGGGAGAGAAGCTCTGAGTTCTTCATCTCAATATGCATATGCAATTTTTGAGGGTGTGATTTTATCTCTAGCGTTTTTCAACCTTGACTCCGGCTAGTACAAATCCCAACTTCAATGTTATTCAGCCTTGACTATGGCATTTTGCATTCCTTCATGGCTTGTTTGATTGTCGAGAAGAAATCTTCAAATTGCTATAAAATTTGTTATTTTAAATGTTGTAATCCTGATTGTATTCTATTTTTTTTTCCACAATTTTTCAGCTACCAAACAACCATGTTGAAGTTGATCGTTTTCTTTAGTTTTCCCATATATTTATGTTTTAGGATTTCTTTCATGGGTTTTGCTTTTATGTTTAAAAATGCAGACTGATTTTGATTTTGAATCCAATTCCATCGAACCCATCCCGTTCTTTTTAGCCAACAAATTAGACTATTTGGGGAAGAAGAAAATCACTTCTTGTGTTGATCGATGTGTGGTTGGCACTGCAGAGAGAGACTCGGTTTCTCCGCAGCCCTATTAAGTCAACAAGTAATATAATAAATTTTCAAATTAAAAGTGCAACGGCAATCTTAAATGTTTCTAATGAATGTGAGAACTTCGATGTAAATTTGAGATCTTTAATTGTGCTTCTTAGAAAACAAATTTGGGATTGTAAAAGTTCCAAACTTTACGACTACAAAACCGACTTATCCTGTTTGGTTGCTAGGAAAGGGTGGGAGAAGAGAACAAGGAATAATGGAGTCATATAACAGTTTGTTGTTTTAGTGGATGGCATGTTTAAGTTAAATACATGAAGATAATTTGATGTGTCCATTTTTGCATTGGCTATCATTAGTATATATATATGATTGTTATTGTTTTGGTAGGTTAATTCATTCTAATGATGAATTCCTATATTGGAACCAAAAAAAAGGAAGAAATTTATTTATGAAATGTAATTTGTGCAATGAAGCGGAGGTGCATTCCGCTTGGGCGAACATTTGTGATTTGTGATTTTTAACATTTTCTATTCAATTTATATTGATTGGATGTGAGGAAAATATGGGAATAATAGGAATCATATTGCAATTGTTGAAGGAGTGGTTTTTCAAGGGATCATATGAAGGTACTCTTTATTGTAATGTTATAGAACTTGTTCACAAAGTCAAATCAAATTGAATTTTATCGTGGCCTCACCTTTGTTGTTCACATGGTACTCTTTGTTGTAGTTGGTTGAATTTTATTGATTTTTAATTAACAAAACAACTAAAGTCTGTTGTTATTTATGTAGGAATTTTGTAGGAACAACTAAAAATGTATCTGAACATTTGGAATCATAGTCAAATTTTGTAACATTCCGACCCCAAATTTTTTTAGATTAAATGATTATTAATTTTCCTTGGTAATTATTATTATTATTATTATTTTAATGATGTTTTGGATAAGTTCTATTATAGTGATTTAAATTTGTTTAAATTCTCTCCTAGCCGTACCTCACCTTTTAGATGGATAGATTTACCATGAGCAAATCATCATCATCTTAAAACCATTATCATATCAGCTATTATCTTAGTTTTAAACTGACTCAGCTCAACCCAAACTTTATTACTATTTCAAATTTCAAACCAGTTTCATAATCAAATTCAAACTCAAATACTTCAATAACCCCAACTCGAAAATTATCACTAGCAAAATAAGCCCCAAACCTATTTAAACTCAAAACACGTAAAGCTTCCTGCCCTTTTTCTATAAATACATGCATGCATAAGAAACAAAGGCAAGCTGCAACTTCTCCTACCTCCATTAGTACACGCGAAGCCTCCCAAACCACCCACTGCACTGGAAATCAACTAAGCCATAGCCTCACCTCCATGCAAACCACCACCCTTTCTCCTTCAAGCACACTGCATATAGCCACCGAAGGAATAAAACTGCAACATCATAGTCACCTCCTAACCTTCGAGTACCTTGAAAATCTGCTCAGCCCTTCTCACCACCCACGGTACTAGGCCGAGAAACCCACTGCAGCCACAAGCCTTTCACGTTAACCACCCTCAACCACTGCATTGTCATATGCACGACCAGTGCAAACTGCCACTGCCATAGCACCTAGCCAGAGAACACAAACTCCACAAACCACTCACGTCGCCTCCTCTCACATTGTCCAGCCACCAACCGAAAATCACCATAGGAAATTGCCCTGTTTTACTCTACCCGAAACAGAGCAGCCCTTTTTCGTGGCAAAGCATCCAACTAGACCACCGGATAGGCACCGGACCTACACAGAAAGTTCCGACTGGCCCTGAGCCACCACCGTTCTTCTTCCTCCTTCGGTAAACACTCTGTTTCAGCCCTTTGAGTCCTGCCATAAGCCTTTAAGGCTTTATTTGTTCATTTAATAAATTATTCCATGTTTCCAAATCAGCCCTCATATACTTTTATTTTATAATCACAATTATGCCCTATCTTCCATGTTGTCGATTTGTATTATTTCAGAAACATTATTTTTAATTAATTGGGCTTATTTTAAATGGATTTGTATTTTAAAATTAGTGTGAGCCCAAAAAGATTTATTTCTTACAAAGTACTAAAGTTTTTAAAATATTTTAAAATATATTTAATCTTTTATTAAATTATTTTTATTTATTATGATTATATGTAATTAAAAAGCTAATATACGTTTTATAATTTAGTGACGATTAGCGTTTCTTATAGGTTACTCATTATGACGTGAAATTAAGAAGCATCACTAAGAGGTAAGTAGCATGATCATAATTTTCACGCATGTATGGTAAACATATTTTATAAAAATATTATGTATGTATGGCCATCATTTGGAAATCCCTTTTTATGTACCCAGTCATGATACAAAATCTATGAGAATCTATGCATGATTTATAAGGAGTTTTATGCATTAAAATCATTTATGAAAAGTCATGATTTTATGTGAGAATATGCATAACATTATTTATGAAAGATCATGATTTCATGTGAGGAAGCATGCGTCACGACATGTTACGAAAGTATGCGATTTCTTTTGAAATTTATGATATGATAAGTATGCAAGTATGATAAGATATGTAAGTGGCCTATATATGATATGAAGTTGGTACCTATGTATGGGCATGTTGCATTGCCAAGTCGTACATGCTGGTAGTGCACTCAGTATGTCTTCCTTATGTATGGATTCCACAACCCGTGACCACGAGCGGAATTAGAATCTTTTTAGATTCGCTAACTCTAACTCACGGGGGTCAACAGTGGGTAATGGCCTATGATATGATATGATACGAAACGATGCAATATGATAAAATAAACTCAAGTTCATGTTCATGTTTTATGAAAAACTCATGATTTATGAAAAATCTCATATTTTCATTATTTATGAAAAAGTTACGTTCAACATTTATGAAAAATCAATGTTCATGTTATTATGTATGTATCTATGAGTATGCATGTTTTGAGAGAATCGATGTGCATTACTTTTACCGTATGACGTGTTACTTAATGAGTATTCGACTCATTTTATTTTTATTTTTATGTTTCTATGTTTTCTTTTAAAAACCATCACAGGTGATGATGATACATAGTTGGCAGGATTTGACTCAGAGAGGCGATGTCGAGACCTAAACAGTGTATTAAATTCAATTTATGGTCTTTAGTGAATAAAATATTTTTTTTTAAATTTTTTTATAAACACATGAGATTTCAACAATTTATTTTAAGTAAATGCTTCTGCTGACTCTCTTTAAGTTTTATAAAGACTATTTCATTTATTTAAAAACGTTTGTATCTGGTACGTTTTTATAAAGACAAATTTTAGTAACACATTAGCTCCCTAAAATATTTTCAAAATGCTATATTCGGGAGTGAGGTGTTACAGATTTTGATTATAACTATGAGTATGTTATGAAACTAAAAAAGAATAGCAAATGATTGAAAGATTGCAAAAGACTTTATTCTTCAAGAGCTTAATATCATTTACTTCTCTTTTTTTATTCTTTCTTACAAATAATTTTCAAGACCTCTTTTATAAGCAACTTATATGGTAGTTGTGCTAATCAATTCACATGCTCAACAATCAAGTGACAAGTACAACAGATTTTCACATGCTCAACAACCAAGTAAGAAGCATAACAAACTCTCACATACTTAACAACTAAGTGGCAAGTATAACAAACTCTCACATACACAACAACCAATTCACATCTATGAATGGTTAAGTTTACAACAAACCATGTGTGGTAATTGGTGGTCATCCACCTATTATATAACATTTTCCTTTGGATGACCATCTATAAAGAATCTGCCTCGTTAAAATTTTGCCAAGGAAAAACTCAGTGGGAAGAAAAATCAATGGCGAAGGAAAAAGTAAATAGTATTCTTGTGTAACTCCAAGTGCTTTAAGATTGCTTCATTAAAACCTTGCAAAGGAAAGCCCAGTGGGACAAAATCTTAGCAAAGGAAAAAGAGTACAATCAGCACAAGTTTTCAAGACATTTACTCTCCTTGAAAAGTGCATGACGACAGATCTTTAAATCTTTGCATTCCAATGTTCTGCACAATTTTCTTGAATATCGCAGTTGGTAATGCTTTCGTAAATAAATTTGTTAGATTATCACTTGATCCTATTTTTGATATATCCACCTCTGATATAAGTAGTATTATTTTCTTATAAAATTGTTGGGCTGTCATTGATGACGGGAAGATCACACTTTTCTTGGATATGTTGAATTACTAATCTCAGCCAAATACACTCTCGACTTGTTTCATGAATTGCAATAATTTTTGAGTGATTTGAAAATGTGTAAGATAATGTCTGGTTGACAGACTTAGTAGAAATCTGAGACTTGTAGTAATATTTAAACTCCCCCTGATAATATGCATTAGTGTTTCAAGTAATAAGCAAACATGATTTCAACATATATAACAGGGATATGAATTTAAATATAATTTTCATCTAAACAATGTATTAGAGAGAATATGATAATATTCTTATCGAAAATTTTCTCCCCCTTATTCGGCGTTATTAGAGAGAATTTATTTATGTACGGCGGAAATGACATTAGAAACCATCCATATATCGATTCGGTGAAAAATCAAATCTGCTTGACATTGTTGACAAACAAGATCTTGAAGAGATTTGAAGGTTTCAGATTGTTATTTAAATATATCCAATTTTACCATTGGTTTACTCCAGCAAAAAAATTTCATATTCTTTAGTTGTTGTTCATTCAGAACGATATTATGTCTGATAGAAATTCTTTTGTTAATGTTTCAGATTTGAATCATGAACCTTTTATACCTCAACCATTCATCTTTTTATTTGAGGCTATAAACACATGATAGGAGCAGAGATATATCTTTCTAGTAAAACTGATCCTGAAATCGTTGCAGTATCAAGAACCCTTAGTGTTCAATATGCTGCCTCTCTTACAACCATATCTCAAAGGTTACTGGTTAGAACAAGTGAGGTTGATCATTTTAAAAATTAAATATCTGAGTTGCATCAATTATTTGCAACTAAAGATAGAAAAAATAAAAATTTAAGACAAGAAAATGAAGAGTTGAAGAAATTTGTAAACTGGTATTCTCGTGATCTGAAAACACAAGTAGAAGAGTTGGAATGAGAGAGAATTTAAATACAAAGTCAACAACAACAGCTCATGGCAGAGGTTCAGCGTTTACAAGAAAATTGGGATAGATGCAATTAATCTCGTTGGCTTTTGAAATTATGCATCCAACATATCTTGTAATCTTGACTAAGTGAGATTTGAAGAGATGATGGTTTGTCTTATTCTTATTTCTATTTCTATAAGAACCGTCTGTATTTGCATTCTTATAAATAAAATTTTTTTATTTATAATTCATCTGTATTTGCATTCTTATAAATAAAAAATTTGCATTCTTCTTCTCATATCTATAATTCATCTGTATTTGCATTCTTATAAATAAAAAATTTTTAATAGCTCATCAATTTCCTTTCAATATTTTTCACGATCAACATATAAAGTATCCTTCACCTCAGTTATAAGTTGTTCCTGCATCTTCCACAGGTATCATGTTGTAGCAAGTGAATGATCTGACTAATAAGTCAGATCGTGAAGCTGTTTATGAGCTAGTGACCTTTGATACTCGATACTCCTCCTCTATTGTTGGATTTTCCAACCGGTTACAATCCAAAAATCGTGAAATTGAGGAGCTTAACAAGAAGGTTTCCGTATTTCAACGACTCGTTCAAGAGTCTGACAGAAAAATAGTAGACTTAAAGTTAGAGAGTAAGGATTTAAAATTTTTACTTGCCTCTTCATTTCAACTACATAATCCTTTAAATAAGGATGACATGTTGTTTTATGAAAAGCAAATGCATTTGAGAGATGAGACAAGAAGTCTCAAATTTTTGTAATTCATCTAACATTTGAATAATAAGATCTTTCATTTTCAATTGCATTCCTTGAATTTATAGCAGTTCTTGTGATCTCTTCATGAGTTCTAACAAGGTAAATTATCAACGTAAACTGCAATAATGGCAAATCTGGATTTTGATTTCTTAATAAAAATACATGGGCATATAAAATTATTCAAATCCTTCTTTCAATAGATATTCACTTAGACGATTATACCACATGCGTCTGGATTGCTTTAATCCATATAAAAATCTTTAAAGTTTGATAGAGTACATACTTTTAGATATTCTTGTAGATGCTTCATACATTTTTTATCATTCAGAGATTTTTATATACATATCATGGTCTATATAAATATGTAGTGACCACATCCATCAACCGCATCTCTAATTCTTTTGTAACAACCAGACTAATAAAAAATCTGAATGTGATTGCATCCATAACGGGAGAATATATTTCTTCATAATCAATTCTGAATTTCTGCAGGAAATCTTGTGCAATAAGTCATGCTTTGTACCGCACAATTTTATTTTTCTCATTGCGTTTTCGTATAAATACTCACTTATATCTGACAGGTATTATACCATTTGGTGTTTGGACAACAGGTCCAAATACATCTCGCTTTACTAACGAGTTTAATTCAGTTTCAATAGATGCTTTCCATTTTGTCCAATTATTTCTACGTCGACATTTTTTTTACGGTTTTTAGCTCACATTCTTTATTACTTCTGATAATGTTAAGTGTCATCTTATATGAAAATATGTTATCGACAACAGTTTTATTTTTATCCATAATTTTTTCAGTACTCATGAAATGTATTGAGATCTCATTATTTTCAAGTACTTATTCCTCTTCAGGGAAAAACATTTCATGAAAAATTTCTTCGGGGGTTTTCTCTTCAAGAGGATTATACTCTTTAAGAGTTTCTCTTCAAGATATTTATACTCTTCAGGAGTTCATCTTTAGAAGGTTTGTAATCTTCAGGAGTTCATTTTCAGGAGGTTTGTACTCTTAAGGAATTTCCTCTCCAGAAGGTTTTCTCTTCAAGAGGTTTGTACTCTTCAAGAGTTTCTCTTCTGTACATAAAGTTTGGATAGATCTTATTGCTTATTTTGTAAGTACGATCTCTTCAGGAGCATCGATTTAATTTCGTTTTGTTTTTCTCTTTTGCACTAATAGGTTTTTACACTTCAAATGTGTCATTGGTGGTTATCCACCTATTATATAATAGAGCACAATTTGTTTGAACCGGGTATTTATATAAGTTTGTCAATATATTCAATCTCATTTTTGACTGAAGAGTGTTATTGTTGCTTTCGTTGTTGTTTGTTTTAGGAGAAGATGGAATATAATCAATGTGACCACCATTGCATATGATTCAACAAAGAGTGATGATGATCAAGAGAAGTCTGCTTTACTGAAGGATGTTTTGTTTTATGTTTTTAATGTAAGAATGGTGGACTGGCCTTATCATTTTTTGTGTACAATTAGATTTATGATGTATTTTTTTTATAAGTAAATTCGAACTTGGGATGTAATTACTTACGTTTGATAGGAAGCTATTATTCATATTCAGATATTTGCATTCTGTTTGTTTGAGTAAGTTTGGAACTTCTTGCTTTAAGTTCATACTTGGATGGAGAAATCAGGTGGAATTGTAGAAGTGTCAACTCTTGAAATTAGATATGTGTAATGGATGGAACTGAGATAAGTGAGAAAATGAAACGAGCATGGGATTAGTGGGAAAATGAAACATGCATGACTTCAAATATTTGAGTGCTATTTTTTTGTCTTGGAGCGACCAGAATATATAGTGCTTTTTGCTAAAAAACAATTCAATTAAAACCACTTTAGGTAGTTCAAAATGATAAATCCATACATTAACTTCATATCCACAATATTACATTCACTTCATACCCACAGATTACATCTCATCATTACATTCACTTTATGTCCATAACACCTTAACAAATTACACAGAGTTACATGCGTTTTAGCATTGGCCAAGATACATTGTCGTTCTTTGGCATGCACAACATTACAAAACAAAATATGAAAAAAACAACAATGATATGATCAACATTCTTTTGTACTTCTCAATTGCTTTCAATTTGAATTGTTCGATGCTAAGTCATTCATGGAGTACTGTCTTGTTCCTTCGTTCAGCCAACTCTAACATCAGCCTGCATTTTTCATGACAGTATATCAAAACTTGCATCAAATTCATGACATGTCCATACAGATAAGAGCACATGTTATCATAAGAGAATTTGACTCATAAATGCTAAGAGAATCTGACTCATAAATTTGTTTGCAGTACATCAGGTTTCATGCACCCTAAGAGAATCTGACTCATAAATATACTTGACCCATGAATTTTTACTCAAGAGAGTGTTGGTTTCAAGGAGAATCACCCACTGCATTTTTCATTTCACGAGCTCTATTTCACATGTTTACCTGTAATTGTCGAACATGATTCTCGAGACTCCTTTCACCTTTATCCCATGCTATGTTCCCCCCTCCCCTCCTCCCCCCCCTCCCCTTCACACTCTTTGTACCCAAATATTCATGACTCATAAATATACTTGGCCCAAGAATGCACTTCCACTTCATTGCACAAGTTACATTTCAGAAATAAATTTCTTCATTTTTTTGGTTCCAATACAGGAATATATCATTAGAATGAATTAACCTACCAAAACAAAAAAAAATCATATATATACTAATAATAACAAATGCAAAAATTGACACATCAAATTATCTTCATGTATTTAACTTAAACATTCCATCCACTACAACAACAAACTGTTATATGACTCCATTATTCCTTGTTCTCTTCTCCCACCCTTTCCTAGCAACCGAATAGGATAAATTGTTTTTGTAGCCATAGATCTTGGAACTTTTACAATCCCTAATTTGTTTTTGAAGAAATATAGTTAAAGATCTCAAATTTACATCGAAGTTCTCACATTCATGGGAAACATTTAAAATGCTGTTGCACTTTTAATCTGAGAATTTATTATCTTACTTGTTGACTCGATGGGGCTGCGGAGAAATCGAGTCTCTCTCTGCAGTGCCAACCACACATCGATCAACACGAGAAGTGGTTTTCTTCTTTCCCAAATAGTCTAATTTGTTGGCTAAAAAGAACGGGATGGGTTCGATGGAATTGGACTCAAAATCAGCCTGCATTTTTAAACATTAAAGCAAAACCCATGAAAGAAATCCTAAAATATAAATATACGAGAAAACCAAAGAAAACGATCAGCTTAAACGTGGTTGTTTGGTCGTTGAGAAATTGTTGGAAAAAAATAGAATGCAATCAGGATTACAACATTTAAAATAACAAATTTTACAGCTAAGGATTTGAAGATTTCTTCTCGACAACCAAACAAGCCATGAAGGAATGCAGAACGTTGGAGTCAAGGTTGAAGAATGTCGGAGTTAGGGTTTGTACTAGCCAGAGTCAAGGTTGAAGAATGCCGGAGACAGAATCGCACCCTCAAAAATCGCATATGCATATAGGGATGAAGAACGTAGAGCTTCTCTCTCCTCACGTGGGTTTGATGAAAATGAAATAAGAAATCCCACCTTCAAACCTTAGTTAAGGAGACAAAAATTTAAAATTTGATTTATTTATTTTTTAATTTGTCTGCTGACATGGCATGATGCCACATCAGCCGACTATGGGTCAACTACACTTAAGTTGAATATGTGTAGAATTATCCTATTTTTATACATGACCAAATATCGTGTTGATATTAAAATTATCACATCAGTTGATGATACATAACAATTATATTCATTTAAAAAATTAATAGTTATATTTTAATTCTTTTATAATTATTTTGAATATCACAATTATGTGCTGATTTATGTAGTGATGATTTGAATACAAGAGGCCTTGTATTTAAATTGGGATTTCATATTTTATTTGATGGTTAAGAGGTTGGTGAACCGTTATAATGTTATCAAATTATTTTGAATTTTACAATTACGTGTTGAGTTATGCAAAATGTTATCACTAGGTGGTTTGAGCTGGCAAACCACAAGATTTTAGTTACTTTTGTTTATGCAAAATGTAGCTATATTGAAATAAAGCAGTTATGGAAAGATTTGGAAGATGTTCAGACGGTAACTCAGTCGTGGCTTGCCATGGGAGATTTTAATGTTATTCACAATGATACGAAACGAATTAGTGGTAATTCTTGACCACTGCTTTCGACGACTGAGTTTAATAATTGTTTAGATCATTGTGGCCTTTTTGATTTATTTAGTGGAGGCAAATCCTTGTATTAGTGCAATGGGCATGAGGGGACTTCTAGAAGTTGGGTGAAACTGGATAGAGTGGTCATCAACAATGACTTCTTTATTCAATTTACATATGCATAGCTAGAATATTTGAGTCGAAAAACTTTCGACCATTGTCCGATGGTTGTGCACTTTGATAGGTCTTATACACTAGACGACCCATCAGATTTCCAATTTTAGAACATGTGGTGTTCACACGAAGGTTTTTTGGCATGTGTTAAAGAGGTTTGGCAGAAACATGATTTGGCTACTGGACTTTTGATGCTAGTTCTCAGGCTTAAAGTGGCTTGATAGAGACATGATGTAATTTTAAAAAGCCTTGAGGAGTGACTAGAAAATTGGAGCACCAACTTCAGCTAGGGTTTTCGTAGAAATTTGAGGAAGATTATTTGGTGACCAATCTTGAGATTCAAACACAGGAGAAAGGAGAAGCTACTTGGCTGGGCCAAATTGCAAAGAAAAAACGGATGGTGGATGTTGATCAGAATATGAGCTATTTTCATTTTGTGATAATCAATGTCGCAAACAGGGATGCATTTCTCGCATGGTGCTTGCAGATGGAAGATGTTTGAGTAATGCAAAAGTGGTCCATTGTGAAGCTGCTGCAAATTTTTGTGATTTTCTCACAACATCAACGGAGGTGGAATCTACAGATTTATCATCATTATTAGGGAATGTGATTTTGGAACATAATAATGCGATGTTATATATGTCGCCATTTGAAGATGAGGTAAAAGATGCGATTTTTTTCATACCTAACCAAAGTAGTCCAAGGCGAGATGACTTCAGATCTGCTATTTACATGTTGTGATATTATTAAAGAGGGTGTGATTGAGGCGGCGAGAGAATTTTTCAATGGTGCACCGTCATCCCAATTTATTCTTTCTCTTTTATCGTACTGATTTTGAAAGTGCAGAATCTGTCGATTTTTGTCAAATTTCGACCTATCAGTTTGTGCTCAGTGGATTATAAGATTTTTTTTTTTGAAAAATTCTTACGAAAAGACTAAATCGGATAATTCATAAATTGGTCTCCTCAGAACAGGGAGCGTTTGTGCCAATGCGAAATATCTTTGAAAATATCATACTTGCAGAGGAAATGATTTAGTTTTTGAACAAGAATTTTTTGGGTGGCAATGTGATGGTGAAAATAGATATGACGAAGGCATATGATCGTGTTGAATATGATTTCTTATTGCAAGTTCTCAGTTCTTTTGACTTCTTTAATTATTTTTATTGAATAGTGGGGGAGTGTGTGAAATTTCCTTGATTTTTT
This sequence comes from Platycarya strobilacea, assembly GCA_036898215.1. Classification (NCBI taxonomy): domain Eukaryota; kingdom Viridiplantae; phylum Streptophyta; class Magnoliopsida; order Fagales; family Juglandaceae; genus Platycarya; species Platycarya strobilacea. The sequence continues at coordinate 19,514,035 of CM072546.1, read as the reverse complement.
GATGAATGAGACATTTAAAGACTATTTTTAACATTCTCATGGATTGCGGCAACGAGAGCATTATGATGGAAGAAGTTTTGATGCGGTTGTTGAAAAAGAATTTCCAAGAAGGGCTAATTGATAATTTTTCTCACCCTATAGGGGAGCCTTTAATATCTCATCTGTTGTATGCCGTTGACAACCTTTTTTTTGCAAATGGTGGAAAAAGATCTATTAGAAAACTTGTGGAAACTCTTGAAATTTATGAGAAGTAGTCGGATCAGTTGATTAATAAAGAGAAGTCTGCTATATTTCCTTCAAAGTTGATCACCTTGACTTGGAAATGTGTTTTGATGAGACTTACGGGTTTTAAGGGAAATTTCTATTCATTTAATTATTGTTTCAGGCCATTTGACAGCTAGAGTTATTGAGCCTTTAGTGGAAAAAGTAAGAAAAAAAGGTGTCAGGGTGAAAATCTAAATTACTTTCACAAGGGGGAAGTTGTTGATTTTACTGTGCCATGTGTTTTCGAATATGCCTATACATATTCTTTCAATTTTAAACATCCCGCAAGCTATTTCACCGATTAATTATGTTTTAGCAAACTTTTTCTAGGGTGAGATAGATGGGAAAAAAAAGATGCATTGGCGCTTTTGGTCGAAGATGTGTAAGCCTTTGCAGGAAGGTGATTTGGATTTGAGAAATTTCAAAGAAGTTTAGCGCTCTCCACACATGAGGTTTGCATATCATATTATGTCTATAAAAAAACTCATGGATTGACTTTTCCCGTGCAAAATATTTAAAAGATGGGCATGTTGCATTAGCTACTGAGAGATCTTTGGGTTCTCATTTTTGGAGGTCCATTATATCAACTCTGCTAGAGGTAAATGAAAATGTTAGCGTTCTGGTGAGAGGCGAGATTGCATCTTTTTGGCATAATAGATGGCTTGCCTCAGGTCCTTTATCTGTGGGTGTACATGAAATCTTTGATAGCAATCTCCAGATTAAGGATTGTTAGACAAATTAGTCTTGGGATATAACTTGATTGATGGAACTTGTTGGTGTGAAAGACACTTCGAAAATTGTTTCTAATAGGTGTGCTGGTGATATAGGCCTTGATATGTTTGTATGGAAGCCATCAAGCAATGAAAAATTTTCGACAGCTAGTGCAAGAGAGGTGATCCAATTGATAGGTGATGTTTTGCAATGGAATAAGTGGATTTGGCATCTACTTTTAGCTAAAAGAATTTCCATATATATATGGAAAGCATGGTTTAAGAGTCTTGCTATGGATGAGAGGGTGCAAATCAGGGGCGTGTCTTTAGCCTCTTGTTGTGATTGTTGCTCTTGGGAAGCTTCAGAAAGACTAGATCATGTTTAATGTGTGGGAAAAATTGCTACACAAGTCTAGAAATGAGCTAATGATGCTTTTGGAATCCTGTGTATGCAACATACGCCATGGAAGGGGAGAGTAACTGCGTGGTTCATTTGTACAAAAAAATGTGTCTCTCAAAGGCATTTTGCTAGGTTTAATACTATGTTTGATTACAAGAAAATTTTGGATGAGAAAGTGTAAAGCCAGAATGGAAGAGGTCCAAAAGAGTGCAGATCAAATATGGTGGTCCATGAAATACAAGATTCATTTGGTAGCAGGAGAAATCAATGCATCTTAACATTTATCCATACAAGATTAGTAGGTTCTGAACGAGTTTCAATTGATTGACCGAGTACCAATGACCATTGGCATAAATTAGTGGCCTGGACAAAACAAAACCTCCTATATTTTGGTTGAAATTGAATTGTGATGGAATTATTTTGGGAACCTAGGGAGTTTCAGGGAAGGGGGAGTAATAAGGGATGGAAATGATGTTGTGAAATGGGCCTTTTTTAGTTATTTTACTCTTGGGACTAATACTGGAGCTGAGCTAAGAGCTATTTTAGAGGGAGTTCTTTTGTGCAAAAGTTTGAATTACTTAAATGTGATTATTGAAAGTGATTCAAGGGTAGTAGTTGACTGGCTTCTTAAGGTACATGTACTTTGTGGTTTTTATGGGACTTCTAGGAAGAGTTAAAAGTGGCTCTTAAAAGAATAAATTTCATGGTAGTTTACCAATACCGCAAAGGTAATCAAGTGATTGATTTTTTAGCTAGACAAGGGGAGATAAGGAGGAATTTTAGATATGAAGAAAATGTTAATTTGTCACGGCTATTAAAAGGAATTATTCAGATTGATAAATTGGGTCTTCCTAATCTTAGGATTAATTATTATGGCATTGTATTGTTTCTTTGTGATCTTGGTATTGGTTGATTGGTTGATTTAAGATAGGTGTTTGGTTGTAGTTACGGGTTTTCTCCGTCCCAAATGAGGCTTTATTAATAAAGCGTCAGAGGTACCGCTCTCCTTTTGGCCCTAAATACAAAGCGTTCAAGGTGGATGGATCCTTTCCAGTGTCCGCTGTCAATAATCAAAATGCATCTAGAGATATTCTCTAAAGTATGCAACCAAAGACAATAATGGTTGCTGCCCATTGCACCACTGAGTGTGTATATCGATTTTTGGATCAATGAATTTTGACTAATATCTATCTCTGATGATAGTAAAAGACTTGTTGAACATCTTCAATAATTGAGAGATTTGCCAATGTGGAATCAATTAAGTGCTTTCTATGGTTGCAATGACTAATTAGGCCTCACCTTCAATTATTGTCATATTTTGCTAATGGTGGAATGCCATTTTGAAAGCTAGAAGTGCTACTAATGCTTCAACTATTAGAGGATTTAAAGTTAAAACTTTTTATGTTATTATCTCCAGAATTTTTCCGTTGTGATCTTTGCATATTGTTGAAGCAACAGAGTGTGTGTCCCTGACTGTAGCATTAAAAGATAAGCTTTTGTAATTTTTTTTTTTGTGGGGGTTTCTAGACTTCCTTTCAATTTTGTTTCTTTACTTTCCTTGCATTCTTGTAGTCTTGATAGATCTAGTTCAATTAATTTTTTGTCGTCTCTAGAGATAAGGTGTTGTGCTTATGGACATTGAAATAACATTGAAGAGTTAAAATTGATGCTTTTATATTTTAGTAGTCTCAACTATTTCTATGGATATAAAATCATGTTAATCTGGTCTGATATAGAGTGTATTGGCGAGTTTTCTAGATTTAATGGCCATGAGCTTTGTTGTCATAATATCTAGTTTATTAAATACTTGATGAAAAGATGTAACATAGTTTCTTCCGCCTGGTTGCATAAAGGACACTCTTCAGATTTGAGTTGAGGGATGACTTTACTCACTTTTGATTTAATGGGTAGAATATTCTAAAGCAGCTTCCATAACAATAGCTTGTGACGATTACGGATTTGTAGGGCCTCCATATTGGTTTGAAGAGGGCCAATGTAGAGATCTATTGGCCTAAATCTTGATTACTAGTAGACTGCTCTATGATAAGTTATTTTACTGGAAAATTTGCTATTGTGGTTCGGGGACCAAACTAATTTATCTTGTCTATGAGAGATTGCTGACATAGTATTTTTTAGATTTTCGTGATGCTCTCCTGGTTGAATATATTCTACATTTTTGGTAGATCCCAAGATTTGGGTTCCTATGATAATTTTTGAAACATTTAATGATGGGTGACTTTTATCCATTTCATGAATTGGCTTTGGTATGAAGTTGTTCATATTAGAAATCCACGACTCTGACAAGATATTGAGTGAAAGCCTATTATTAATGTAGTAACATCTTCCTTTCTCAAGAATTTCTTCTGTATGGTGTATTCCTTTTCATAGACAGGAGTCTGACAATTTTGGTGTTGTATTCTAGATATCCAGGTTTTTTGGATATACTCTGTCAGAAGAATGGCATGCCATAAGCCATTTTGTCTTTCACACATTTTCTATCTTATTTTTTCTAGTAACACTTGGTTCATATTTCCCACTAGCCTGAGCCCAATTCCTCCTAATGTTTTTGGTTGACATATAAATTTTCATGATTTTACTGTTCAATTGTGGGTTTTCTTTTGGAACTCCCCACAAAAGATTTTTGAAAATGGTGTCAAGAATCTTGCTTACTGATTTCGAAAGTCGAAATGCAGTCATAAAATATAAAGGGATAGCACTTGCTATCGTTGTGACCAACATTGTTTTTCCTGCTTGAGATAGTAACTTTAGTTTCCAACCCATCATTTTTTTTCCACCATGCTCAACATTTCTTTGTAATTTTTTTTCATGTTCTTAAAGAAGAAAGTTGGAAAGTTCAAGTATTTCATTCTTGCTGAGGAAGTTTTGTAAGGGAGCAATTAGGTGATGGTTGATTTGATTGCTGGACAAGTGTTCTTTGTAACAAAGATGCAAGATTTACTCAAATTTTTTTTTTCCAACCAGTATTGGTATTTTTCTAAACTTTTAGATATGACTTTGGTATTGTTTTTGTAGTTTTTTTGAAGATGAATGCATCATCTATAAAGAGTAACAAAATGGGAGATGAGTGGAATATTTCTTTTGATTTTTACTCATTCTAGAGTTCCTTGAATATTCATCATCTATAAATAAATAATTATTTATTTCTTGTTGTACAAATTTTTTTTTTTTTTGATATGGAGTACGTTTTTTTGGAACTGCCATTAAAAAATTATGATAGGGTATTTAGTTCTATAGTTGGATGTGAAAGACATCTATTGTTCAAAATCAATTGTTTTCTACCATATAATTCTCTCTTTATTGTCTAAATTCAACTATTTAAAAAGAAAAATATAAACCCAAAGTGGTTGTGTCTTTATGTTGTTTATTTTCGTCATGCTATATTTATATAGGTAATAAAATACATCAAAAAGTTTAAGAAACCAACCTTTTATTTTTGAATTAAAAAATAACCTTTTAGCAAAATTCTTGATAATACCTCTTTGACTAATATGAAAAGGAAAGACGAAATTTAATCTCCTTGTCTTAGTCCTTTTTGTGTTTGAAAAAAAATATCTTGGTGTGCCGTTTATGGGAATGAAAAATGTTGCAGTTGTGACATATTCTTTTATCAGATTTATCTATTCTTGATTGTATTCCTATACTTTCATTATCGTAAAGAGAAACTTCCATTCGACGAAATCAAAAACTTTTTCCATGTCAAGCTTTAAGACAGTTAAACCTTTTTTCCCAGTTTTCATTTTGAGGTGGTGAAATAACTCGTGCAATTATGGTATTTTTTTTTTATGTTGCGGTTTGGGACAAAAGTTGTTTGCAAAAGGGAGATGATATTGGCTGAAGTTGCTTTGAAGTGGTTAGCCAATATTTTGATAATGGTTTTATAAATAAAATTTGGGAGATTGGTTGGGCGATATTGGCTCGGAGTACTTGAACTTTGAATTTTTGGAATGAGAATTATATTGGTGCGGTTCGTTTGTTTCAATAATTTTTCACTTCCAATGGCCTCTTTTTTAATGAATACTTTGATAATGCCTATAAAAGAGGGACGCCATTCCATGGGTGCCTGGCGTTATATAATTTGAGCTTTGTTTCAATGCTCCAAAAATTTCCTCCTCACTTGACACCAGTTTGAGTAATTCATTGTCTTGATCTGAAACTACTTCTCAAGAAGGTTGTCTAGTTGCTTCAAGATATTCTAATTGGAGGAGGTGTATATTAATATGAAGTAATTAATAAATGTAGATTCAATAACAATTGGATCCCTTGATCATTTACCTAGGCCCAGTTTGATGGAGTCTATCACATTGCTTATTTGTCAAATTGTTGTTAAAAGGTGGAAGAATTTGGTGTCGAGGTTCGATGATTTAAGCTAGGCAATCCTTGATTTTTGTCACCATAGTATCTTTTCATTTTCCTTTTGCTTGTGAAGACTCAATTGCAATAGCTTTTCTCTTTCTTGATTGTAAATGTTCATTGGACTGCTTTGGACTTCAAGTAGTTTTTTTTCCAAGCTTTGAATGTTATTTTCAATTCACCCAAAATGATTTTTATTCCATAACTTGAGGGCATCCTTTGTTGATTAGATTTTTTTTTGCATAAAATATAAATCAGATTTTCTTTGTAAGTTCTATTCCATGCCTTTGTTACTATGTTGTGATTGAGTGGTTCGTGTATCTAGAACTCTTTGAATTTGAAAGGCAAGGCATGTCCATGGTTTGATGTCATGTGTAGCAAGAGTGGATGATGATTTGAGGCTCGAGATTGCAGTGTTGCATTCGGGAATAAGAATCTCCATTTTTGATTGGCAATTGCTATGTCTAATTTTTTTCTCATAAGTGTCGTTCCATGTCTATTATTAGGCCATATGAATTTTGGAACCATGTAGTCTATGTCAATGAGTTCAACTTTTTCATTAAATATTTAAATCCTTTGTTATGATTAAAAGATCTGGACGACCACCATGATTCTCGAATTATTTTAGAAGGTTGTTGAAGTCACCCATACATATCGAAGTCCTTGGAAATGCTTGATGTACTAAGTTCAGAAGACTCCAAAAATTTGCTTTGTAGTTTGAATGGGTTGGTCCATAGACATAGGTAATTAACCATGGATAGTGTGGAGGATCTGAGTAAACTAAAATTGAAATAGCATTCATATTAATATAAATAGGTTCTAATTCTACACTTGAATGCCACATTAGTAAGAAGCCTCATTTTTTACATGAAGCTAGAAATCTGACAAAAGGATGGAAACCTATACTATTTACAATAGATATGGTGCGTTTATTGAACACCGAGTCTTCCAACAAAAAGATTACATCCGGATTATAAGTCCTAATATTAGCCATTAGATTTTTGATTGCCTTGGGTTAGGCTAGGCCTCTGCAATTCCAAGCTATTGTTCTCATTCAGATGGGAAATGCATTTTGAAACTTGCATCTCTAACTCGTTTGGACTCCCTAAGGGAGCTGGTGATGGCCTGCTGTACGGGGACATACAAGCTTTCTCTTAGAGTTGTTTTGTTTTCCCTGACTGCATGTCCAATAGAGTAAGTGCCAAAGGTGACTCTTCCAATTGTTTTGAATTGATCTTTGCACTTTCACTAGTTAATGCCTATGTCTTCATAGAGATTTTAACTTTTTCTTTGGCGGATGGTTGAGGTATAGGATGGATGGGTTGTGTGATCTTTTTGGTTAGGGGTTTCGGTGATAGGAGTTTTGGTGGAGCCGGAGTAAGCAGCGGACGTGCATGGTGTTGACGAGGGTGGTTTTGGGCTTTAGGTTGGGGTGGTGGTCAAGTGGGATGACGTTGTCGAGTATGGTGCTAGGGATGTGAACATTAGGACATGATCTTTCATGGTCAATGTGAAGTTGGCAGGGAGACTATGTTTTTACGACGTTGATAGGGCCATTAGTTTGGAGTATGCTAGGGATTTGTTGGGTATCGACTCCTAGGATACGGTAGATTGCGTGGGTGGTCTAGGTGGGTCCAGAGATGGAGATTGCGAGGTTGAGAGGGGATTGGTTTAAATTGTTTGGTTGTGGGCTTGGGCTGGACCTATTAGGTTTATGTGAGAATTCCGATTGGCTTTATATGAGAAAGGCGTGGTCCTAATTGACAAAGGAACATGGGATTTAAAGAGAAAATATTTTGTCCTTTTTTCTATAAAGATGAGCTTTTGTCTTATAAAGGAAATGGGTTTTGAGTTGGGCTCACCTAAATGACTTGAAGAAGACATGGCCCCATATTGGACTTTTGGTGCTTTAAACCCCTTCATTGTTGAATAGATATACCTCCATTGTACTTTCCATGAGGTATATTGCCTAGCCAATAGAAAGGAGTTGGTTGATGTGAAGCTAGTTTCCACGTGTTGAGTTGTTGAATCTTTTCAAAAACATTGATCTCGGATCCAGACAATGAGTAGGGGAAGTTATTGTATTGTAGACCGTTGATTGTGGCTAATTTGAGATGGGGTTGGCTCTATAGCAAACACATTGATGTTTGTTGGTGGTGAGTTTAATGGTGCTGGTTCACTGTAGTTGAATAATGGAATGGTGTGGATTGGTGTCAAACGTGCTAGGTTTGTTGCCGTCTTTTGGGATGCCGCCAATGATGGGAAAACTAGTGGAGTGTCGGCATCTCTGTTGCAAGGTATTCACTGCTGCTACTAGTGAGTTTTTTTTTGTATTCAAGAAATGAGTTATGAAACTTCTCTGTTGTGGGTTGTTTGAGATTAGTAGCTTTTTTCCTTTTGGATTTCTCTCTTAGTGCATCGGTTCTTGATTGTAAAAGGCTGAGCGATTCATTTCTTGCTCATGGCTGTCATGTGTTTGAAGAAAATTTTGTGTAGGAGTTAGGATTGTGAAATCGGCCTCTCAACCATGGTCCATAGGTTAATTTTGTTGGAGTTTTTTGAAATCTGTAAAATATTTGGAAGTGGCCCAATCTTCCGCACGCATAACAAATGTCAGACAGACATTTGAATTAAAGAGAAATCCAAGTGTCTTGATTTCCCACTCTAGGCAGCATAAAACCTTGTTGTAGAGGGTTTGCGATGTCAATCTCAACCTTTATCCTGATGAACTTTCTGTATGCTATTTCATAAATAAGGCTTTCTACCATAATCAGATTGCGTAGGGCATTACGAATGTTAGTAGCATTTCTTAGGATAATGTGATCTAAGGGTAGACCATGTATTTGGACGCTGAATATAGAATGACTTAAGTTGATATCTTGGAGTGTGGATCTAAGGAATCATGGCTTTAGGATTAGAAAGTGACATTTGAAGTTCTAAGGAGATCGGTTAAGCACTATGAGTTTATATTGAGGATAGTGGGATGTCAAAAGAAACATGTTAGCTTCTATATCTTCTTTGAGGAAATTTTGGATGAAATTCCATGCTGTCTTTATGCTAGTATGAACTGCAAATTTGATGAGTGGCTTGTTTGCTACCAATCTGCCTACTAGAACCAAGCTTGATATGGCTTTGGTTGTTTCTAGTGCAGATTCAAGATTTAAACTTTGTCATGAAAGTGCTTCCATCTGTGAGATGAGGGATTCCATGTCAATTGTCTTGGTTTTGTTGGTGGGTTGTTTTCTATAATGGGATTATTGAGTTGGGTTATTCATTGTTATGACTATTTGAAATAATTTAACATGTTTTGCATGCACTTTTCTTAATTTTGCATTGGTTAGTGAAATTTTAAAGGTTTATAAGTGGAGGTATTTCGTTATATATAAAATAAATAAAAGGGTAGACACATTCTAGAAGTGTCATCCGGTAGAAGCACTAATTGCACACATGCTCCCATGATGCATAGATGCATTGACATTGTAGATACATTTAGCATCAATGCGTCTGATCACATTTCTGACAGTTATAATTAACTGTCAATTATAGTTATTTTTATATTATTTTAGATAATAATTGTTATGGTGGTTGTTATTGTATCTCTTTAGACAATAACTGCCACGTTCGAATTTAAACTGAAATAATATATCTGCTGCTGTTGTATCTGTTCATTCAAAATGTTAGTGTTCAAAATTTACAATCTGCATATTACATAAATAATATTGTATCCTGAGGACAAAATTGCTAGCTAGATTCTCTTTTATAGAATTCATAAAGAGTGTGAGATAATATTTATTTAAGAGACAGGTTAACAACTGCTTCACTATTTTTCTTCAATTTCTGTTTCCCTATTATATTTTTTCTAACAAAACAGGACTCGCACCGGAGCCATGTGATGTCACTACCTGTATCAGGATCAAGAAAATATTGCCTTGATGGCTGGCCTATGTAAAGGGTAACGTTGTAGAACCTGCAAATTATGATGAAACAAAGCTTTAAATTCAACAGATCCATTACTTCTTACATAGAAATCTTAAAACTACTATCTGCGTACGTACGTACCCAATAGGACACACGTAATTCTCGTCAATGGGGAACACAATGGAGGATTTTTAATCTCGGTTTGTGCAGCAGTGAGGGAATCGCTTCAGTAATTGGTTGCACAGACTTCCTCCCATTTTGCTGGTGCTGATGATCAACATAATTAGAAGCCGAAAATGACGATGACAACTCACCTAAACTCAGCTCATCCTCATCCTCATCCTCTTCCTCGATCATGATCATCTTATCTCTAAGATCTCTTCACCTTTTTCTTTCCCTCAATTCGCAAATTGAATGAATGAGTTGCATGTATTGACTGTACTAATTAAGTTCTCCATGTCCAATAAAATAGCATGCATGTATTGCTTTCTTCTTTAGTCCTCTCTAATTGCCATTATTTCCCTTCTCTGTTCTGTTAAGCTTAATGTACGGAAAGAAGAAGAAGAAGAAGAAAAAGAAGAAGAAGAAGATGTTTATTCTAACAGTGGTTATTCCTTCCCTCCGTTGAGATCTATGGATTGTATTTCTATTAACAAAGGAGCGCTAGCTTTTGAAAAGAATTCTCTTAAAAATAACAAGATAAAAGATATAAATAAAGAGATGACCACACCCACAAAACCCCCCCCCCCCAAAAAAAAAAGCAATGGATGTTGGTCTGAGTAAAGAGAAAAAACACTACCAGTTGAAATATGAGGAATTTCTTTGAAACTTCTTTATTCAGAAACATACTTTATCTCTTTTGTCGTTTCAAACTTTCCCCTCTTATTTAGTCTAACACATGCATGCAACACAATTAATAGGGACTGTATTTGACAGGCCACCGGATCAGAACTTCATGCTGTATTCATTATGCAGAGAATATACCTGGCCATTGATTAATTGAAGGAAAAAAAAAAAAACAATCATAAAAAAATAACTGGAGAAATTAAAAAGATCTTCAAAGTGACTCATCCCTGCACCCCATCTATCTTTTCAATCTTTGGACCATCCAATCAAAGCAAGTATTATGGAAATTATGTTTCCACTGAACAAGGCCTTCAGCAGTCTTTGTTTTGCAGGCGTGTATGGAGGGTACCTAACAGACGCATCTCCAGTAAAACTTCTGTATAGAACTGCCTTCTTATGGCTAAAAGTATCGAAAGAGAATTTGCCATGGTATGCTCCCATTCCACTCTCCCCAACTCCACCAAAAGGTAAACCTTCTACTGCAACCTGCATTATGAAGTTGGTGATAGAAAATAAATAAATAAATAAATAAAAAATCAATTAGATCGAACGTCCAAATGTCACATGGAATAAATTTGGAAAATCTATCTTTTGTGTATCAATTTCAGGATGAGAATATTCACATGTAGAATGGTATCATTGATCAGCATTCCTCCTGAAGATATCTTCTGCACATAATCCTTCTTCAACTGCTCATCATTAGTGAAGAGATATGCAGCAAGGGGCTTCGGTTTTGAGTTGATCACCTCAAAGCTGTCTTCCAAGTTCTCAACCTGTAACAAAACAAAAGAAAAAAATGAAACATTTCTACATACTTCTGTGACTCTGTCCCACTAAAGGAATTGCAAACATAACTTCAAAGAATCCACCGCTGTGCACAGATCTAGACAATGTGTAGCAGCAATTTTTTAGGAAGAAGAATTGAGGGAAGAAAGTGTTCCATTGACATGAAGAAAGAGCAATGGTTTTAGCCACCAAATTTTTGAAAAAGGGAAATTATATATATATATATATATATATGATTAGTGCTACTATGCGGCATAGTCTATGCCTCCTCAATTTGGCCTCTTGGTGTGCCGTTAGTGCAAATTGTACTTATTTTTTATTTCAAATATTTTTTAAACATGTTTAAACATTTTTAAACATTTTTAAAAAATAGAAAAAAATATGAATATCTAATAGTCACTTCCTTAACTATTAAGTTAAAAAGGAAATTATAAATATAAATAAATGAGCGGTCAAAATAAGTGGACAAAGTGAGGTGATATAATAGTATTAATCACATATATATATATATATATAGAGAGAGAGAGAGAGAGAGAGAGAGAGAGAGCATTGTGTCTAGTTTGAAGTTGGTCATTGTCACTTGGGCATAAGGGTAGATTAACAATGACGCTTCTTATTTCTCAGAAGATGGCAGTTTCCATCTTCATCGAATTACAATCTCTCTTTAGAAAAAACATCAGAGGAAGATGCACTTCTTAATTCTAACTATAGTACTCTACTCACAGTGAGAATAGGCATTAAAGGCCCAAATATCTCCTCCTGCATTATCTGGGAGTCCTCTGGGACATCTAACAAGATGGTTGGAGCTATCCTTCTGAAATCAAAATTTAGGCTATTGTTGTAATGATGGTTCGAATAACTTAGATAGGACTCTCAACAAGCTAAATCAAACAGGTAATGAACTAGCATGCTCACAATTGACTCTCATCCCTTTGGCCTCCAAAGACAACTTTATCAGATACCTTGTCCTCATCCAACATCTTTACCAGACGAGCAAACTGGGATGAGCTCACGATGCGGGACATATCTTTGGATTGCAGTGGATCTTTCCCAAAAAATTGCTCCAATTCATATTTTAAAGAACTTATCTGTAGAGCAGGCATAGATTAAGAAAGGGAAATACTTTAGATATAAAAAGATTAGATAAAAAAAATTTCACAAACTGACATGATTTGATATGATTTGTTAAATTAAAAAATTATTATTTTATAAAATAGATCTAATAGATCAGATTAAATTACGTCAATTTATAAAATTATTTTATATAATTATTTTATGGATGTAGCAATACTCTGTTAAGAAATATGCATTTCATGTTATACCATTTCTGTCTTCCAAGAAGCGGCCTTACCAACTTTGGAGCAAAGTCTTTTGTTGTTATAATATAGTCAACATCAATACATGCTTGCCCACTGTTCAATGCCCACTTGCCAGCAATTATCCGCCTAACAGCAACCTTATACATGCAAAAATTTAATCCACTTCAGAAACTACGAGGAGAAACACGATTTAGGGTGTAAAGAAAAACTCGAAAATCGGCTCGGTAAATCGGCTCAAATTGGTCTAAACCAGATTGATTAAATCGGATTTGAATCGGTTAGAGTCAAAACCAATTTTTAGAAATTCAAAACTGATAAAATCTGGTCCAGCTTCTTTTATTTTAAAATTAAATCGAACCGGACCGCATCGAATTGGATTGGACTGATCCTAATAATTATATATTTTAAATTATTTTTTAATATTATATATAATATGTTTTTACATTTTATATATATATTTTTATTATAATACATAATAACATAATCATATATAAATAATACTATAATATTTATAAAATAAAAGTTTAATTTTAAATATGATATTAAAGCAATTTTTATAATATTAAAGGAATTTTTTATATAACAATTTTTTTTTATAGAACATTTTTTTTATATAACATTTTTTTTTTAATTTTATAATAGTTTTTATATTACAAATTTTTTTATATAGCAATTTTTTGTTAGGCTAACCGATTTTTATAATAAAAAAAATTCTAAACCAAATTAAAATATATATTTATATATAGATTTATTTTTAAAAATTTACATTTTATTAGAACTGAAAAATTGGACCGGAACAGATAAAACCTGTACTACTGGTTTTGAAAGATAATCGAGACGTAATCGATTTTGCATTTTGTAAAACTAGTGGTACTGATTCGATCATACATTTTGGCCAAAACTGGACTGAACCAGATCGGTTATACTCCTAAACACGATTCAAACTCCAACAGAAGAGCAATTCTTGTAAAAATATAAAATAAATAATAAAATCTATCTCTCCTTATCAATTTAAGTTTTTAGAATAAATAGTGAATTCATATAATATCAAAGTAGAGATCCTAATCCCAATCCTAACTCTACATCATACTTTGATTTAATTAAATATTTTATTTATTAGGCTTATTGGTTGAAGGAAAGTCTGGCACATAAACGAATAGAAGTGCTAAAATATAAAATAATATCTTTTTCTATCAATTAAGATAAACGGTGATTTCATAATTCTTACTTGCAAGTCGATGTATGAGTCAACAACAGCTGGGCATTTGCCTCCAAGTTCCAGAGTCACAGGTGTAAGGTGCTTTGCTGCCGCAGCCATCACGATGCGCCCGACCCTTGCACTGCCTGCAGATGATGCATAACCATGGTCGTTTCAAAAACCTTAGGATGTCGGAAGAAATTACGAAAATTAATAAAATGCTTGAGAAAAACCTGTGTAGAGTATCTTATCCCACTTCTGCTCAAGTAATGCAGTAGTTTCATCAACAGCCCCTTCAACAACTCTTATTGCAGATTTGTCTAAATATTCCTCCACTAATTTAGAGAGCAATAATGATGTGGCAGGGGAAATTTCTGATGGTTTTAGAACCACAGCGTTTCCAGCTGAAATAGCCCCAATGACCGGATCGAGAGATAACGCTAGAAAATAAACAAATTATACGTTATTTTTTGTTTGTGGATAGTGTAATGAATAAACTCTATAATTATAAGCTTCTGAACCACACACTACAAAGGTTTTGAAAGATAAATTTTAAAATTTAAATTGAAACTTATAATGTCAACAGTGCACAAGATACCATTAAAAAATCTCGACACAGAGAGCGATTTTTATTTCACAATGTTGCATAGATCACTAATTTGAGGAAGAGGAAAACAGGGTACCCTCTGATTTGTGAAGCTGATTACGTGTTCTTAAGATTTCCCGTTATAGAACAGTGGGAACTTCTAAAAGATGATAACTTTGAAGTATGAAAATTATGTTGTGAAACAATGTCAGATTGCACGAAACCAGATTCTGATCTTTTACTTACAGAAAGGGAAGTTCCATGTCGAGATGACCAACACAACTCCTAACGGTTCTGACACGATTTCTGCTGATGATGGATATGTTGTAAGTGAAGTTTTGACCTGAAAAAGTGTTGACAAATTTATGCTTGTGATTGTACCAATTTGAGGAGACAGCCATCCATTACAGTTGTTCTCAACGATAACAAGTAGGCACTGTTAATTATCACCTTTTCTGGAATCATCCAACCGCTCAATTCTTTTAGAGCCGACTTACACGATGATTTTACCTGGGAAATCTGCATCAAACATCAAGCATATATGTTAATAATATATGAGTGATCACAATCACTATAAACCAAAGAAGAAGATAAAAAGAGTACCTCGGAAATAAAGGCTTCGAATGCAGGCTTTGAGAGGTCCTTATGAAGTGCTTCGGTGATTTCTTTCTCCTTTTCTTCAACCATCTTCTCGATGCTCTTCAACTGCGACACTCTCCATTTATAGCTCCTTGTCCTGCCTGAGTTGAAGCTCTTCCTCAGCTCCTTAACGAGTAAAGCTGCTTTCTCTGCGTCCAACTTTGGCTTCTCTTCCATCTCCACCATTACTAACAAAGTTGCTGAACAACTTTTAAATCTAAAACACACATATATAACGAAGAAATTGATCAGTATTGAGAGAAGCCAAGAAAATATGCCCAAAGATGGAAAGAAATTAGGCTACCGGTAAGAAGTTCTTGTAAGGTTGGGAAAAGAAAGTCGTGTTTGATTGCTCTTTCTTGTAAAACGATAAGAGAATGCTCTGTTAGCCCCAGCAGTACCTGCACTGTATATAAAAGACAATGCACAGTCACATGAGTTCTGCTTGCGTTTATGCAAAAGGGTCTTTTTGCTTGTTCATGGAATTTGAACAGCTCAATTTCAATGTCAAGTAGCATCTTACAATAATTCTTTTGTTACCAAACTTAAAGTAAGTACTGATCATATCCATGAACAATTGAGTTTTGCTTCTTACCTCCAAAAAAAAAAAACATGTACAAGAGACTAAATATAAAGCACGGGAAGTCTGAAAGAAAAAGAAAAGGCGACAAAGCAAAAGAAAAATGAAGATGGACCCGTGATGGCGTGATCATTGGAAATGTTAAGAGATCTAGCACTTTTTTGGAGTGAGCGGTGAAAAGTAACAATTGTAGAGTGTAGAGTAGATCTTTTTCTTGCCTTGTCTGTGGGTTGTATGTAGTCTACAAATTCCTAAATTATACTGCATCTAAAGTCGTGAAAAAAGTCGTTATTCATCAAGGAAAACTGAAGAGAAGAAGGAAATAATTGCTGAAATTAGAAAGCCATGCCAGGCTTCTTCAGCTTTCTTTTTTAAGAAGAGGACAGTATTCTAATTTTATTGATAAACGTTT
This sequence comes from Platycarya strobilacea, assembly GCA_036898215.1. Lineage (NCBI taxonomy): Eukaryota > Viridiplantae > Streptophyta > Magnoliopsida > Fagales > Juglandaceae > Platycarya > Platycarya strobilacea. The sequence goes on along the minus strand of CM072546.1, from coordinate 19,498,006 downwards.
ATTTATGGGAGAGGAATACGGACCCGGATTATAATTATTCAAGAAATTCAGATCCAGGCATAAAAAAAAAAAAAACCAATCGAATACTCAACAGAAACTCCATGGTTCCTTGTAATATACAAGTTGTAAGGATCAGATCCATATTCATATATAATTTCGTTGATGAAGTTACTCACGTAAGAAGGTGAGAATAATTACCTGCAGTGGCACATGAATAGCTCGATAGAGATGTTCTTCATGATGGAAAGAGAAAAAAAGAGAAAGATTGAAAGACAGATTGTGGAGTATCCTCCTAGAAATGGGGACAGAAAGTATAGTTAAATGCCTTTTGAACTTGGGAAAAACATTTTCATGGAAAACGTTGTTCTGTATAAACATGACAACATATATGATGCAGACAATGATTTCTCAGCCATTGAAACATGGAGATAACGTTAAAGTTCTTGGCATCGGTTGATGCAGTACAGTTTTGGCCCGTTTGGGACTACATCTAACATTACTATCAACCGGTCCCCATGAAACCAGGTGGTTCTTTTCGGTCAGTGGTCACACACTTTAAGATTCCTTTAAGGGGCTACAGAAAGAAGACAGCTAAAGTACTTACTAGGATTTTGCTCAAAATCAAGCATAAAGGAACGAGGATGACCATGTAGTGAAATTGTAAATAAGTGGAATGAAATTTATTTCTAAGCTAAAAGATTCAATGCCTTGTAATGTGAGAGTTTTTATTTTTATTTTTATTTTTTTCTGTTTTGTTTTAGAGCAATGCTACATATATGCACAATTTTATTTTTTTCATAATATTATACGTACTGGATGGCAGTCTCATCTTATCAGTATTTTATATTCTAATTTAATTAATTTTAAATTTTGAATTTTAAAATTTTCATCATTTTCAATAGCTGGTCAATAATTTAATTAATTATGGAAGTAAAAGTGTAATTATATATACATTTTACTTCATGGGCCAATGCAACTTCACTCGTAAGGCTGACTAGGTTACAGGGGTGGCTTTTGCTTGCAAGATTGTACCAATCGTATACCTTGGTCAATTATTTTAGTGAATACATACACTAGTTAATTAATGATGCTTAAATAAAAGCTAAAACGGCTTCCACGCCCTGAAGTTCTGACATTTTTTTCTTAAAAAAAGTCAAATTGTTTTGATAGCCCTCGTCATGGGTCTCACCTTCCAACCAGCATCAGTTGACAAGCATGCACCACGCCATTCTTTAGCTGCTGATCTACTGGAATGACATGAAACTACGCAAAAAATATCGGCGCGTGAGAGTCACGCGTAGCTTATTCCTACACTTGGGCTTCACATGCCATCGCGCCCTGACAACTTCGTTGGCTACACGAGCCGTACCAACAAGTTTCTCACCTCTCGATCTTTCAGACCGGCCCTACCCCACCTCCAAACCATCTATGCATAATCTACACGTGCCACTATAGATGTGTGGGAAGTGTGTTGTTCCACCACAGATCTCTCATTCAAATGCCGGACTTTCTACTATGATATCACTTTCCCAAACTGATCTTGAAAAGGGACTACGGATCTCTAAAAAAGATATCTCAAGACAATTGATTGCAATGCACTTATTTACATTGCCTATGGCTTACTAAAACAACGCTCTTAAGATGGAACCCTCTTTATAGAGCATGGGTGGGGACCAAGAAATTGATCCCATAATCCATTTTATTTTCCTTCTTTTCATCACTTTTACACTGTGGTTATTGCACTGAAGTATTTGTTTAAAAACTCTACTTCCTCATCACATATCATCTTTGTCATTTTGAATGAAATTTACTTGCTTAGGGAAAAAATATTCACTAGTTAATGTTTCAATCTTTATCGTTACATTAAAAGTTAAAGAGGATATAAGTGGTTTTAATGATATAATATTGATAAAATAATAATACTTGAGCTCATGCTTGGTCTACTAGTTTACTCAATAGAGAATTCCTTAAAGTCGGCCCATCCAAGAATCCTCATATAACAACCTGCCAATAGTGTAGTGACACCTAGGCTTTCCATTGGCCCGTTAGCTAATATTTGTTTAGTCAAGTCTTTTTCTTCTCTGCAAGTGAAATGTCTTTGTATGACACAGTATGAACCAGCATTACATGGAATTATCAACTATTGCAAAAGAGACAGCCCCTCCCCTCCACAACCCATTCCCCTTTGTGAAACAATCTACTCCCTTTCGCGACACAACTCCTTCAAAACTCCTTCGCAGCCCCTTAACTAAAGCAAACATGGCCCTAAAAGCCATGGCTAGCCATGAAAGAGCAATCAGAAATCTATGAGCTTTGAGAAGAAGAACCCATGAAAACTACTTGGGACTTGCAGCCTTTTGTTTATCTCGAAACAATGATGAATCAGAACCATTGGCCTCCAATAAAGAGAAGTTGATAGGCTTCTCAATCGTGACCACAATAGATTTAAGAACCATTTCTTTTTCCCGAAATTCATTTTCACAAGATACAACGCTGGAAAAGAATTGCTTCCCAGAGCGAAAAGCTCCAATTTTATATGAAAATTTCTAAAATCTGGATCCTCAATATTAGAGTGGAAACAGAATCCCAAATTTTCTAGTCATTGAGAAACTTTGAGAGAGAAAAAGAGAGAAGAGGAACTAGGCAAAAACGTTACAAGTGACTCAACTTATTTATTTTCTAATTGAAAGGGGAGAAGAACGACAATAAAAGAAGAGGAGAATAAACAAGACCGCAAATGTTTCTAGGCAACCAAATATCAGGTTAACGAAAGCAACGTGAGAAAGGGAAAGGAAAATCGCAGAAGGACTAAGAAAATCAGAGGGGGTGTGAAAGGGCAAAGGGCTTTCAAATTTGATGGTGGACAATACTCGGCATCATAATGGTGGTGTGGACTAATGGAGGTAGATATTGGTGGTGGAAGTTTGCTCGGCGTGAAACAGGAAGAATCGAAATGTGAAGCAGATTACTTTTCTCTTCAGGTTTCCTACTGTGAAGTCTCTTTACCCTTTTCTATCCCATGTGAATAAGTGTAGGATGATTTTGATGTAAGTGTAGGATGATTTTGATGTAATTTCTGAGATGGCATGGTTTTAATGGAAGGTTGTAATTTGCTAATAAGTGGCTTGACCACTTAGAAGCAGCTTTGTACGCAATATCATTGGTAACAAAATAATTTGGATTACATAGTTTGTAGGATTTTCAGAAAATTTTCACTGGGGCAAGGTCTTCGTCACAAATTCTTATCAAAACTTAGAGTTTCAAATGAATAGAGATAGACAATAAAGTTAGTCATATACTATTTATTACTTATTCAATGTTACTCAATAATTTTATGGGCAATAAAAAATATTATAAGGTCTGCTTTATGTATATATCTCTTTCCACTTAAAGTCAATGTTCAGACAAAAAATTGAAGATATTTTTTTGCCTATTCACCTAGATAAAAATAGATATTTTCTACTTATAATCTCTAAACATCATATATCACATTTCTTTTTGCTAGCAACCTAGTGTTTCAGAGCTTTAAGGTTGCTGAGGAGAGAAGGTTTGCGAAGACAAAAGACTTGAGTTGATCTGTCAAACTGAAGTATTTGTTCAAGTGTACTACAGGAAATTTATTAGGGGGTATGGGTTGATAGTTGCCCCCTCACCAGTCTACTTAAGAAGGATGCATTTAAGTGGGATGATGAGGCTACAAGTGCATTTCAGAGGTTGAAAGAAGCTATGACTTAACCTCCAGTTTTGAGGCTACCTAATTTCTCCCAAACCTTTACCATATAATGTGATGTTAGTGGTGGAGGCATAGGAGCTGTTCTAATGCAAAGTGGTTAGCCAATAGCTTATCTCAGCAAGGCTTTAAAAGGGAAGGCCCTATTACTCTCTACCTATGAGAATGAGCTGTTTGCTATAGTGATTACTGTACAAAAATGGAGATCCTATTTGTTAGGGTAATCCTTTGTGATTAAAACATATCAGTAGGCCCTTAAATTCTTACTAGAGCAAAAAATTGGGATTGTGGCCCTACAAAAGTAGTTAGCTAAGCTCATGGAATATAACTTTTTAATATAGTATAGAAAAGGCAGGAAAAATAGAGCAGTTGATACTCTATTAAGAAAGGAACAACTTGGTGAATTAGTGGACGGTAAATTGGCCATGGTTACCTTTCTCACTCCACAATTGGTAAACGAGCTCAAATGAATTTATGAGAGCTCTCCAGAGATTTTGAATTTGTGGAACAGATTAAGGAATGACCAAAAGGTACCTAAGGGTTACACCTTGAGGCATAACTTGATTTTAAAGAAGGGCAAGGTGTTAGTGGTTCCTGAGAGTCCCCTTAAGAACAAGATATTGCAGTATTACACAATGATCCCTAGGTTGGGCACCCTAGGCATCTCAAGACCTATCAGAGGGCTAAGAGGAATTTTTTTTTGGGTGGGAATGAAGAAGGATATCAAAACATAGATTAGAGAATGTAATGTTTGCCAGACCACCAAATCAGAGACTATTCCTCTAACTGGCCTGCTACAACCTTAGCCAATTCCCTAACAAGTTTGGCAATACATCTCTCTAGATTTTGTTGAAGGCTTACCCCTGTCCCATGGCTACACTATTATTCTAGTTGTGGTGGATAGATACTTAAAATGTGGAAATTTCCTAGCACTGAGCCACCCTTACACAGCCCCTAAGGTGGCCCAGCTATTCTTTTATGGGGTATTTAAACTACATGGGTACCTAGGACCATTACATCAGCTAGAGATGTTGTATTTCTCAGTTCTTTTAAGAAGGGTCTAGCTTGAATTAACGTTTTGCCTACCATCCACAAATAGATGGTCAATAGAGGTATTAAACAAGTGCCTTGAAGGCTACCTAAGGAGCTATGTAGCAGTCAAACCTAAGTCCTGGTCTCAGTAGCCATCCATTACTAAGTGGAGTTATAACACCTCCTTCCACGCAGCACTTAAACTCACTCCTTTCAAGGTGGTTTATGGCTACCCAGCCCCTAAGCTAACCTCCTACATACCAGGCACGTGTCACGGATTTAGAATTTCTTCACATGTCCAGTGCCCAAGTAAGCCTTCTAAGTGATTCAAGATAAGAGAGAATAAATCTAGAGTAAGAAAGCAGAGAGAGAAGCTCTAGAGAACTTATTTGCTCTTATTTCTTGGTAATTTACACAAATGAGGACTCCCTCTATTAAAAGGGACCTCTTGGTACAAAGAATGGTTAGGATTGTGACAAGTGTTACAATCTTAAGGGTAAAGAACATTCTAAACTACTTCTAGAATTATTTATAAGGTTCTTCTAAGGGGTTCTACATCATTTTAGAGTTACACAACTCTACAACAATTTACAAGATTCTAAAATAATCTACAAATGACTAGGAGACTCTAGAGAATGGTAGAATTCTCTAGAAAAATTCAGGTGGTGACATTCTCTCACACCGAGTTTCGCGACGTCCTCGACACGGTGTTTTCATGGAACCTTCGGAGTGTATCTTCAAACTGCCACAATGACTCCTTTGGTTCCTAAGTTGTCTTATTTGCAGGCAATCCCTTCCATTGATCAAATATTCTTGGCGTGACTTATGACCCATTCGTCTAACTTCCCGATTTGCCAAGATTTCTTTTACTTATTTATCAAAAGTGGTAGTAATGCCTAATGGTGCACGCTTAGACTTTCCTCGTGTCGGCTCTTCTTCATCACTATGATAAGGCTTCAAACAGTTTATATGAAAGACCAGATGAAACTTGAAATTTGAGGGTAAGTCTAGCATGTAGGAAACCTTCCCTATTTTTTTGATGATTGGGAATGGTCCCTTATATCGTCGTACAAGCCCCTTGTGCAGCTTCCTTATAAACTTGTGTTGGCTTAACAAGATCTTCACCAACACCAAGTCACCTATGCGATACTCCATGTGTCTTCTCTTCTGATCAGCTCATTTTTTTATCTTCTTGGTAGCTTTATCTAAGTAAGAGCGAGTCACATCTAGTTGTTCGTTCCAAGATTTAGCAATCTTGAAAGCTGTTGGACAATTCCCCTCATAGCTTGTCTCCAATGATTGAGGAGTGAGTGGTTGCTGCCTCATTACAATCACAAATGGGCTTTTGTTTGTAGACTCATTCCTTTGTAAGTTAGAGGAGAATTGAGGCACATCCAACAACTTGGCCCAATCAGACTGGTTAGTATTTACAAAGTGCATCAAGTACAGCTCCAACAAAGCGTTCACTCTCTCAGTTTGCCCATCTGTTTGTAGGTGAAAGCTGGTGGAGAAATGGAGGGCTGACCCCATGAGTTTGAATAGTTTCGACCAGAACTTTCCTGTGAAGCGAGGGTCTCGATCACTGATGATGCTTTATGGTAAGCCCCAATACTTAATTACATGCTTGAATAATAGCTTGGTTGTCTCCTCAACTGAGCAATCTTTAGGGGCGGCGATGAAAGTGACATATTTAAAAAACTGATCCACTACAATAATGATGGTGCCACATCTTTCAAATTTGGGGAGAACTACTATGAAATTTATGCTAACACTTTTCCAAGGACAGGAAGGAGTGGGTAGTGGTTCTAACAAACTAGCAGGGCTTCGGTTCTCCACCTTATCTTATTGGCACACAAGACAAGTTTTTACAAAGAGTGCCATTTCATCTCTCATCTGGGGCCAATAGTATGGGGATTCCAACAAAGCCTGAATGCGACGTTGGCCAAGATGTCCAGCCTATAAGGAATCATGGCATTCCTTGATAAGGTTTTTTCGTAAATTTTTCCACTTTGGAACATATAATCGTCGCTTGGTGATGTGGAGTAACCCATCCTCTACCCAAAATCTTTTGGTTTTTCCCTTCTTAGCCAAATTTATCAAACTCTTGGTTAAAGGATTGTGCTTCAACCTTTCACGGATCAACTCTAGTATCTCCCCTTGTACACTAGTGATGTGGGCACGCTTACCCTTTCTACTAAGGGCGTCAGCAATGACGTTAGCCTTTCCAGGCTTGTACTCCAAGACGTAGTCGAATTCTGCCAAGAAATCTTGCCACCTAACTTGTTTTGATCTCAGTTTCTTTTGACTTTGGAAGTAACTGGTGGCAATGTTGTCAGTCTTGACTACGAAGCGGGAGCTAAGTAGATAGTGTTGCCATACTCTAAGACAATGAATAATGGCTGTCATCTCTTTCTCCTGCACCATGTATCGCATTTCAGCCTCATTGAGTTTGCGACTCTCATATACAATGGGGTGTCCTTCTTGCATAAGAACTCCCCCATTGGCAAAATCTGATGCATCTGAATGCACCTCAAAAGGCTTGGTGCAATCCGGTAGGGCCAAAACTGGTTCCTCCATGATGGTTGCCTTCTAGTCATCAAAGGCTTCTTGATATCTTGATATCCACTCCCATGTTCTACTTTTCTTGAGCAAGTCGGTGATAAGGGATGCACTTGTAGAGTATCCCTTTATAAACCTTCTATAATAGTTGATAAGTCCAAGGAAAGATCGAAACTCGGTAACCTTAGTGGGAGGATTCCACTCCTTGATGGCCTTTACTTTCCCCTCCTTCATGCTGAGCTTTCCTCCTTTAATTATGTGACCAAGGAAATAGACTTCGTTTAGTGCAAATGAGCACTTCTCATTCTTGACATAGAGTTAGTTTTTTCTTAAGACATGGAAAACAACCCTTAGATGCTCCACATGTTCTTCAAGGGTAGAACTATAAATGATGATATCATCTAGATAGACCACTACAAATTGATCGAGGTAGGAGTGGAAGATCTTATTTATGAGTGTGCAGAAGGTGGCTGGAGCATTTGTGAGGCCAAAGGGCATCACTAAGAACTCATATGCTTCATACTGAGTTACACAAGTCATCTTTGACTCATCTCCTTCCGCAATCTTCACTTGATAATATCCTGACCTTAGATCAAGTTTAAAGAAGTACTTTGCATGCCCCAGTTGATCAAACAAGTCAGCAATCAAAGGAATGAGGTACTTGTTTTTAATGGTTACCTTATTTAGAGCCCGATAGTCGATACATAGCCGCAAAGACCCATCATGTTTTTTCTGGAATAACACAGGTGCCCTATATGGTGCTTTGGAGGGTTGAATGAATCCAGCATCAAGTAACTCCTTAAGTTGCCTCTTTAGTTCTTCAAGCTCCGGAGGCGACATGCAATAAGGCGCCTTGGCGAGTGGTTTGGCACCAGGCTCCAACTCAATCTGATGATCCACCTTTCTCCTAGGTGGTAGTTGTTTGGGCAACTCTGGTGGCATAACATCCTCATAGTCTGTGAAGACTTCTTGGATCTCCTTGGGTGGAGGGGAGGAAATTTTCACTTTACCTTCCTTCATAGTAGCCAAGTAAGATACCTCACCCTTCTTCCAACCTTTCTTGAATTGCATGGCTGATAGGAGTTGAGTGGTGTTCGGTTTAGACACAGTGGGTATCATGCAAGGCCCACCTTCTAAGATGCACATTGAGTTATAGTGGGGAAGAGACACTACATTGAACTGTTTCAAGAATTTCATCCCCAATATGACATTGAAGTCGTCCATGGGTGCGATAGAAAAGTCCAATTTTCCCTTCCATGTGCCAAGTTGTAACTCTACTCCATGAGCTACACCGTTAAGAGGTCTGGCTTCAGAATTTACGGTCTTCAGCCACCCTTGACCTTTCTTAAGGGGAATCCCTAGTCGTGCGGCTTCTTCCTTCTTGATAAAGTTGTGAGAATCCCCTGAGTCGACCATGGCATGAGTTTTCTTCCCATTGACGATTACCTCTACAAACATCAAAGACCCATCCTTGGTGGTTGGTTTGGTGTTTTCCTTGAGTGAGTTGAGAAGTTGCAAACACCGCATGTGTGACTTCTCTTAAACTTTTTTTTCCTTCAACATGGCATTTAGGGCCTTTCTCTTAGGGAATCTCTAGCCCAATGTGGTCCGTCACAAAGAAAGCAAACATCATTTGGCTTCTTGTCTCTGGAGTGGTCTTTCTTGCCTTCCTTTGATGTCGAAAGCTTGTCTCCCTGCTCTTTGTGTTGTGGGGGCTTAGACCCCTTTGCTCCCCCACCTTTTCCATGGTTATCCTATGAAGACTTGGGCTTTGAAGAGTTGTTACTCTTGTTGTACTCAAATTCTTCTAAGGTTTTTGCCACTATCAAGGCAGTGGAGATGTTGTTGACCCCACGGCGCTTGAGCTCTTGAACCACTCACGACTTGAGCCCGTTGATGAAGTTGAAGAGAAGATAACTCCTCTACATAGTCGCGGATAGAAGAAGTGTGCTTCAACTCTTTCATTCTCTTCCGTGCATTGAAGGCCACATTCTTGGGATAAGATTGCCTTTTGAGTTCACGCTTGAACTCCTTTCAAGAGTTGATAGTGAAAGTACCTTTCTCTATCTCACTATACTTACGACGCCACCAAGTACCAGCAAGATTCGTGAGGTAGAGAGAGGCAGTACGTATCTTGACATGCTTATCTTGCATGTTCAAAGCTTCGAAGTAGTGCTCCATGTGCCACACATAATTGTCTAGTTCTTTGGCATATCGCTTCCCATCGAACTCCTTTGGTTTAGGGGTATCCACCCTTGGAGTAGTTACCATTCCAACTACAATAATGCCTTAATTGGCCACTGCTTGCTTGTAAATAGCCCAATCCGCCTTGATCTCCTCCAGACCGATGCAGTATTCCTCCATTTGCTCATGGAGTTTTGTCAGTTCCCCCAAGACCCGATCTTTGAAGGCAATATTCTCAACATCCTGTGCCTCGATGGTAGGGTTGATGATGCTCAGAATGGACTTCTTGAGCGATTTAGATTGACCCTCCAATCCTAGCCCCTCCAAACCTTACTCCACAATGTCGAGTCGGTCCTTGACATCTGCTACTGCCACCTCCATCCTTGTCACAGTGTTATCAAAGGTGCTCACCTCCCTGTGAGACTGGTCCCTTTCTTCAATCTTGGCCAATATATTGGCCATGGCCTTCTCAATGCTATCGAGACGAGACTTTATAGACAATGTTGACTCATTTGACCTCTTGCTCTTTTGGGTCTCATGGTGCTCCATAGTGATCTCACAAATGATGCTCAAAGACAAGAGAAAACAAATCTAGAGTGAGAAAGTAGAGAGAGAAACTCTAGAGAACTTGTTTACTCTTATTACTTGGTGATTTACACAAATGAAGACTCCCTCTATTTATAAGGACCTCTTGGTACAAAGAATGATTAGAATTGTGATAAGTGTTACAATCTTAATGGCAAAGAACATTGTAGACTACTTCTAGAATTATTTATGAGATTCTCCTAAGAGGTTCTACACCACTCTAGAGTTCTCTACACAACTTTACAATAATCTATAAGATTCTAGAATAATCTACAAAGGACTAGGAGACTCTAGAGGGTGGTAGAATTCTCTAGAAAAATTCATGTGGTGACACACAGCTCCTAATGAGTTGGCAGACCAAACTCTAAAGAAAAGAGATCAAATTTGAGGATTAGTCTTACAGAATCTCATAGAACATTAGAATAGAATGAAATTCTACAAAGATCATAACAAAACAAAGAGAATCTTTGATATTGGTGAGTGGGTTTACCTTCATCTTCAACCCTATCGACAGAAGACAGTAGCGATCTACCATAACTTGAAGCAGTCACCTAAGTTCTATGGACCCTTCCAAGTGACACACAAGCTCGAATCTGTAGCCAATTTCCTTGATCTCCCACCCTCCACTCGCATTCGCCCAGTCTTCCATGTCTTGAGCCTTAAAAGGAAGCTAGGCTTTGATATCCAGCCCTTACCAACACTCCCTCCCGTGAATGAATTCGGGGAGTTGTTTCTTGACCTTGAGAGGATCGTGGATCGAAGAATGAAGAAATTGGGCCATCATACTGTTATGGAGGTACTGGTCAAATGGAATGGTGTCTTTGAAGAAGAAAATAGTTGTGAGATTCTAGACAAGCTCGGAGGACTCTACCCCCACCTTGTGGGCGAGGTCCTTTAAGTAACGAGGATTGCTAGCAACCTAGGGTTTCATGGCCTTAGGGTTGCTAATGTATCAAAGTGAAGGGTTTAGTTAAAGTGTTCAATGTTAAGGAATAAGAAGCTCTCGAGACGGTGTCATTCCAAACCAGTGCTGGACAGTTACGTTTTGAGGATTTCAGAGTGGGAGCTTATGGTGCCGTTTGAAGCTATTTCGAGATACATAGTTGCGACATCGTTTAATCCCTTAGCTGTTATTGGGTCTTTGTCATTTTGTTATTGCATTTTACATTCTAGAATGATCTTAGTTTGTTATACTCCTTTCCATAGTTTTATGATACGCGTAATGTTTGTTACGCTAGGGTAAGAAAGGGAGGGGGATGAGGGAATCTATACTCATTGAATAATTATTTGAGAATTTGGTTTCTTTTGAAGGAAGAGTTGTGTCAAACAAATTCAACACTACTATTCTCCATTTCTCTTTCATTTCCTATCTTATTTTCCATTTCATTATTACTATTACATTTCAATCCATTAAAACCTTACATACTGAGATCGAGTGTGGTGGGAAGTTACTGGACTACTAGGTCCATAGCACTTTTAGCCATTGTTTGGATTCGAAAAACATTCAATATCATTTTATCATTACAACTTTTTAAATTTTCACATAATATATAATAAACAATTTAATTTTTTTAAATAAAAAATAATATTATAACAATATTTTATTTTACTTTTCATCTAAAATCATCTCATCTCAGTTCAGAATTCAAACCGGATTATTTTTCTTAAATTAATTGAATTCTTTTACTTATCATCTACATACCACATATTTAGTAAAAAATAAAAATAAAAAAGTCATAAACAGAAGTTCCAAATAAAAGTCACACCCCACAAAAAAAAAAATCTTACTATTTTTTACTTAATAATTAAGTAAATATTTTTTAATAATAATGTATTTTTTTTTAAATCTACATTAAAACTGTTTAAAAAAATATATAAAGAAAAAACCTAAAAAAATTAAAATGACAATTTTACCTCAGCGGAATCCTGACTGGCAGGAGTGGCTCTAGTCTACTTTTAGAGCAATCACAATAGTCTAGCTATTGTTTAGCCACATTTTGGTTAGAGATTCCACTTTTACAAATTTTGACTTGCTACTTTTTACTATACCAAATAATAGTCTCAACAAATTAATAGTTATTCTATTAAAATATTATTTTTCGACTTTTCATTTATTGTAATTGTAATTGTAATTTGAATATTGATTTGTTATTATAAAATACACATTAATTTTCTAACATTCAAATTATTCCTAACGGATAAAATCTTTTAATAGTCATATTTTTTAACGGTTATATTTTTTTTAAAATGAACACTTAAATATATCTAAGAATATGTAGTCGAGAAGATTAAAGTAATGAACATTAATTTTGAAAAATATTATATGTGAAAGAACAAGATTAAAAAAAAAATCTCGGTGTGATGTGCAACAGTTCTAGATGTTGATCTGACTTTGAGATGAAAAATAAAAATAAATAATGAATAAATATTTTAATTCTAAAAAATAATTTAGCTAGCCTAAAAGACTAGCTATATTTGAAGAGCCAAGAGAGAAAATTATTTTAACTTTAGAGTTTGAGACTATTGCAACATATTTTTAATGTTTTTTAATTATTATTTGACTAAATAATAAATTTAGCTAATTCATTATAAATGCTCTTATGGAAATGATGGAGAGAAATTTTCTATAAAATTAATGTGTACCTTCTTCCTATCTTAAAGTTTGGACAGGCGTTAATGAGACCTTATTCCTTGCATATGACTTGGTAGAAAAAGTTTAGGAAAGCAAGATGGACATATAGTCAAAAATGAAGAAAAACCATTATCCCTTGTCTCTTTGTTCAAGAAGCAAAGGGGATCTGTTGGCTGTTCAAGATCGTTCAAGATATTCAGTCTGTCACTACTAGAGATAAGGAAATGCCTTCCCATATGAGAGAGAGAAAGGAAAAGCGAAGATGCTCCCACTAAAGCTGGTCCGCGCTCTGGTCTTGGGAGAAACCATTAACAACCCTTTGCAGCAATCCTGTGACCACGATGACAATGACCATCTTGCTCCAGATGCCAATGATGTCCTTTCCCGTCACAAGCAGAGAAGAAGAAGGAGATTCAAAACCAGCGCCGATAAAATCACCATAATAAAATCCCCACTTCTCCTATTTCTCCCAACAAAAGAGCTCATCACAGACACGTACAGACTCGCCACGATAGCCAGAGACATGGGCATGGACTTGTACCCCACTCCATCTCTCTCTCACATCATTTTTTCATACCCATCATCATCGTCATCATCCTCATCCCCATCAACCTCCTCCTCATCATCGCCATACCCAATATCGTGGTCATCCTCATCGATCTCATCCTCGTACTTCCCAAATGATGCCGTTCCCCTCCCATTTCCTTCACTTACTACGGCCTCTCTCACCCACCTCCGGTCCTTTGTGACACTTTCCAAAGGCCTCTTCAAACTAGCCTTTATCAACGCCACCCATTCCCCTAACAAAGCAACCGCTGACACCACGAGTAACTGGGATTGTTGCTCACTCTCTCTCTTCTCCCGGCTTACAGGCAATCGAATCGACACCATGGATGGCTTTTCTCGGTCTCTGGCAGGAATGGGTTGGACCCTTTTCAAGACCAACCAAAACCCATCTTCGGATTCCGCGGATGGCCGAGTTTCTGGTGGCAATTTGGTGTATTTGTTCAGGAAGGTCGGGTCCAGCCGGGTTCGGTTAGGGCGGGTAAATGGAGATGGTGGGAGTGGTGGAGAGTGCAGAATTAGGGAGTTGAGGTTGCCCCCATTGGATTTTGGGAATGCCCCTTTGAGGATTTTGCAGTACATTCTTCTGATGACTGATGATATATTCTATCTAGCTTGATACTGGTAATTATATTATTTGAATATTGGTTTGTTGATTTTCCTGCTGTTACTTTATATGCCCTTCTTGTATTGGTATGTGAAAATTTGATTTGAAGTCTCATAGTTTGAGATGGCTATTTTTTATTAAGTTCTTGTCTTTGTTCTGTTTTCTCCTTTCCGTGTTTGTTGATGTTGGTAGGTATAAATTGGAGTTGAAGTTTGTGACTTTGTTGTTCTAGGTGGGTTCTTTTGGGCACATTTGTCAAATGGTTGTCTTTGGTCGGTCATTGTTTTACTTTAATATAATAGTTTTGCGTAGTGATGAACTCCAAAACTGCATTTAGAATGCAGACTGCAGAGCAATGCCTAAAGTCTCTTACTGCAACTTTGCTCAAAGGAGGTACGACAGAAAGAGAAAATAATGAAGCGTGTTTCCCTTTTAGTCTGCAATTTTGATGTTGAGTTAGGATTAGGATTTTTGTGTGGATCGAGAGTGATCAAGACAGATAGAAGGGAAGTTGGAAATATTTTTTTGGAATTTTTATTCCCTCTGTGGATTCAATTGATTGTAGTAATCTCAATAGATTATGACATTGAAAGTCCATTGTGTAAGCCAAGCTGTTTGTTAATCACTTCACCAAGATTTACTGATCCGTATTTCTGTTATCAACACATGAGATTTAATTGAGTCCTTGATCCCTTGATGATTTTTACAAATAGGTGTACCATTTGGTGTAGACTTTGATAAGTAAGTTGAAGCTGCTTGTAGGGCTTTGGCTGAATGTTGAGAATCCTAAACTAACCAATATATCTAATTGCTGTTGTCCGTTGTATCTTTTAATTCCTGAGCTGTGTTTAAATAATGAAGGTTTGTGTCATGATGTTCTAGCCTCCATCACTGGAAGCTTGAGGTGTAAATAACAATCTATCATAAATTTCAATGATTAATATCAATATAGAGAATGGAAGTAATGTTGCAAGGATATGCCATACGACTAATTAAACTTTGAGATCTGATTCTTGGTTCCACAGATTGGAAGGATAGAGAGATTTTTTTTTTAAAGTTTTTTCTTTGATAAGTAAAAATGTTATATATATCAAAAGGAGTAAACAAGTACACTGGTTGTATACAAGAAAACACCTAGTGCATGAATGCTTGAAAACACCTATCCCATGAAAAACCCAACAAGCCCAAGAAAATTACCCAAAATACCCATAGATTACAACACACCTCCTCATCCCTAACCCATAGACTGATAACCCCCCGAAACACCCACATAGACTGATAACCACCTGAAACACCCACATAGGGAACATCTTCAGAGTCTCCTCCCTTTAGTTTTCCCTCGACTTGAACTATCGTAGTTGATTCCCCAAGAAAGACGTTGCAGCTCCTTACCATTCTTAAATCTTGATTTGGTATCACGTGAGAGGCCCTCCTCAATTGCAATGAGTAGAGTGTTAAACTGATCTTCACATCCTCCATGTGAGATTCCCACGACGTGCTGAATCTCATTAACCTTTTGCAAAAGTCAATTAGGTGATGATCCAGTTATATTACTAAGTGGAGGAAGAGATACTAAAGGGGCAACAACTTCTCTCGACATAGATCCCGACAATAACTCCTCATCGCAAGGCACCAACGACAAGCATTCCCCCAAAGCTACCACTTGCTCTGAGGACTCTGCACACACTACATCTGTCGTGTTGTTTATCTCCAAATTCTGTCCTGAACTTGTCTTGGATCTCTTGAAGGAAGCCATCTCGACGATTGGGGTTAGCCCAGGGGAAGCCAGCGACTGTGGCCCCCCAAGCGCTGAAGCCTCCCCCTGCAAATAGGCAACTCGTTAGTGATAATTGGGAGTACCAGCACCAAGAGGGTTGGGGTTAGCCCAGAGGTAGTCGGCGACGGGGTCTGCCCCCTGCAAACAGAAGCCTCTCGCAAACCAACCTGCACCTTCTCAATGTTTGCCAACGATGCCTTCGGTTTCCATTTCATTTTTGGATTTCCACGACCTAGGCCCTTAACTTTTCCTTTTTCAAGCTTTAAAGCAGAGCTCTTCTTGTTGGTTAAGGACATAATTCGTGAGCTGCGACCCAAACCCAGGCCTTTTAATAAATCATTGATCCACTTCTTAACATCCTTTCTTAATGTTTTTAGTTTATTATTCACCCCCGTCACCTCTTTTTTAAGTAAAACCAAAGACCTTTGCAACACACTTTCTTCTGCACAATTCTTCTCAGAAAACTTGCTGCACCCCTCACCCTTTTGCATGCTATCGCCCTCCGAAAGTGCCCCTTTCGAGTTCCCCTTTATTAAAATTCCATTGTTTTCATCAACGGAAGGTTGGCCGCTAACCACCATGTACAACCTCCCTACTCCCTATGCCGCCCACCGCAACCTTTGCATATGACTTGAGCTGCCTCCCATTCTCCGTCCCCTTCTCAGCTTCTCTGCCCAAAAGTGGTGCAGGCACTTGTGCCTTCTTAGCCGATAGAACTTGCTTTAACTCCATAGAGAAACTCTTCCATCCCTTGCCTTTCGCTCCTTCCGGGATAACTAACAAACCACGCCCTCCATTGCCACCATCGTATTCTGTTATTTCCAAAAATCGACTAAAAGTGTTGGTCCTCCTATGAGCAAAGAGGGCTTTTGGTCCATCCCTAAACGTCTTGTAGAACTCTGTTTTACTCCCTGATAGAGCACAATCGTTGACTACATTGGCCATCCAACATGTACTAGCATGACTAAGCAAAAGCTCCTTAAAACTTTCCACCCCCTCTCTAAGATGCGATAGTTTCCACCCTCAGTCGCCAAGATAAAAACCTTAGTCTCAATCAGTAGATGTTTAATAACACCCATGATTAACCCCCAATAGAAAAAACAAAAATCACCAGGCCCAGAATGCTCATTGCTAAAAAGTCATCCGTAACTCTGTGGGTAGCTAACTAAAGAAACGCTCACTACTGGTGTTTGTTGAGAAAACCGTTCAGAGGATGACTGACAAAGAAAAAACGAGACTTTGCACAAAAAAGCTGTCCGTCGGAGGGTACCGGCGTCGGAAAACCTTTGCTAAGGCCGCCAGTCTTTTCTGAGTCGGTGTAGGTGACGGTGACACAAGTCTGATGTCAGAGTAAGAAAAACGCAACTGAACCCAGCGGAAACTTGCTAAAAAAACAGGTCACCGGAGAGTTGACCACCGCCGGACAACCCTCGGCGAAGTCGCCAGGGACCGTCGACCACGTCTGTGCCGGCGGTGAAGGGTCACTCGCCGGTTTGGGGTGGGTGACGTCGATGTCAGCAATTTGAAATTTGAAAAGAATAGAGGGAGAGAGGAGGGAGGAGTTGGAAGGATAGAGAGATGTTAGTCAATTAAACCGGGCGTTTCCCAAATATCTCTAACTTACAGTGGAAAAATAAACAAGCTCGGTAAAGCTGTTAAATTTCTATGAATTTAGTTTCAAGATTAAGTGAGAAAGCATGATTCAGTGCTTGTTGATCTGGAAAGACAATATAAATTGAAATTGTTGTCTCGAAAAAATATATACCAGAAAGGCTGTATAGGTTTCATGCATGCTCATTGATTTTTAGCCTTACTTTTAAAATTTGGACAATGTCATAAATGAACCTTAATTTTAGTGATAGGCTTTTGGACATCTGTTCTGAATTGTACAGATCAAGTTTCACTATTTTGTAGTTATACAGACACACAAAGTGGCCTCAATTGCCAGAGACATGGGTATGTACATATCACCCACATATGTAACCATCATATTGCCATATCTATATGATCCATGGCTTCCCCTCATCATCATTCTCGTTAAACTTTTTAAATAATGGAAGAAAGTAAAGAGAAACTAGAAGGATATATAAATGAAAGAAAACAAGGGATGAATGTGGTTTGGCCTAAAAGCTTACATTCACGGCTTGTACATTCCAAGGGGCCACATCTTTACCGTTGACTTGATCTGTCACGTATTATATATTAGAAGTATGTAGTATTAGATAAATACAAGTTTGATACAGGTTCTATTGTTGCAGTAGTGGTATGGTAGGTGAAATATATGTGGTAGATGGAGTACATTAACATACTCCTTCAAACTCAAGGTTTAAACCAGAGACATATCAAACCATGGAAGGCTTATGGGGACTGTATGTAAGTGTTTGTGTATTGGTAGGTCCAAACATGGATAGCAAGAGTGTCAGATGTGTACGTTTTTTTTTTTTTTTTTCCAACCTTGGACTAGGCAAGATGGAAGAGAGGTAAGGTTGTGTGGGCTAAGTTCAGACAAGACCACTTACAAAAAAAAAAGGATAGATTTGATATGGACCTTGTTGACTGGATACAAGTATTGAATGATCTGAACCAAGGTTTAACAAGACCATGTAGGAAACAGGTTCGAGTCAGATTGTGATCTTTGTGTGTTGGTGTGAGGCATGTCAGGACCCAGGCCTGTTGGGTGATTGGGGCATCAATGTCATGTGCCATGTATAGCACGTGCAAGGCTTGTTGTGCATAAGGAGTGCATCTATGTGAACTGTGTGGAACATGCAAGCATAACGAGGCTTATATCACATAGAGTGTGTGAAGTATGTTTGGTGGCAGCAGTAACTACCACTATTGTGCACGTGTTGCAGCGCTGGTGGGGGTAGAATTCATCGATCTAAGAAACCAGCAACCTCTAAACTTGTTAATGGTGCTGGTGGCTGGAGAAACAGCTGGAGGCTGTGCAGCCTGTGTGGTCATGAGCAAAAGGCTCTAAGAGATGCATGGTCGAAGATCAACATTTTGTGGGCATGGTATAGATGGACATTGGTAGAGGTTTTTAGTCAAGCACATGACCCACAAGGACACTGGATTTTGGTTAAAAAGTTTCCGACACTGCGGGAAAAAAATTATAGGTTATAATCCTGGCATTGTAGGTCAAGCACATGACCCACAAGAACTCAGCTCTGATAAGCAAATACTCAGAGAAACTTGTTTCTTTGTTTCTGTAGCTATTATCTGAGTATAATCCTGGCATCTTTCTACAATCTTATTTGTGGTTACCGACAATAGTTGATCAACCAATTGTTGGAGTTCAAAACCATTTGCTTTTCCATTTTTGTAAAAATGGATAATAAAGAATTACATAAGGAAGAAATCAGGGAAAGGCAACATGAGGAATTAACGTTATTATTGGACCCATATTGATGATCTGAAAAGTCTAAGGTGCTACATCATAATTTTTCATTAGGTTTTCTCTTGTTTATTACAAGAGGGGTTTTGTAAGAAATATATGGTACTACAGAAAAAAACTGTACTGATGATATAATCATAGTATGGGTGTGTTGGATGAAGTACCTCTTATAGGCGCAGTACACTAACAATTTTATTCTGTGACATTATTCCCTCTCACATATCTTCTCCTTTGTGGTGTCTATGCTCATATATGCTGCTTTGCGAACGCACAAGTTTTTCGATGTGCCAATGTGTAGAAATTTTCTTCAAGATGGAGTTTTTATTTCCACTACAGATTTAGATGTCCATAATGGCAAGTTTGCTTCTGTAAGATTGCCCTATGAAGGATCTGAGTGTGTTTTGTGGAGTTGTCTGAGTGTTATTTTAGTGCATGAGCAGGTTTTGCATCTTTGGCATCTATCATTCTGGTTTTTGTCATTCTTTCTTTGTTTGCCTTGTCTTTGTCATTGACAAATTTAGAATTGGTTCAAGAATTCGTTGTTTAGTTGGCATCTTTATTGTCAGGCCCATCTTCTTTCTCTAAATGCGAAAGTAGTAAGGATTGATTTTGTATGCATCTGCATTGCAGGGTTTGGTTCTCAAGAGAATTTGATATGTAGAGGAGTGAAGAAGGCAGAGTGGAGAAGAAAATTTGGGTCTATCCGAAATTTGGAGTCATTTTGTTCCTCCTAGCATGAAGTTGAGTAACTAACAAATTTAAAATTTGATCTCTTTTCCCTTGTTTTTTGTATAGTTTCCCCATTTTGTTCATGATAATGACTGGGTTTCATCTAATGGCTTCTCATGCCGCTGGGCTTCACCAACTTTAGACTAACTTTTGTATTACATCCATACTTGTACCATGTATCTACATTTTCTTCTTTCCGTTTCTTGATCTATTTCCCCTTCTTGTTGACGAGTTCGTTATATACAGTATACAATTACCATTACAGACAGCTATAATATCTTTTAGATATTACTCTGAAATTGTTTGATTTGATTAAGGGTGGTGAAGCTCTTCTCATGCCTTTTTTTTTGTGTTCTTTTTTTATTCATTGTTTGTTTGGTATTTTCTTTCTCTAGGAGAGATTCAAAATTTCAATAATACCAGAGAGAGAGAGAGAGAGAGAGAGAGAGAGAGAGGAGCAGTTCATTCTTTATAATTGTTAATCCGAATACCCAACCAGTGTTCCCACGGGTTGGCCCCAATATAAGAGTTCATCTAGGCATTTTAGAGTTAACTCGATGACTGTTATGGGACTTTGCACCTCCCTCAGCAGACTCTGTAGTTGCTTCCACCCTGCGCAGAACATGCACTGTTTTAATAGCGCTTCTTTATTTGATATTGTTACACTGTCTCCTTAATTTGTGTCAATGACTCAATCGTATTTTTCATTTCTATTTTTAAACAATTTATAAACATGTTTGAATTTTTTTTTTAAAAGTAAGAAATATCAATACAATAATAATCACTTCCTTAATTAATAAGTAAAAAGTTAAAAAAAAAATTAAATATATAAACTGTTAAAATGAGAGCATAATAACATTATTCACCGCCAGTATTCATTCTTCTTGAAAGCCTTACAGCAATCCCTCAAAATCTTTCTCAAATTTTAACTAAAAATCACATTCCTTACAAACTTTTTTCAAGTTCTACTCATCTTCAAAAAATTTCATACATCTCATTTCTTATATTTTTTCTCACCTATTAAAATAATAATATTCTATTATTTTTTTATTACTTTTTCTACTGCTTTATTTTACATCATAATAATATTTTCAATAAAATATAATAAATAAAAAGATGAATAATGATATAGTGATGAATAGTGACCTTTCAATTTTGGAAGACTGGATGTGGAGCTCAAATAAAGATAAATCCTATTTAAAATCCCAAATAATAGGAGTTCAATGTGAGTACTCTCACATAGTTATTCCACACGGTAAATAGTATCGAAAAAAGAAGTTGATCTTCCCTAATGAGTCGGGTAAGTTTTGGACAAATTGAGACGTCCAAGGTCAGATTCGGGTTGTACCATCATCACAATTGATGATAGTGAACTCCTCTCAAAGGTTCTGGAGATTACTTCGAATTGATGACAGTGTGTTTCAAGATTCAGTCCATTGAAAAAGATGCTCTAGGCTGTAGTAGCTAATCTAGGGGCGTGTTCAATTTTTTATTTTATTATTTTTTTTAACTTATTATTTTTTTAAAAACCACACCAAGCTGAACATAGACTTTTACAATTAAGAAAATCTAAAGTTCAGTCCGCCTGAAAAGAATTAAAATATAGTCTTTCAATATGGCGTCGACACGTAAGCAATTACATGGAATTCACTTGAAGCACAATTCCACTTGATTCGGCGCGACTCCATCCCTCAAAGTCCTTCAGTTTCTTCCCTCCCTCAAAGTCCTTCGATTTCATCCCCCACCCCAGATCACACCAGATGGCGTAGACGACAGTGAATCCTCCTCAATAAAGGAGACCCACGCAAGATTTGGGACTACTCGATTTGGTTAAGTTTCTCATATTTCCTCTGCATTTTAATTTGGGGCTAAGGATAGGGTTTCTCATATTTTCCTTTGCTGTTGACACTAACCAAACCGTTGGGATCTCTTAGACTTTTACAAGATTAAGAAAACAAGGCAAAATAAGTAAGCATTTCACTGTCTAATTTGCCTAATTATTTTTCAATTTTCATTCTCGTTTTTTCCTTTGTTTTCTCTGAGTAAGTTTTCTGGGTTTTGACAGTTAGCTATTTTTATATTTCCTTGTTGCTTTTGCAACATATCATCCTTGTTTTCCTATCTTTTTGTACGTGTATTAACTTTGGTACAGACGCAATGTAGAAGATGAATAACGGAATGAACATGCACAGAGGGACGTAAAACAGAAAGCAGAGAGAACGTGATGAATTGATGAAATCTGTTGTATATTAATTGGTTGAGTACAATGACTATTTATATACAAAGAATCAAATAATTGAATGAGAAAAACAATTACAAAAATGTAATTACAGGTCGGTATAGATGAGTCATAATCTGATGCCACGTTTTAATTAGGTGGCCTTCCAGGTGTATGATGAATGTCTTCAGTCATGGTCAATACCCCTCATGCAAGATTGGAGGGTAAACATTGATGACTCTCATCTTGAGCAATAATCGATTGAAGGCTGGTGAGTGTAATGGTTTAGTTAGAAGATCTGCTAGTTGAGCCGAAGAAAATACATGAATAGTTTGAAAATTGCCGGCTGAAGTTTTATCACGAATTAAATGGCAATCGAGTTCAATGTGTTTTGTGCGCTCGTGAAATACCGGACTCGCAGCAATGTGTATGATGGCAAGATTATCACAATGCAAGGCAGCAGGTGTACTGATCGAAGCATGCAAATCTGTGAGTAAGTAGCGAAGCCAAGTAAGCTCGCAGACAACGGCATCCATGGCTCGGTATTCGGACTCGGTAGAGAATCTCGATATCGTAGTTTGTTTCTTCGACTTCCAGAAAAAAAAAAAAAAAAGAGAATGGCCAAGAAATACACAAAATCTGGTTGTTAATCGACGAGTAGGGCTGTAAAAAGACCGGATCGGATCGATGGACTGGACCGAGGCCGGACCGGACCGAATCGGTCCGGTCCAGTCCAAATTTTACATGGACCGATTAATTTCGGTCCGGTCCCGATCTAAATGATTTTTTCTTCTAGACTGGATCGGACCGGACCAAATCCCACATATATATATTTATATATGTATATATAAAAATAGTTTATAATATTAATATTAATATAAATTAATATAGTAATATATAATATATATTAACATATTAATATATAATATATATTCTTATAATATTAACATATTATTATTTATTAGTTGACTAGTTGTAGTATAAAAATATAAATTATAATATATCTATATAGAATATTAGTAATAATTTATAAGTAATAAGTGTATTATTATTATTTAATATATTATTACTAATTTATCACTATTTACTAACATATAAATATATAATATACTAATGTAATAGTGTTATAGTTATAATTTATTAATATACTTAATATATAATATATACTAACATATTAATATATAATATATACTCTTATAATATTAACATATTATAATTTATAGTAGTTAAATTTGGGCCAAAAAAATATTTGATCATTGTAGAATTTTAGATTAAATTTAGCCCATTAAATCATATGGGGCACCCCTGGACCGGATCGGACCGCCCCTGGACCGAATTGAACCGGAACGGTATGGACTGAACTTTTGTTCGGTCCGGTCCAGGATGAGAGAATTTTTGGACCGAATGGAATCGGTTTACAAATTTTTTGGATCGGACTGGACCGAACCATTTACACCCTTATCGACGAATATTTGGGCAATTGGCCCAATTCGCATCAACATAAGC
Organism: Platycarya strobilacea; assembly: GCA_036898215.1. Classification (NCBI taxonomy): domain Eukaryota; kingdom Viridiplantae; phylum Streptophyta; class Magnoliopsida; order Fagales; family Juglandaceae; genus Platycarya; species Platycarya strobilacea. Next base: position 19,474,486 of record CM072546.1, on the reverse strand, counting down.
AATTAGTTCTAATGAAGAATCGGCTGGAAGAAAAATGCCTTGTCCAGGAGTACTCTTGATATACCGAAGGACTTTGACGACAGCATCATAATGTGGCACTCTTGGGGTGTCCATAAACTGGCTCAACAGATTCACACTATAACTCAAGTCGGGTCTTGTGTGAGTTAGATACAGCAATTTTCCAACTAATTTGTGGTAAAGTTCTGGATCATGAAATACAGCTCCTTCATCCTTTTGAAGCTTCAAGTTGGGTTCCATAGGAAGAGGAGAAGGCTTGGCAGCAAGGAGTCTTGTTTCGGCAAGGATATCAAGCACATATTTGCGCTGACAGAGTTGAATACCAACTTTTGTTCTTCCCACTTCCATGCTAAGAAAGTAATGCAATGGACCAAGAGCTTTGATGCGGAATTTAGTTGCCAAAAACTGCTTGACAGCACGGCTACAATTAGGATCAGAACTCATAAGAATTATATCGTCAACGTATACTAGTAAAGCGACAAAGGAGGTATCAGTGGTTTTGGTGAAGAGACTATAGTCAACCTTTGACTGGATGAACTCGAACTCAGCAAGAGAAGAAACCAACTTAGCATTCCACTGTCTGGAAGCTTGACGCAGACAATGTAAACTCTTCCATAGTTGACAAACTTGGTTGTGCTTGGCAAGAACGTAACCAGGGGGTGGCCTCATATAAAGTTCTTTAGCAAAAAAGGCGTTATTTACATCCAACTGTTGAAGTTCCCAGCCTTTAATGGCAGCAACTGCTAAGAGGCAACAAATTGAAACAACTTTAGCGACTGGTGAAAAAGTATCATGAAAATCGATACCTTCACGTTGGGTAAAGTCCTTTGTGACTAAACGAGTTTTAGCACGCCCCATTGTGCCATCAACTTGAAATTTCAGTTGTAAGCCCATTTGCAGTCAATCGGGCGCTTGCTTAGAGAGAGATCGACGATGGTCCAAGTCTCATTAAGGTCAAGGGCAGCAATTTCTTGGTCCATTGCCTCACACCAAAGTGGATGTTTAATGGCTTATGCATAAGAGGTGGGTTCGGTGTTAATGGAAATAGAAGTGGTGAAGGCCCGAAATGAAGGTGACAGTGATGAATAAGATAAAACAGAAGAAATAGGAAAAGAAACAGGTGTACATGATGAAGTGGAGCCGCCAAGAACAGTCAGCATGGATGACGATTGTAGAGAAACAGGTGATGTAGCTTGCTGGCAATGATAGTCATGAAGATAGGCGGGGGGGCATGGCGTGTTCTAATTGATCAACGAAGGGAGTTTTCTGTGATGGGTTGATCAGTTGCAATTTCGGTAAGAGATTGATCATGTGCAGAGTTATGAGGTTGATCATGGATGGTGTTATGAGAGGAGGCTAGAGGATTTTGGATGGGATTTGTGATGGGTGAGTTGTCAGTGGGTTCGGGAAAAATATTAATGTTGAAAGGGAAATGTGTAAGTGGGGAAATTTTGTCAGAATTGATTAGTGAAGGTGTAAGTTGAGTTTGTTGACGTAGAGGAAATATGTCTTCATGGAAAATGACATCTCGTGAGATGAAAACCTATTGGGTCGTGAGATCAAGCAATTTATAGCCGTTTACTCCATATGGATACCCAAGAAATAAACACCTACAAGCACGCGATTCAAATTTAATTCTGGAATGAGATAATGTGGAGGCGAAGCATAAACAGCCGAAGACCTTTAAATGAGTATAGGATGGTTTTGTTTGGTAGAGAACTTCAAAGGGAGTTTTGTAGTTGAGGATTGGGGTGGGTGTTCGGTTAATTAAATATACTGCAGTGGTAACAAAATCAGACCAATACTTGAGGGGTAAGCCAGATTGAAATTTGAGAGCACGTGCCACATTGAGGATATGTTGAAAGGGAAATGTGTAAGTGGGGACTTGCCGGATGATGAGGGTTGGATTGTTTGGAGGAATTGGTATTTTCTGTCATTTCTCTGATACCATATTAATTTTGGTACAAATGCAATGCAGAAGATGAATAATGGAATGAACATGCACAGAGGGACGTAAAACAGAAAGCAGAGAGAATATGATGAATTGATGAAATTTGTTGTATATTAATTGGTTGGGTCCAGTGACTATTTATATACAAAGAATTAAATAACTGAATGAGAAAAACAATTGCAAAAATGTAATTACAAGTCGATATAGATGAATCACAATCTGATGCTACATTTTAATCAGGTGGCCTTCTAAGTGTTTGATGAATGTCTTCAGTCATGGTCAATAACGTGCCATTGTTGATCTTGGTCGTGATAGTAATGGAATACGAGTTAGTGATTTTTAAATAAATTGTGATTTTACTCTCTTAATGTAAAAATATTTAACAAAAATATCATGAATTTTTTGTTGTCCAAACTTGTCATCATTTTTCTACGAGTTTTGCTAGGGACAGTCGGCACACACAAATGGTAGGCAGTCAGCTTTTGCCACGTCACCTATTACATTAAAAAAAGAAAAAAAATAAAAGAATAAATGCGAGAAGAGAAATCTGAAACGTGGGTCTTGACTTGTTCTTCAGGCGACGAAATGCCGAAGCGTTCGTGTGGTCCGAGACTTGTTATTCAAACAGAGATTCAAAGCTTGCATTGTGATTTAGCTTCGTGTGTTTCTACATGGTCCTTTTTCATGTGTACTTCACATTGCTTTGAAACAAAGTGAAAAAAATTGAATTTGAAAATTGTCTGTCTTCAGCGTCCTCCGTTTTCAAACTGGGTAGATCTATCCCCGTTGGAGAAGTTTTGGTGCCAAACTGGTAAGAGTTTCTTATGAGTCTTCTTCGTGTGGGACTTCTCTAACATGTGGGTGGTTGTGGATCTTGCTTGGTTGTTTTGTTGATTTATTTAATTTTTTTTTCTTTTCATGGTTTGCACTTTGCAGGTTTACAGTCTTTCTTCTTTGCCCTGTCATATTTTCAAATTAGTTGCCGACGGCGACGGGTTAGGAGACCAGCCGCATGTTAAATTTTGACAATTATTATAATGTTGATTTATCAAAATCACCACTTGTTCCTTCAACTTTTTGTTGCGTTATACATAGATAATGGAGTTTATAAAATAAATGTAAAAGACAATATTACCATGATTAAAATACTGACCTTGATGAAGGAAAACAGATTTCCAACCATTGTATTGAAGCTCAAAAAGGAAGTGGAAAAGAAGACATTTGGTAGCTCCTTTCTTAGCTTCTTCCCTTTATTATTCTATGGCATTATTTGCTGAGGGAGAACAGGTTTGCTTAAAGATGGGAGAGAGAAGGAAGTGGGTGGGGGGTAATTGTAATAAAGAATAAGGTGACAGATGCCATTCGAAGTGGCGCCCGCCTGTTACTCCTCTTTCGAAAACTTAAGAATTATATTATGTAGGATTCCTTCAGTTAGATTTTAATTTTTCCCTACTCAAACTGAATTCCTCTCATGTGAGCTCTTACTATACCTAGACGATAAATTTAGTAAGTTCGTCAGAGTTATCCCTGACATATTGACAGTGTGATGATCAGAAATCCTATAAATATTTAATGCCCGGCAAGATAACATATCACATTAAATGCAGATTGAAATAAATATCTAAAGATACCTACTGATTGCTTGAATATAATCGTATTAATGAAAATATTATTAAGAAGAAACAAAACCAATAAATGATATCAGAAAACCCGGGATATAAGGGGAAATGATCTACTCTCTGATATTTCTGGATAATTACACGTGTAAGTGATTAATACTTCAGCCCATATAAAAGGAAAGAATGGATCACTTGAACGATGTACGAATATCTATCTAAAGCTTTCTTGAATTGTTGTCTTTAATTTATCTACATATTTCTCTAACAAATGCATCGGAGAGTTCCAAGGGTCGAGGAACCCAACCCTCCATCTTTCTTGTTGCAGATTAGGACTGGAAATTGTAATTCAACTCAGGGGTGCAGAACACACATTAACATTGGCGCCGTCTGTGGGATAGCTTCTTGGTGTTCTCTACAAATCAGTTGCGTTGTGATCACTAGGTAATAATTGCAACTCAAAGTGTATCTAGATGAAAGAACGACTAGTCGCCTTGGAAACAACGATAAGGGAGCTCACTAGGGAGAATGAGAAACTGCAAAAGAATAATGAAAAATTGACGGCTCGTGAAGAACCTTCCGTTAGTAAATGCGCGGAATCTCATAAAGTCAATGAGCCCAATCATGAAGAAGTAGGTGAAGAAAGACGTAGAATGCAGCTGGAACTCAAAGAACTGGAAGATAAGTATGCAGATATAGCCAAGCGTATAGAAGCCCCTTCCATTACTGGGCAGCTACGCAGTCACCTCGGTACTCCTTACAGTGCAAGTGTCATGGTAGTACTGTTACCTCCTAAATTTCAAGCACCTCAGATGGAGCTATACGATGGGGGAGCTGACCCCTATAAACATATTGAGATGTTTAGGACGCACATGAGTCTGCATGGCTATCCTAATGAAGTAGCGTGCCGAGCGTTTCCTCTCACCCTGAAAGGAGTAGCCCGTACTTGGTTCGGAACAGTTCCTACTGGCACCATAGACAGCTTTGACTGTCTAGCTCGCCTCTTCATAACCCAGTTCTTAGGAAGTCGTAAGAGAAAAAGACCGGCCGCGTACCTTCTCACGGTTAAACAAAACGAGCAGGAAAGCCTCAAGAATTATCTTTCTCGATTCAACAAGGAGCTCATGACGATAGGAGATCAGGATGAAAAGATCACTCTGGCGGCTCTCTTAAGTGGAATATGGCCTGGAAGTCCTTTCTTAGCAGAAATTGCTAGAAGAACTCCCACCACCTTGGCAAAATTCATAGATATGGCTGACGGATATATAAACACTGAAGACACCCTACAAGCGTTTATAGGACCGAGGCAGGAAGAAATAGAACGTACTAATCAAACCGAAACCAGCATGTCCGCAAGGAGAAGAAATGCCACCGACCCGAAGAAAAGAAACACACAAGGAGGTCCGCCATCTCATGGGAGCCCACAGCACAGACCACGTCTTCACAACAACTTGGCAGTAGACAGAGAACCTTAAGATAGGCAGTACCATCAGCAGAACAACTTGGCAGTAGACAGAGAACCTTATGTACTGCGAATATCACAAATCTACTGGGCACAATACCAAGGATTGTCGAACGTTGAAGAGAAGAAATGAAGAGGAACGAGAAGAGTCACAAAAAAGGAGGGATATTCTAACAGTAGGCGCAGTCCGAGCCCTCGGAAGGAAAGAAGCTCCAAAGATTCGTCTCAAAAGGAAGGACCATTGGGTGAAATACGAACTATTGCTAAAGGAGTACCAAAAGGAGGAGAAACTTTAGCATCAAAGAAGGCGTATACTAGAGAAGCGCGTTATACTGAAGTGTTCGCCATATCAAAATTCACTAAAGACAAACGACCTTCTGAGAATGTCCCAATCATCTTTGATAAACAGGATGAAGGAGTGATGCAGCCCCACAATGACGCTTTAGTGGTCACCATGTTAGTCGCCAACTTTATAACCAACAGAATCCTTATTGATAATGGAAGCTCGGCAGACATACTCTATTGGGATGCCTTTAACAAAATGAGGATCGGGCGTAACAGACTAAGGTGAGCCCCAACATCCCTTAGGGGATTTGCAGGCGAGATTATACAACCCAAAGGGGTCGTAAATCTGCCTATTATGGCCGGCGAGACACCTAAAACCTCAATGGTTATAGTTGATTTTTTAGTAGTCAAAGCCTCTTCTTCATATAATGTCATACTGGGGCGTCTTGCCTTAAATCGCCTGAAAACTATGACTTCAACATACCATCTGAAAGCAAAGTTCCCAACTCAGAATGGTATAGGGGAAGTCAAAGGCGAGCAATCCGTAGTCCGTGAATGTTACTCTTATGAGCTAAAGCCTCTAATCCAAATGATGATTATTGTCGCCAAAGAGGGTCTGAAGCACAGCGAAGGGGCAGCTGAATTACCTCCCCCGCCACCTCTAACGAGATGGGATGAAGATTTTCGAGATGAACAAACTATCAAGCAAGCCAAACCCGGAGAGCCATTAGAGCTGATTGCCTTCGACCAGACGAAGCCCGATCGGAAGGTTTGAATAGGTTCCAATTTGGAGCTTACCCTGAAGCAAGAACTTAAACAACTCTTGATTGACCATCAAGACATATTCGCATGGACTCATCAAGATATCTCAGGTATAGATAATAGTGTTATTGAGCATCATTTATGTGTTAATCAGGAAACTCGAAAAGTTAAACAAAAAAGACGTAGCTTTTGCGCCAAGAAATATACTGCTATAGCCGAGAAAGTGGACCGCCTCCTAGCAGCAGGGTTTATCAGAGAAGCCTAGTATCCAAAATGGCTGTCTAATGTGGTGCTGGTAAAGAAGGCGAGTGGTAAGTGGAGGATGTGTGTGGACTTCACCGATCTAAACAAGGCATGCCCGAAGGATAGCTTCCCACTCCCTCGTATCGATCTGATCGTGGACTCAACGGCCGGTCATCCGTTGCTCAGCTTCATGGATGCGTACTCAGGGTACAATCAGATCAGGATGAACCCAGATGATGAAGACAAAATAGCTTTCATTACAAACCGGGGGTTATATTGCTACAAAGTGATGCCTTTTGGATTGAAAAATGCGGGAGCTACATATCAACGTCTGGTCAACCGGATGTGTAAATAACAGATTGGGAGAAATGTAGAAGTATACGTTGATGATCTGTTGGTCAAGAGTAAAATGCCTGAGCAACATGTGGAAGACTTGCGGGAAGCTTTTGAAGTCTTACGTTAATATAAGATGAAGTTTAACCCAAGTAAGTGTTATTTTGGAATGGGGTCGGGGAAATTCTTAGGTTATATGGTCTCTGAAAGGGGAATCGAAACTAATCCTGAGAAGGTGAAAGCCATATCTCACATGGTGGCGCCCTAGAATCATCACGAAGTGCAGCAATAGGCAGGCCGAGTGGCTGCTCTAAATCACTTCATAGCTTGATCCACTGACAAATGCTTACCTTCCTTTCAAGTGTTGAGGAGAGCGCAGGAATAGAACTCTTCTTGTGACAAGGCCCTAGATGAACTAAGGGAATATTTAACTCACCCACCATTGCTCAGCCAAACCGAGCCCGGGGAAACATTGACTGCGTATCTGGCCATCTCGCCCAATGCAACCTCTGCTGTTCTAGTAAGAGACACGGGGACTGGGCAAGGGCCAGTATACTATATAAGTCGAGCATTTCGAGGGGCAGAAGCCAGATACCCTAAACTGGAAATGATGGCCCTCGCCTTAGTGGTAGCTACTAGACGACTCCAATCGTACTTTCAAGCTCATACTGTACTAGTACTTACCAACCAGCCCTTGAAAGCTGTTTTACAACGACCCGAAGCCTCGGGAAGATTAGCAAAGTGGGCTATAGAACCTAGCGAATTCGACATCCAATACGCTCCTAGAAAAGCACCCCCCAGCAAACCTTGGAGAGTATATGTAGACGGCTCGGCATGTAAAGCGGGAGGAGGAGCAGGTATTCATGTCATCTCTAACGATGGTAGAGAGTACAAGTATGCCATTAAGATCGCTTTCAAGGTTACCAACAACGAGGCAGAGTATGAAGTACTTTTAATTGGCTTGAATGTTGCTCGTCTTTTGGGGGCTAAAAAAGTGATAGTGCATGCCGACTCACAAGTGGTGGTTTACCAGGTGACCGGCATCTTCGCTGCTAAGGGAGAACGACTAAAGAAATATTTTCATTTGGTTTGTGAAGCTCGAGATTACTTTAGTTACTCTTCCATTCAACAGATCCCGAGAGTCGATAATTGCCAAGTTGACCGTCTAGCTAGAATCACTTCCGAACAAATGGATGTCCCTTTCCCAGAAAATACTGAAGTAAGGCAAGCGGATATTCCTTCTATCGGGAATGAAATCTTCCAAGTAGAGACAAACCATCCCGCATAGGCTAAAGATATATTAGAATTTCTGCAAGAAGGTAAACTACCCAATGACACAAATGAAGCCAAAAGGATCAAAAATCGGGCCGCCAGATTCGTTATCTTGGAAGGGATATTGTACAGAAAGGAATTCTCTGAACCATTGCTCAGATGTTTATCGACTGAGGAGTCTCAGTATGTGTTAGCAGAAATTCATGAAGGTATTTGCAAGAGTCACTCTGGAGGAAGGGTTTTGGCTAACAAAGTAGGTCGAGCGGGGTATTACTAGCCAAACCTTTTCAGGGATTCAAAAGAGTTCACGCAAAAGTGTCTGCAATGCCAAATACATGCCAACATCTTACACCTCCCGCCTGTAGATTTGACATCTATAATGGCAGCCTGGCCATTTGCACAATGGGGATTAGATCTCATAGGTCCCCTTCTTGTGGGACGAAGAGGAGTTAAATTCATTATGGTAGCAGTTGATTATTTCAAAAAATGGGTCAAGGCAGAAGCATTGTCTACTATAACTTCTCAAGCCATTACCAAGTTCCTCTAGAAGTTTATTATGTGCCGGTTTGGCATACCCCAGTGTTTCATATCCGACAATGGAGGTCAATTCGACTCCTCGCACTATCGAAAGTGGTGTGCCGAGTTGAAGATCGAAGTGTGTTACTCATCGCCTGGACATCCGCAATCGAATGGTCAAGCAGAGGCGACTAACGAGACCATTTTATCTATCATTAAAAAGAAGTTAGGAAATTGTAAAGGAACATGGGCAAACGAACTCTCCAGTGTATTATGGTCTTATCGTACCACTGTTCGAACTCCCACGGGAGAGACCTCTTTCGCCTTTACAGATGGCAACGAAGCTGTCATCTCGGTAAAGATAGGAGTCCCTACGTCAAGGGTAAAAAATTTACATCCAGAAGACAATGAAATAAAGCTGCTACAACAATTAGACCTTGTAGAAGAAAGGCGAGCAGAGGCGGCTATAAGAGTAGAATACCATAAACGTATGGCTGAAAAGCGGTTCAACAGGCGAGTCAACCCAAGATCTTTTAAACCCGGAGACCTAGTGTTGTAGCGCACAGGAATAACCACCACTGAAGAACGCAAATTAGGAACTAAGTGGGAAGGACCTTACATATAAGCTTACAGATAGTGAAGGCAACGCTCTCTCTCACCCTTGGAATGCGGAACATTTGAAGAAGTATTATGTATAGTTCGGTTTTGTTTTACTGGAATTATATAATATGAAGATTGTGAATCCTTATCTTATGGCAAACATGTTCAGTCGTTACATGAGCGCCTCACGGACCGCGGGGTCGCCTGGGCTCTAAGCCTCGCCCCTCGATCCCCTCGCCGAAGGGAAGGAACTTGTTCCTTAGCTTTCGCCATCATTTGGACCGCGGGGTCGCCTGGGCTCTAAGCCTCACCCCTCGGTTCCCTCGCCTAAGGGAAGGAATCTGTTCTTTCGCCTTCACCATCATTTGGATCGCGGGGTCGTCTGGGCTCTAAGTCTCGCCCCTCAGTTCTCTCACCGAAGGGAATGAACCTGTTCCTTCGCCCTCGCCATCATTTGGATCGCGGGGTCGCCTGGGCTCTAAGCCTTGCCCCTCGGTTCCCTCGCCGAAGGAAAGGAACCTATTTCTTCGCCTTCACCATCCTTTGGACCGCGGGGTCGTCTAGGCTCTAAGTCTCGCCCCTCGGTTCTCTCGCCGAAGGGAAGGAACCTGTTCCTTCGCCCTCGCCATCCTTCGGACCGTGGGGTCGCCTGGGCTCTAAGTCTCGCCCCTCGGTTCCCTCGCCGAAGGGAAGGAACCTGTTCGTAAACCTTCGTCATCATTTGGACCGCGGGGTTGCCTAGGCTCTAAGCCTTGCCCATTGGTTCCCTCGCCGAAGGGAAGGAACTTGTTCCTTCGCCTTCGCCATCCTTTGGACCGCGGGGTCGCCTGGGCTCTAAGTCTCACTGCTCAGTTCTCTCGCCCAAGGAAAGGAACCTGTTCTTTCGCCTTCGCCATCCTTCCGACCACAGGGTCGCCTGAGCTCTAAACAACAAGGCAAGATGATGCTACCTACGAGTCGCCCACCAATCATCACACCCTAGTTAATAAGATACATGCTCGCTTAAACCTTACTCGCCAAATCTTCCTGGTGGCCGGATAATGGTAAGAACTTGTGTATTATTATAAATCTTTATCGTTAGTTTGATTACATACATTCATAAAGATTCGTGGGGTAGTACTGTCTCCAACAAATAATCATATTTGGTTGTTTAATAATTTAAATAACAACGTTCAAATTTATCACAAAAATGTGGCGAGTTGATCCAACCGCAAATACAATGAAGGTAAACATACAGAGAGATGAATGATGTACTAGGTAATGTTCTTTACAACTAAAATTTTATACAAATCTGTACAATATAGTTAACTATCAGGGAGGCAATCGTATATGACACTCTAGTGTGCCAATCTTGGCAACCTCTGCCTTTGCTATGGGGTTAGGAGTGAGGTGCCAGGGATCCATGCCGACCACATCAAAAGATGAGTTCCTAACAATTTCTTGCCTCAACCGCCTCAAACCCTCTACATAACCTTGGCTCCAGGCGGTTATGTAGAGAGAGCGATGCTGAGTTGCTTGACGCCCTATAAGCTTAAGCTCCACGTTCGCCTCGCCTAGTTGCCGAGAAAGAGTATCACGATCTAGCTCGGTTGTATCGACCTTGGCTCGGAGGGTCTCTAATTCCTCATTTTGAGTGGCACACGAGTGCTCTAAGATAGTCAAGTTAGACTTGAGACTACTCATCTCTTGAGTGGCGAGGGAGAGTTCGTTTTCCTTGAGAGCAAGTGTCTGCCCAATGGACTCTTGACCTCAAAGGAGGTTGTCCCTGCTCGCCTCTAGGATTCGGTTCCTCTCTTTTAAAGTCGTCACCTCTTCCAGCATGGATTCATGGATCTCTGAATAGTGATCCCGCTTCTCTTCTAGCTCCATAACGTTGGCTTTAAAAAGATCTCTATCTTCTGTAAGCTGGCCGACCGTATTACCGAGTTCTCGGTACTTCGCTTTTGCCTCTGAAAGCTGTTCCCAAGTCTTCTTTGCACTCCCTTTTAGTAACCTCGTCACTTCGAAACCGACTGACCCAACAATCTGGTCGGAAGCCTGGATAATAACAAACAATCAAAAAAAAAAAAAAAAGATCGAACTGAAGCAGAATTCTGAATGAATACCTACACCAAAAGTGACTGAAGTAGGCCGGCTATCATCCCCGCCTGCTCAAAATGGTCAGGAACAGAGATAGTGGGCGATGAAGGATGGGAGGGGTGTTGTACCGCGTGGTTAGGAGAAGATCCCATCGTCAATCTAGCGTCATCATTAGGGGACTGAAAAGACTCTCGCCTTATATTCTCGTCGGTTTCGGCGTGGGTAAAGTCTGGAACGGAGCGCCTTGATACCGAACGATGGTCCGTCTCCCCATGCTCGACCATCACCACATCTCACCCACTAGAACCCTGAGTTGAGGGACCTTCCTCGGGGTGATATTCCCCTCCCATTTCAAGGCGACCCTCTATAGGCGAAGAAGAATGTGCTGATTCAGGAACATCCTCCCGAACAGGAGCCCGCGCAGACGACAACACGGACACCTGGAAGTATGGAGTTCCTGCAACATAGGCGGGAGGGTTTGATAGGGCGTTTAAGAATGCCAATTTGACCTCATCTATATTTTGCTCAGAGGTCGAAGGCAGAGGTCTATCAACAGGAGGAGGTTGGCGATTTGAAGGCAGACACACCGCCAACGGATTTGGCGAACTGGCCTTCTGCCCTTCCATTGAAGGGGATCTGGTATGCTGGCTGTCCTCTCCACCAGTAGACGCCACGGGTATTGGGGAAGGTTGAGAAAAATGTACTGGTGAGAATTGGGCTCGACCTTCATATGAAGGGCGAGTAATCCTCACATTGTGGCGAGCCTTAACTCGCCTTTCTTGGGCGAAGGTAAGTGCCGGAGGCTCAGAAGTCTCCACAGCGGATCGCCCGCCATCTTCACGGCGAGACTTGGTACGCTTTTCTTGACGTTGAGGGGCGATGTGTTTACTAGCTACAATGGGGCGATCAGATGTTTCGGCAGTCGGTATATTGGAGAAATCTTGGAACTCGGCATAACCTCATCGCGGCTCGACCAAGTAAGTATTGATGTTTTGGTCGGTCAGGATAAGGTCGGATTCCAGGTGGTGAAAGTGGCACCGCGCCCAACGTATCACTATCTCCACCCGAGCTCGCTCCCTTTGATTTAAATCAATATCCAGAAGGGAGGATGGAGGTAGCTCGCCCCAATTGACCTGAATGGGAAATTTCCCTCTGGTCTCGTCCTCAGGGAATTGCCATTTGTCTCCCTTCACATAGAATTTTTTTTTTTTGGTAGTCTTTCACATTAGAGTATCTACTCTCGAGAGTGCCCAACTTAGTCTCACTATCTCGAGACTAAAAACCAACCAAGTTTAAGGTTGGTTTTCTAATCAAACGGTAGAGATAGAGGAACTCTCGAGCCGTTAGGTCAGGATACACCTCTCCTGCCTCCAACAACGCCGAACGGAATACTATGCATGAAGCCAGTAGTATTCGCCAAGCGTTCGATAGTAGTTGAGCTAGAGCCAAGCCCAGATAATAGAGGACTTCACGCACTGGTCGAATGAAAGGTAGACGCAGCCCGTTCTTGAACGTGGCTTCATATAGAAGCACATGCTGAGCCCGCCCTTCTGCGTCATAAGGACGCTCTCGAATGACTCCGAAACTAGCCGAAGCTAGAATATAGCCCAGATCACGAAGGTGTTGAATGGCTGAAGGAGGGTAAGAGGGTATCCATTGATGCCCAGTATAGATAGAACCAGCCTCCATTGAAACTTGATGAAAATGCGAAGAAAGGTCGGGTTAAAGAAGAGATAATACAAAGGGAAGAGGCAAATTTTCAAATGGCAAAGCAGTAATAAAAAGTGAACTATTATGGAAAACAGGTATTTATATTACACATGGTAATCGTTATGGGGAAGATAAATGATATAATTGGCACAATTTTCGGGAAGTGAAACGACACGACTGATAAATGTAGAGCGACTATGAAATGGCTACTCAGCGCGTGGATGGCATATCGCAATTAATGAAAAGGTAACTGGCAATAAGTATTCGGGAAATCACAAAGCTAGACGAGTAATGATGAAAATGATCCATAAATACGGTACACGATATTTCGTGTCATTATAACTAGAAAACTGCCTCCTTTTCACACGCTTAATAAGTAGAAGCCAAATCGTCACTATCTGAAAGCCAGCCAATGCTTACATGACTAATATGTCCCTATTCCGCCCATTCAAATTCACAAATTTAGACGATAAAAATGAAATGAATCCCAATCGAATTGTATTCGAATAAGATTTACGGGGTACTGTGAGGGGGTAATTGTAATAAAGAATAAGGTGACAGATGCCCTTCGAAGTGGCGCCCGCTTGTTACTCTTTTTTCAGAAACTTAAGAATTATATTATGTAGGATTCCTTCAGTTAGATTCTAATTCTTCCCTACTCAAACTGAATTCCTCCCATGTGAGCTCTTACTATACCCAGACAATAAATTTAGTAAGTTCGTCAGAGTTATCCCTGACACATTAACAGTGTGATGATCAGAAATCTTATAAACATTTAATGCCCGGCAGGATAACATATCACATTAAATGCAGATTGAAATAAATATCCAAAGATATCTACTGATTGCTTGAATATAATCGTATTAATGAAGATATTATTAAGAAGAAACAAAACCAATAAATGATATCAGAAAACCTAGGATATAAGGGAAAATGATCTACTCTCCGATATTCCTGAATAATTACACGTGTAAGTGATCAATACTTCAGCTCATATAAAAGGAAAAAATGGATCACTTGAACGAGGTACGAATATCTATCTAAAGTTTTCTTTAATTGTTGTCTTTAATCTATCCACATATTTCTCTAACAAAGGCATCGGAGAGTTCCAAGAGTCGAGGAACCCAACCCTCCATCTTTCTTGTTGCAAATTAGAACTGAAAATTGTAATTCAACCCAAGGATGCAAAACACACATCAACAGGGGAGGATGGGAAAGACGATTTTTGAGAGAATGAGATTCTGGGAAGAAGAGGGAGGGAGAATCATTGGGGAAGACAAGAGAGTGGGGACTGGTAGCCAAAACGTGTCATTTTCATCTAAGTCCAAAGTCCAAAGCACACCGTTTTATTTTACATGTAGGCAGCGTTTGTATACCGCTTGTAGATGCTGCTTGTCTCTAGTATTTTTGTTTTTGATTTTCTGGTGGAGAGCTTGATGTTTTAGTTCAAAAGTTGCTTCCTTCCTTGTAATTGGCGAATTAGTTGCTGCTTCTAGTTCTTCGTAGTTTTAAGAATCACTGGTGTGTGTAGTTACCAACGAAAAAACAAGAAAGCTGATTTGCTACTGTATTCCATTCTACCGGACGGCATCGGCAGGCAGAGAACGGGCCGGCAGTGAAAGGATGGTCAAGAGCTTGAGGTGTAGGTGACGTGTTGAGTGCTAATCGAACAACAGATGAGTTGAAGAATTTGGTGTGGTCAAGCTTAACATGTGTTTGTGAAATAGATGACGTGGTTGTCTCTTATTGGAGGGCTTTATTTTTGGCTTTTAAAGCCCAACCGGATCATAGCACCTCTCTTTACAGTTTTACCCGTGAAAAGGATTAACCTTGTACAACTCATGATCTAGGTAATTCTTCTGGAACCAAACATAACTAAGGAGCCCAGACTTCCTAAGCCTAACTGATCTCCACTCTCACACCAATTTTTACACTACATAATTGGCAGGTGAAGAAGACAATGTATTAAAGATTTTGCTGTATCAACACATTTGGGGACTCTTTGGTCACAACACAAAAAAACAACCATACTCGTGAGTAGGACCATCAATACAAAAGGTTGGAGCCATACCATTTCTGGCTGCATTCGCCCTTCTATATTTAAAAACATTCATGATAGAAAAGAAAACAGCAGAAATCCCATGAGAACCAAATGGTACTCGGTTAACTCCCAACATTACTTCCAACCTCAAAAAGGTTGTGACCTAAACAACTAGAAGTCCCTCAGAAACTTTAAAAACTCAATATTTACCATGCAAGTGTAAAGCTAGAGACCTGCTGTTGACAGACAGAAATGTTGCACCTGAACAGCATTGCCCACCAAAAAGCTACTTTACAATAATGGGCTTATACATTTTAACACACTCTAAATAGTCTACCAATAAGTTATAACTCATCTTTTGTTCGTGCATTGAGACATCTATGAAATAAATTGCAGTTCTACAATGGAAAAAAGAAACGAAAAGAAAAGAAAAGGTAATTGACATGGATTAAAAATTATGCTGACATAATCATGCTGAATGAGTGCCATGAGTCCGTGAAGCCCATATACCAAAGACAAGAAACCAAAAGACGAACAAGATTGCCCAGTAGCGTGCAGGTCCATACTTGATTCTGGTAAGCACAAACTGCATAATTCAAACGAAAAACCATCAGACGCAGATCACCATACAGACCTGAAAAAGTCTTAACATTGCATATTCCACTTCAAAAAGGCAGTTCCAACAAGAAACCCTATGATCATCGGTATATGGGGAGAAGAAAAAGAAAAAGAAAAAGAAAATAAATAATGTATAAGAAAGAAAAATCTATGTTACAGTTTCAGGCTACATCTCAAAGGGGAGCAAAAATCTCGGCATTTATACCACATTTGTTCTTCCCTTTCCCTCAATAATATTTTTTGACAAGTTTTCTTTCCTCAATAATAAGAAACACCTGGAGATGTAAAAAGCCTCTTCTGTTCAATAATGGATACACTTACATAGAAAGATACCCTCAGCTTTTATTTTTTGATAAGTAATAAGAAATTTTATTCCAAATAAATACGTATAACCAAGTACACAGGAAGTATACAAGTGAGAATACCTAAATACAAGCTAAAGAAAAACAAAACTTAGACAAAAACATTACAAGTATTCCCATCTCTTACAAGGTTCTTCACCCAAAAACTTAAAAGAGCTAATGAAAAAATCTCTAACTTCACCCATAGTACATTCGTGATCATTGAAACACCTCCCATTCTCTCTAACCATGAACACCAAAACAAACACAAGAGGATCATTCTCCAAAATTCTGCAGTCTCCACTAACCATTGAACCATTAGCTTTTATCCATTAGCAATACTGAAAAGGTTGCACGTTCATATGGCTTGTGTAATATTCTATGTACATTATGTATACAAGAATCAACAGCATTATGGATAGACAAAACCTCTATTTTAAAGTGGAAGCCAAAAAACAGCATGACCAAAATGAATGAATGAAATTGACTACCGTAGACCAGAATACAATGCCCTTTTGACAAAAGCTCTATTCTACCCCTTCCTTAAATAGTCCCTTGCTTTCATCTTGCTGCACAATTTAATCTTTGAAACTTGTTTTCCTCCCACTAAATCACTCAACACTTCCTCATTTGCCTCATTCCCTCAATCTGAGTTGAGACAGTTACAATATAGGAAGCTGATCATTTGAGCAGAGATGAAGGTTGGCAGGAACACAAGTACAAAAAAAAAGGGAATGAACGTTGAGGATTTTACCTACCCATAAAGGGGAAAAAACCTCAGATTTTGATGATCCCAATCCTTTGGAATTTTTTGTTATTGAAATTTCTGCTAAAGGAACTGTACTACTCATTTGCACATTGTTAATCCAATGTTATGAGTAGGCTTGATATGTGCATGCGAGTTAATGCATTGTACACAAAACAAGACCTAAGCTTCCACTTATTAATGTGCGAATTCCAAGAGTGAACAATGTACTTTTATAACCCAAAGCACTAATCTTTATATTATAAACACATATGAACTTCAGCTTCTGAGAAGAAATGGAAATATGCCAACAAGGAAAAATAACGCCACTTAACCTGGAACAAAAAAGAAAAAGAAAAAACCTAATTCAGGCACACATACTAAGGCCTTATTTGGTTTCACAAACCAATCAAATCATCTCATCTCATCTCATCTCATCTCAACATTCCAATACTATTGAAACACAAATATTTTTTAATTTCAAATTTTCAAAATTTCAACCTTTTCATCTAATCATTACCTAATTATTACAACTTTCCCAAATTTCCAAACAAAACACAAAAAACAATTGAAATTTTTCAAAAAACAAAAATTATATTCTAGCCCTATTTTAACTTTATAATTTTTTTTATTCAACTTTTTCTCTCTACTTGCCCGAAACCCCATAAAAATCTTAACTCAAATCATTTCACTATTATTCACAAATTATCTCACTACCATTCACAAATTTCTTATCTCATCTCATCTATATAATCAAACAAGGCCTAAGTTGCTCTTATATATATTATTGAATGGAATCTGAGGTTTTCGCTACAAAACCTAGCTTGAAACTATAGTAGGCCCTATTCTAACAAGAAAAATTCTATATAAATTCCACACTTTGGGACTCCCTACGCACGACTTGAAACGATCATTAATAATCAAAACGTTAAGCTTCCATGAAGTAGAGTAAACACATGAAAAAATCAAGCCAAAAATCAGATTTTCAGTTTCTACTGCAGACTTCAGAGATTTCCAGTCTTCCCAAAATAATTAAAGTCATCATCGCCTTCAGATCACGATTGTCGTCACCTTCATCTGTGTGAGACCATCGTCCCAATCCTCAGCTCAAAGCCTCCTTCCCCATCCTCAGCAAGGTAAATTTTTCAGTGGAACCATACATTTCTTTGAGATTCCGGAACCATAAATTTTTCAGTGAGATCTGTAATTTTGCTCTTTATGTTCTTTGTAACTTTGGGATTCTGGTTAGTGGATTGGGAAATGGAATGGGGGAGCGATAGGGAGAGTTCCCAAGCTACAGAATGCACCAGATAAGCATTTTTCAGGTTTTATTTTAAGATTGAGACTTAAGATAATTTGACTACGTAGTGGCAGTGAAAATCCTGGAAGTTCAAATTGTATAGAAACCACAAATCACTGCCAGTAATCAATAGGAAGTAGTGAAATTTGAGCAAAATATAAAAAACCAAACAGATTCCTTACGTGGTTGGTGGTGGAGTAGGTCAATGGTGGTGGATAAGATCAGTAATGGCGGAGAGAAAAAAGATTGTCACTTCATCGGACAGAGAGGAAGGAACATTTTTTGAGAAGCAAGGCGATGTTATGTTTCAATTTCAGAAAATAAGACGGGCAATATGGTCTTTACATAGTGGACTGCAAGGGAAGTCCCCCATCTGGGACTGTACCTAGCATGACTCTATGGAGTTGTTTTCTTATTCAACAGTTAGAATAACTGTCTTAGGATCCTGTTTTTCACTTTTATTATCCTTCTGTCTCCCATAAAAAAAAAACAAATGGCCAATGCCTTTGGACAGCACCATAGCGATAGAGGATCGGAGTTCTATAATCTAATGTATTCTAGTACCCATTGATCATCAAGAAAGTCAAACATCTGTCAATACACTATAGCAAATGCAAATGATCATAGTAAATGGGGGGGGGGGGGGACCAGAAGCATGTTCACAAATGGTAATCTACTTACAAAGCGAAAGAAAACCACAATTGTTAGAGCACAGATGCCTCCAAGGAGAATATGAAGGCCACTTCTGGCAGTTTTCTGCACATCAGGTGGAATCTATCAAATATAGTGCACAATAAAGACATTGTGACTTACTAAAAAAAAAAAAAGACATGAAAATTTAAATGATAAATACAAGAAGCAATCTCAAAACCAATATGGAAGCATTTACTTTGGAGTTAATAGCAACACCTTCTGACAAAAATTTTTAGCAGTCTATATGGTCAGATACCTAGTTTCATTGTCTATTTTACACGTTCTCCTGCCATGGGTCACACATACAAAAGCAAAAAAGCACCAATGCTGCATTACATAAATTCCACCCTCAACTCCTTAACCATCAAAGCATACAAAGTTAAGACATTAGCTCATCACTAATAAACCAGAAAAAAACATAATGAAGCCAAGAAAGACATGCATCCTAGCACTTGAAATACTTCACAAAACTGATGTCCAGGACAGGAGGCATCCAGCTTATATAGCTGTTAATATTCTAGATCCTGTAGACTCAAAAGCTCACAAAACTGATGCAAGGATGCATGTCTTCTTGACTGTTAATATTCTAGTTCCTGTACAATTGGGATCTGAGCTTCATATATATCCTTTGAGGCATCTTGAGTTTTGGGGCAGATGTTAAACATATTGATTCCATATCTTCTTGACATGGATTCCTCCTTATTGGTATGCATGTAGGTAATTTCAAACAAATGCATGCAAGTAAAACGCATTTGTGTGGACTGTAATAGCATAGATCCGGCATGACTTCCTCATAAAAGTGGTTATACAAGCAATTTATATTACACTCCATTTGGTGCATTATCAAGAAAAAACATACTGAAGAAAGAAGA
This sequence comes from Platycarya strobilacea, assembly GCA_036898215.1. Lineage (NCBI taxonomy): Eukaryota > Viridiplantae > Streptophyta > Magnoliopsida > Fagales > Juglandaceae > Platycarya > Platycarya strobilacea. The sequence goes on along the minus strand of CM072546.1, from coordinate 19,455,029 downwards.
GCAAACAGGAAAATGAGAGTGGTTCACTTTTTTGGATATAAAAAGAAAGTGGAGGAAATTAAGGAGAAGGAAAAAAAAAGTTTAAGAATCTTCTTCTCCTTACACCTATTGTTGTCTCTCTCTAGATCTCCTAGGCTGGAGAGTAAATTCTAGTGTGGCCGAGAGGAAAACCAAATGTGGTCTTATGTATGTTTGTGTCTTGAAGATAATCGCCAAACATACCATTTGATACAAATTCTGCCAATTAAGGAGAAAAGAGGGAACATCGAATTCACAACAAACTATCAGACAGAAATTGAAAGTTGGCACATTTGTCAAGTCAGTAGCATGTGGCAACCCCAGGCCAACAGCAGGACAAAGAATTAACATGATAATGCACACATACACAGTTATAGACAGAGAAACTATTCTTTTCTTTATCAAAAAGTGGGGTGTGGGGGAGAGGGTCGGGGAATGATATTCTGTCGATTTCCTTTCATTTTCCATCACGTCATGATCTTCTTGAATGGCACAAGTTGCATATACTTGTGCATGTACTTTAGTGCAAACCAAAAGAGTTAAATACCTTTACACATAAGATGAGCTAATAACCAAACTAATTGAATTTTCATGCGAATGCAAAGTTCCCTGTCTGCACTGTCTTAATACACTAAAAAAGAATGCTTAATCTACCATACCTTCCCAATGCTTAGGAAGAAGAATGTACCTTCCCAACCCGAGGTGCAATAAGCCATGCAAGAGTAACAGTAAGAAGTCCTGTAGCAAGCAGAATCCCAGTACCTTCCACGGCCCACTTGGTTGCAGGATGTTCATCAGGAACAACATCTTCAGAGACAGTATTCAAAGGTTGTTCAGAAACAACCTGTGAAACTGCAGCAGAATTATTGTAATTAATATTATTATGTGGAATAAACCACAATGAAATCTCACTAAGCCGTTGCCTTCGAATGGCAGCAACAGCATCGGGATCTACACCTTGATTTGTAAGCGATGGTGCAGGACTGGGTTCCCCACTAGCAGTCCTTTCTCTCAATGCTTCAAATTCCTTTAAAGAACCCACAACCTTTTTGAAGTCTGCAGTTCTAATGTTTTTTGCAACACATCCACAGATTTCACAAACAGTAGATCCATGGTTAACGAACCATTTTAAAGCACAAGCATAGTGTACTAAAGCAAGGTCATTTTTGCAAGAACAACCAAGCTCTACCAATGTGTCTTGGTGGTGACACGAACCCATCTCCAAATCTGTATTACAAATGAAAACCTGCCCATCAGGGCCAATAAACTCCACAAGCCCGCGTTCTCTTCCACCATTATTTTTTAGAGAAAATTTATTTTCAATCTCTTTGATTACTTCCTTTCTATCAGGCCGAACCTCCCCATAGCTTTTACTTGCATCTTGTGATGGAAGAGAGATGCCCAAAAATCCTAAAACAGCATCCCCCATTTTGTCAGATTCAATACATTGGCACACACGACAACTTGGCAGGCCTGCCTCCTTTTCAAAACTATGATGTGGGTGAGACCCTGATTCTTCACTCTTGATAGAAGAGCAATCCTCATTGTTGACTCCATCCAACACATGTTCTTTTGCCATTGAATTAAAAAAATCAACGGATTCAAACAAGCAAGTTGCAGATTATTGTCCCATTTGACTTCAATAAATTTCACTTGACTGAAGTTCAGAAGACCAATGTCCCCATTGTGAGCATATTAGACAAAAAGTGGCTAACAGTGCACCATAAACTGACAAGCGCATAAAACGTCCGTTCCAACTGTGAAAGAAAACCAAGACTTTTAGCATAACTTAAGGCTGTGGTGCAAGAGAGAGAGAGAGAGAGAGAGAGAGAGAGAGAGAGAGAGAGAGAAGACACATGGAGAATATATCCAATGTTCTATCTCCAAATTCCTATTTCAGAACTATGATGGAATGAAAATTCATTCTTTATAGGTAAAAATTTGACATGAAAAATCATTTTACAGTGACTTGAGGCACATCACTCTCTAAAGCACCTTTATTAAACACTTTGGTAAATGCACTGACGTGTTAAAACAATTCATCAATAGGAATTAATCGCGAAAGCATCCAAAAGATGTACTACACCTCCCCCACCACCGAAGACACAAAAAAAAAGATGACTATTTCAAGAATTATACTCATGGTCAGTGAAAATTTCTTTATTTACTGTTATTCTGCTAAATTGATTTCTTTTAATAAGTACTTGTTCCACTAAATTGAATTAGACTACAGAACTCTCACTCTTTATCAATTTAATTGTTACAGTCTTTTATTTTGGTACAACAATCATACACATCAAGATCATCCTTGTTAGGAGCCTATTTATGAGTTTCCCGACTTAGAAGTTCAATGCAAGAAATTGGCCACATAAAAAAATTTCACCTTACCAGAATAAGTATGTTAAGCAATGTACTTCATACCATCTTATTTGACCTAAATAACCGCTTTAAACTAGGATAAGTCATACCGTATCGCTGTAACACTTCAAAATGCATTAATGGAAGTTTCACCAATAATAAAAGCATGTCAAGTACTGTGATAGACAATTCAGTTGTATATTATGTGGTGTACTTGGTTAGAAAGGAATGAGTAGTACTTTGAAGATTGGGAGCACAGAATGGCAGAGCTTCAGAATTTTTTTGTACACACATTATTGCTTTGGTTTTCAGCCATTGTGCTTAATGGAAACAATGCTCATGACTTCCTGTCCTTAATGTATTGATGCTAGAATATATTTAGATGTTCTAAAGTGACAAATTTTTTTGGTAATTTCAGTTTTGCCAGTGTTTAATCTCTAAATTTTTTGGTAAATTTGGTTTTCTCAGAATAGCATTGTGTAACATTCTTTTGCCTCAGATTTTATTTCTTGGCTATGGATTCCGCTCCTATGTGTGTCAAACTTACCGGCCGAGCTTATAGCACTACCCAATGTTATAGTTGCAAGGGCTTTGGTCACATTGCCATCCACTATCCGAAGAATTTTTGTGACTATTGCAAAAAATCTGGCCATATTATCAAGTATTTTCCAATCAAAATTGTCCAATCCAACCTCCTTGTGCCAATTACGCCTCGTTTTTGGTGTGAAGCATTAGCTATTGCTGTCCATTTAATTAATCGATTGCCCACACCAGTTTTACATGATGTTTTTTCATATTCCATACTATTTGGTCACACACCTAACCATTTTGATTTGCATATTTTTGGTTGTGTGTGTTTCGTTCATTTCTACCACGCGAAAGACATAAATTGATTGCTCAATCTGTTAAGTGTGCTTTTCTTGGCTATAGTTAAACTACAAAATGATTTCTTTATTATGATCCTAATGCTCAAATATTTCCAATTTTCAGGAATGGTTTGGTTTTTGAGAAGTAGCAATTTTCTCTCTCATGTCAATCCTATTTCACCTAATTTTTCAATCCTTCATGATAAGTCTAAGTCCTTACCTATGCCAAATCCTAATACCTCTTATTCTCCAGTGGCTCGATTTAAACCCGGTCTTGTCTACACTCGACATCATCATTACCCTTTGGCCAACTCTTCTATGACTTATCAAGATTCTCATTCTCCAGTACCTGATCCAACATCCACCATAACTTCTGTTGCTTTTGTTCCTAGGAAATCTACCAGTGTTCTCACCCACCAGATTGGTATGGTTTTTCTTCCCCTACTTCTATGAATGCTACTTTAGCTTCCATTGATATCCCCTCTTCTTACAAGTAGGCTATGGAACATAAGTGCTGGAAGGAAGCGATGCAAATAGTACTTGATGCACTTATGGATAATCAGGCCTGGGATTTGGTACAATGTCCTCCTTCAATTAAGCCAATTGGTAGTAAATAGGTATACTCTGTCAAGCTTTGTTCAAATGGCTCACTGGAACGATAAAAAACTAGATTGGTTGCTTTGGAAAATCGTCAAGAGTATGGCATAGATTGTGATGAGACTTTTGCTCCGATTGCCAAGATGGGGCTGGTTGTCCAAACTCTCGACGTTCTACTACTGGATGGTGTATCTTCCTAGGGGACTCTCTTATCTCTTTAAATTGTAAGAAACAATATTATATATATAGTCATCTATAGAGGCTGAATATCGAGCAATGTCTGCTGCATGTTAAGAAATTATATGGTTGCGTAGTATTCTTTTAGAACCCGGGCTTGCCAATACAGTTTTTCATGAACGTATGAAGCACATCGAGGTTGATTGTCATTATATCCGAGATGCCTATGAGTAAACTATCATTCTCTCTCATGTACCCACTGAACACCAAATAGTTGATATCTTCACCAAAGCCTTGACTTCACAATGGTATCAATACTTAGTTAGCAAGTTGCTACTAGTCGATTCACTAGCATCAATTTGAGGGAGGGTATCAAAGAAAAATAGGATTTTCTTTACTATGATGTGGCAATCTCTTTTATCTTGTATTTAAATTATTTGTACAGATTTAGATAAGATAAGTTTTGTAACCCTAGAACTATTATTTTTTTAATGAGAATGAAACACCTCAATTGGGTACTTCGGCCAATTTTGACACACGGGCTATCCTTTTTTATTCTTATCAATAAAATTTACTTCTTACTTATAATAATAAAAAATAAAATAAAAAAGCATGTCAAGAAATGATTCATAGAATGTTTGCCTTCACAGTCTGAAATAATGATTTCCTTCCTTAATTTTAAGATTCTGTTCTTATAAAAAAAAAATTAAGATTTTTTTTCTTGGTTGTCAATTTCTGCAAAATACAACATTAAAATTTTATTCCATTGAAGGAACGACCTAAATACAAACCCAAGATGGCATGTATGTAAGAAAAACTCTTGTATGCCATTGTTAATGTCTTAAATCAAATAATGTAGACACTCGAAATGTTCTCATGAACAGCTTGTTAAAACTCTAATTCATCTGGGAATGTCATAAGTATCATTTCACTTTTACCGTAGAAAAAATTTAGAACAAAAAGAAGTATGGAAATCTTCTGAATTGAAGGATTGCGCCGGTAGATTCTCAAACCTGATTCAAACTCTTGAAAAGATCCCCATCCCAATCTAGCACACTGACCCAGTGAACCCACTCCCCCCTCTCTCAGAAACAATACTTTCAGCTTTAAATGCATACAATTTAATCCATCGGATCAAATTCCTCGAGAATCAGGCAATAGTGCTAAAGAATTGAAATAAGGAGGCGGCAATTGACCAGTGCGCAATATATTTCTTTAAAGAAAATCAACAAAGCGATGGATCACGGTCGTGAACAAAACCCAAAACCATAAATCATGAAATGAAGCCAAACCGATTATCAACAGGATGAAATGTGTCGGTAGAAAACGGAAACAAACGAAAGTGAAAGAAAAACTAACCTCTCTCTTAAGGCGCGCACTTAGCTTGGGAGAAGGAGAGATGGGCATCAGATACCCGGAGATCGAGCACTTAAATCAATCATAACTAAAGCAACTTCCAGCCTCAAGATTCTCTCACTAATATGGGGATCTCTATCTGTCTCTATACTCTTGTGCAGTGGATGTCCCTACTCACCAAAGAACACAAAATGTGTCGCATATATACTAAGCGCATTCTTCTCGAATTGTATAAAATTATCTTTAAAAAAAAAAAAAAGTATATATGTTATAAAATTAAAAAAAAAAATTATTATTCCAATAGAGAAATAAGAAATTCTTTAAAACTCTTAAAAACTAAAATTTTCTTCTTATTTTATATTTTCTTATGAATTTCATTACAACTGAAACCCCTATTTAGGCCTTGAAATTACTATGCAAGTCATTATTCAAGATTTAAAATAATAATGATAGGGTCATTCACATAATTTGGATTGTAGGACAGGAGGCGGCAGCCGTCCCACCAATTCTGTTTCATTACACTCTCCCTTGAATGACTACCCATAAAAAATTTGTCTCGTTAAAACATTGCCAAAGAAAAATCCAATAGGAAGAAAAACCAATGACGAAGGAAAAAAAGTACAGTCTTCTTATGTATCTACAAACGCTTTAAGATTACCTCATTAAAACCTTGTAAAGGAAAACCCAGTAGGACAAAACTTTAGTAAAGGAAAATGAGTACAATCAGCTCAAGTCTTTTACTCCCCTAAAAAGTGCATAATAATAGATTTTTGAGTTTTCTCATTCCAATGTTATGCACAATCTTCTTGAATGTCAAAGTTGGTAACACTTTTGTGAATAAATCTGTCAGATTATCACTAGATCGTATCTGCTTGACATCAATTTCACATTTCTCTTGAAGTTCATGAGTATAAAAGAATTTAGGTGAAATATGTTTGGTTCTGTCACATTTGATATATCCTACTCTGATTTGAGTGATACAAGCAGTATTATCTTCATATAAAATTATTGGGTTATTATTGATCATGGGAAGTCCACACTTTTCCTGGATATGTTGAATTACTAATCTCAGCTAAATACACTCTCGACTTGCTTCATGAATAGCAATGATCTCTGAGTGATTTGAAGAAGTAGCAAATAGTATCTGCTTAACAGATCTCTATGATATGGCAGTATCTCCATAAGTAAATAAATATCCAGTTTGAGATCTACCTCTATGTGGGTCTGAAAGATAACCTGTATCTGCATGCCCAATCAATTGTGGACTTGATCCACGTTGATAAAATAATTTCATATCAACCATACTATAAAAGTAACGAAGGACATGTTTAATGCCATTTCAATACCTTCGAGTTGGTGCAGAACTATATCTTGCAAGCAGATTAACTGAGAATGTAATATCTGGTTGATTGCAATTTGCAAGATACATCAAAACTCTAATTGCACTGAGATATGGTACTTCAGGACCAAGAATTTCTTCATCGTCATCACAAGGACGGAATGGATCATTCTTCACATCAAGTGTTCGAACAATCATTGGAGTACTCAGGGGATAAGATTTGTCCATATAAAAATGCTTCAGGACTTTCTCAATATACATGGACTGATAAATAAAAATTTCATTTGGCAAGTACTCGAGCTACAGGCCGAGACAAAATTTTGTTTTGTCAAGATCTTTTATTTCAAATTCATTCTTTAAATATATAGCGGTTTTAGAGATCTTTTCAGTAGTTTCCATAATATTTAAATCATCAACATAAATCGCAATAATGACAAATCCGGATTCTAATTTCTTAATAAAAACACATGGGCATATAGGATTATTTTAAATCCTTCTTTCAATAGATATTCGCTTAAGCGATTATACCACATGCGTCCGGATTGCTTCAACCTATATAAAGATTATTGTAGTCTAATAGAGTATATATTTCTCAATGTACTTGTAGATACTTCAGGCATTTTATATCCTTCAGGGATTTTCATATATATGTCATGGTCTAAAGATCCATATAAATATGCAGTGACCACATCTATCAACCGCATTTCTAATCCTTTTGTAACAACCAAACTAGTCAAAAATCAAAATGTGATTGCATCCATAACGGGAGAATATGTTTCTTCATAATCAATCCCGGGTTTCTGCAGGAATTCTTGTGTGACAAGCCGTGCTTTGTACAGCACAATTTCATTTTTCTCATTACGTTTTCGTACAAATACCCACTTATATCCAATAAGCATTACACCCTTTCGTGTTTGGACAACAGGTCCAAATACTTCTCGCTTTGCTAGCGAATTTATTTCAGCTTCAATAGTTGCTTTCCATTTTGGCCAATCATTTCTATGTCGACATTCTTCGACGATTTTTTATTCACTTTCTTCATTACTTCTAGTAATGTCAAGGGCCATTTTATATGAAAATATATTGTCGACAACAATTTTATTTCTATCCAGAATTTCTTCAGTGTTCATGAATTGTATTGAGATTTCATTATTTTCAGGTACCTGTTCCTCTTCAGGGGAAAACATTTCATGACACACATCTTTAGGAGATCCATTTTTAAGAGATTTATACTCTTCAGGAGTTTCCTCTTCAGGAGGTTCTGGAATAGAATATTTGAGTTCTTTAGGAGCGCCAATTATATTTGTAGCCTGTATTGTGGGTATGTGTTCTTCAGGAACACCAAATTCATTTTGTATTCTTTTTCTTCTGGGAATTTTGTCTTTTGCACCAATAGGTCTTCCACGCTTCAGGCGTGCTTTAGACTCACCTATTGCTGTTTTGACAATTTGTCCTTTAGAGATTTCAATCTTTGCTGGAGCATTAACAGCAGGAATATAAGATTTTACTATACCTTTAGTGTCAGTAAATACATCCGATAATTGATTTGCAACATTTTGTAAATGAATAATCATCTGAACTTCTAGTTTACATTCATTTGTAGGAAGATCAAATTGAGATAGGATCTTATTATCCCAAATAATATCTTGTCGTGCTTTAGGCATTAACTTTTTTTTATCCATTAATGGAAAATTGGATTCGTCAAAATGACAATTCTCAAAACGTGTTTTAAACATATCCCCTGTATGAGGTTCAATGTATCTAATAATAGATGGAGAATCAAAACCAACATATATCCTAAGTCTACGTTGAGGGCTCATTTTTGTACATTGTGAAGGTGCAATTGGAACATATACAGCACATCCAAGAGTACGAAGATGAAAAATATTTGGTTGTTGACCAAATGTAAGCTGTAATGGAGAATATTTATGATATGCAGATGGTCTAATGTGAATTAGTGCTGCATGAAGTATAGCATGTCCCCAAACAGAAACAAGTAGTCATGATTTCATAAGTAAAGGTCTAGTGATTAGTTGAAATCTTCTGATCAAAGATTTAAGTAAACCGTTTTGTGTGTGTGTATGGACAATAGGATGTTTAACATCTATTCCTATTGACATGCAATAATCATCAAAAGATTGAAATGAAAATTCACCTGCATTATCCAATCGAATGGTCTTAATTGGATATTTAGGAAAATGTGCTCGTAGTTTGATTATCTGAGCAAGAAATCTAGCAAATGCAACATTTTTAGTAGAAAGCAGACAAACATGTGACCATCAAGTAGATGCATCAATCAAAACCATAAAGTATCTAAAAGGTCCACTTGATGGATGAATAAGCCCACATATATCTCCGTGAATCCTTTGTAAAAAGGATGGAGATTCAATAATGACTTTTGAGATAGATGGTCTGATAATCAACTTACCTTGAGAATATACAGAGCACAGAGATTCATTCGATAGAAATATCTTTTGATTCTTTAAGGGATACCCATGCGAATTTTCAATAATTCGTCTCATCATTATAGATCCCGAATGTCCAAAACGATCATGCCAAGTCATAAATATTTTAGGGTCAATGCATTTCTGGTGCATTACCACGTATGATTCAATTGTTATCATTTTTGTATAATACAATCCAGAACATAGAGCAGACAGTTTTTCTAATACGAGCTTCTAGCCCGATATTGTTTTAGTAATAAGAAGATGTTTTTTACTGCCTTCATTAGTCGTTTCGATATGGTAATCATTACGACGTATATCTTTGAAACTCAATAAATTTCTTCTAGATTGTGAAGAGAATAGGGCATCATCAATATAAAATTTGGTGCCATTAGGCAACACAATATAAACTCTTTCGAAGCCTTCAATTAAATCTGATGAGCCTGATATAGTATGGACATAGGCTTTACTAAGTGTTAAATTTTGAAAATATTTCTTTTTTTTAAAATTGTGTGAGTTGTAGCACTGTCAGCTAGATATATATTTTTATCATTCAACTCAAAAATAAAAACCTCATCAATGTGATCAATGATTCCACAAAAATATACAAAATTTTTATTACAGATAATAGAAAGAAAATACATTAATTGAGTGGAACACTTCCATCTCCAATTAAGTGGTCAATATTACCTTCAGGATGATTAAAGAAATCAGAGATATCAAGATGAGTAACATCTACATTTATTAAATCTAATAAATCATCTGATGGTTGTACTAAATTTGTTTCATACATTTTATTCTTTCCTTTAATAGATGCTTGATATAAATTAGCTGAGTGACTGGCCGTACGACAGGTACGTGACTAATGTCCAGTCATTCTACATCTATGGCACATCTTTTCACTTTTCTTTGAAGAATTATTCTGGGGATTTTTACCCCTTTCTGAATTGTACCACTTCTAGTGATATGGTATATTATTATCCCTTTTAATGTTGTCACTTCTGGGACCAACATTTATATAATTTCTCCTACCATGTCCACGCCTCCGATTTCTTCTAAATGATGCACCATTCACTTCTAAAAATGATGCAAACCTATTATCATTTACTTCAGGGAATGATATTGAGCCAGTAGAGCGTAACTGGTGGTTTGCTAATAAGAGCTCATTGTTCTACTCAGATACTAGAAGACATGATATAAGTTCAGAATATTTTTTGAACTTTCTCTCTCGATACTGCTACTGCAGGAGCACATTCGAGGCATGAAATGTAGTATAAGTCTTCTCTAACATATCATCATCGGTGACTTTTTCACCACATAATTTTAATACTGAGCTTATTTTAAAAAATGTGGAGTTATACTCACTAACACTTTTATAATCTTGTAATTTCAGGTGCAACCAATCAAAACGAGCTTTTAGGAGGATGACAGTCTTCTGGTGTTCATACCTCTCCCTTAAACTGTTCTACAAAATATAGAGATCTTTTATTATAAGATATTTAGTTTTCAATTCTTCGTGAAGATGGTAGCGAAAGAAAATCATTACTTTAGCACGGTCCTGCAGGGATGTTTGATTTCCTTCTTTAATCGTTTCACCCAGGTTCATCGCATCAAGATGAATTTCAGCATCAAGTATCCAGGATAAATAATTTTTTTCAGATATGTCAAGAGCAAAAAATTTCAATTTTGTAAGATTTGCCATTTTCTACACATATAAATAATGAAATAAATATGTGTATATCAGAAAATATATTTATAAATTTACACAGATAATCATCAATAAAATATATCAAAAACTGCAAATAATATATTGAAAAACTTACAGAGGAATAAGGCCACTAGCTTTTGAATTGGTAGAACCGTCGTACTGATAATGTGTTATAAAATTAAAAAAAACTACTATTGCAAGAGAAAAATAAGAAATTTTTTGGAACTCTTAAAAACTGAAATTTTTTTCTTTCTATGTTTTCTTATGAATTTCATTACAACTGAAGTCCCTATTTATAGGTCTTGAAATTACATGTAAGTTATTATACAAGTCACTACGCAAGTCACTATGTAAGATTTAAAATAATAGTGGTGGGGTCATTCACATAATTCTAGTGGTGGGACAAGGGGCAGCAGTCGTCCCACCAATTCCATTTCATTACAATATATTTATTATTATAAAATTAAAAATGAAATTACTACTATTGCAAGAAAGAAATATAAAACAAACTCTTAAGTACTCTCAAGAACTAAAACTTTCTTCTCTTTCTATATATTTTCTTATAAAATTTATAACTGAAACCCATATTTATAGGTTTTGAAATTACTATACAAATCACTATGCAAGATTTAAAATAATTATATTGGGGTCATTCACATAATTTAGTGGCGGGGCAGGGGGCGGCAGCCACTCCCCTAATTAATTCTTAACACTCCTCATTGAATCACCACCCATAAATAATCTGCTTCGTTAAAACCTTGTCAAGGAAAAATCCAGTGAGAAGAAAAACTAATGGCAAAGGAAAAAGAGTACAGTATTTTTATGTATCCACAAGTATTTTAAGATTGCCTCGTTAAAATCTTGTAAAGGAAAACTCAGTGGAACAAAAACCTTAACGAAGGAAAAAAAGTATAATCAGCACAATTTTTCAGGACACTTACTCCCCCTAAAAGGTGTATGACAATAGATTTTTGAGTCTTCACATTCCAATATTCTGCACAATTTTCTTGAATGTCACAGTTGGTAATACTTTTGTGAATAAATCTACCAGATTATCACTGGATCATATCTTTGATATATCTTCCTCTGATTTGAATGATACAAGCAGCATTATTTTATAATCTTTGAGTGATTTGAAGATATGACAGATACAGATAACTCTATATCTCCATCTGATATTGTCTATGTTGGCACTTCAAGGCATTACGAGTTTAAAATGCATCGGATAAAGTAGAGAGAATCTCATATAAGGTGCTTGACAGACTTAATAAAAATCTGAAATCTGCAATAATACTTAAACTCCCCCTAAAAATCTGTGTCAATTTTTCAAGTAATAAACAATCATGATTTCAGCATATATAACAAAGTATTTAAACAAGATTCCCATCTAAATAATGCATTGGAGGGAATATCTTAATATTCTCATCTAAAATTTTCTCCCCTTCATTTGGCGTTATTAGGGAGAACTTGTTTATATACGGCAAAAATAGTATTAGAAACCATCTATATATGATAAAAGCTGTAAAAACTTGAGATCTAATATTATCGGTTCGGCGAAAAATTAAATCCGCTTAACATTGTTGTAAACAGGATCTTAAAGAGATTTGAAGGCTTCGGTTTGCTATTTAAATATAACTAGTTTACCAGCAAAAGATCTCACATTCTTTATGAATCCAGCTGTTGTTCATCCAGAATGATATTATGTCTGATATAAATTCTTTTGTTAATGATGTCCCATATTTGATCATGAATCTTTTATACCTCAACCACTCATCTTTTCTCCTGAGATTGTAAATACCATGATAGGAGCAGAGATATATCTTTCTAGTAAATCTGATCCTGAAATTGTTGCAGCATCAAGAACTCTTAGTGCTCAATATGCTGCCTTTTTTATAACCATATCTCAGACGCTACTGGCGAGAACGTGTGAGGTTGATCATCTTAAAAATCAAATATTTGAGTTGCATCAAACGCTTACAACTAAAGATAGAAAAAATAAATATTTAAGACAAGAAAACATGAAGCTGAAAAAACTTGTAGACTGGTATTCTCGTGACCTGAAAACACGAGTAGAAGAACTGGAACGAGAGAGAGTTCAGATACAAAGTCAACAATAGCAGCTAACTGTAGAGGTTCAACATTTACAAGAAAATATGAATAGTTGTAATTAATCTCGTTGGCTTTTGAAATTATGCATCCAACATATCTTGTAAAGTGAGATTTGAAGAGATGATGGTTTGTCTTGTTCTTATTTCTATTTCTATAAGAACCGTCTTTAGTTTCATTTAGTACGCATCAAATCTTCTTCTCATATCTATAATTCATCTGTATTTGCATTCTTATTTTACAAAATCTCAATGGCTCATCAATTTCCTTTCAATCCTTTCAATATTTCACACGATCAACATATGAGGTATCATTTACCTCAATTACAAGTTGTTCCTACATTTTCCGCAGGTGCCATGTTGCAGCAAGCGAATGATCTGGCTAATAAGTCAGATTGTGAAGCCGTTTATAAGCTGGTGACTCTCGGCACCCGATACTTCTCCTCTATTATCGGGTTTTCTAACCGATTACAATCTAAAAATCGTCAGATTGAGGAGGTTAACGAGAAGGTTTCCGTACTTCAACGACTCGTTCAAGAGTCTGACAGAAAAATTGCAGACTTTAATTAAGAGAATAAGGATTTAAAATTCTTACTTGCCTCTTCATTTCGATTGTCTAATCCTTTAGATAAGGATGACATGTCGCTTTATGAAGAGCAAATGTATTTGAGAGATGAGGTTAGAAGTCTCAAATTCTTGTAACTCATCTATCAATTGAATAAGATCTTTCCTTTTCAAATGCATTCTTTGAATTTATAGCAGCCCTTGTAATCTTTTCAGGAGTTCTAACAAGATAAATCATCAATGTAAACTGCAATAATGGCAAATTCGGGTTCTGATAAAACACATGGGCATATAGGATTATTCTCATATCTTTCTTTCAATAAATACTCGTTATTTTAATTATACCACACGTGTCCGGATTGTTTTAACCCATATAAAGATCTTTGAAATTTTATAAAGTACATACTCCTAAATGTACTTGGATTAGATGCTTCAAGTATCATATATCTTTATATATATAATGATCTAATGATCCTTATAAATATACAGTGACCACATTCATCAACTGCATATCTAATCTTTTTGTAATAATCAAATCGATTAAAAATATGAATGTGATTGCATTCATAACAAGGAAATATATTTCCTCATAACTACTTTCGGGTTTCTGTAGGAAACCTTGCGCGACAAATTGTACCGCACAATTTCATTTTTCTTTCGTATAAATACTCATTTATATTTGACAGATATTACACCCTTTGGTGTTTGGACAACAGGTCCAAATGCATCTCGCTTAACTAGCGAGTTTAATTTAGTCTCAATAACTGCTTTCCATTTTACCCAATAATTTATTACGTCGACATTTTTCGATGGTTTTTGGCTCACTTTATTCATTACTTCTGGTAATGTCAAGGGCCATCATATATGAAAATATGTTGTTGACAACAGTTTTATTTATATTCAGAATTTTTCTAGTATTCATGAAATGTATTAAGATCTCATTATTTCATGTACCTATTCCTATTCAGGAGAAAACATTTCATGAAACACCTCTATAGGGGGTTTCTCTTCAGGAGGCTTATACTCTTCAGGAGTTATATTCTTCAAGAGGTTTCCTCTTCAAGAGTTTTGTACTCTTCAGAAGTTTTGTATTTTATACAGAAAGTCTGAATAGATCTTATTTTGTAGGTACGGTCTCTTCAGGAGCACCAATTTATTTTCATTTTTCTCTTTTGCATCAATAGGTCTTCAACATTTCAGGTGTATTTTAGACTCATCTATTGCTATTTTAACAACTTGTCCTTCAGGGATTTCAATTCTTGCTTAAGCATTAACAGTAGTAATATATGATTTTACAACACCTTTAGTATCAATAAATACATCATGTAATTGATTTGCAACACTTTGCGGATAGTAATCCTCTGAACTTCTGGTTCACATTCATTTATAAGAAGATCAAATTTAGATAGGGCTTTATTATCTCAAGTAATTTCTTGTCATATTTCAGGCACCGATTTTTTGTTATTTCAAAATATGATAAAATTTTACTATAATATATAAAAGTTTAGTATAAGTAAATCAAGTGCTTGGCCGTACAACAAGTACTTGACCACTGTTTAGTCATACCACATCTATGACAAACATTTTCATCTTTCTATGAGAAATTATTCTGAGGGCTTTTACCATTTTCTGAGTTGGATCACTTCTGGTGATACGATATATTTTTATCATCTTTAGTATTGTCGCTTTTGAAACTAACACTTCTATAGTTTTTCTACTACGTCTACGCCCTTTATTTATTTGAAAGGATGCACCGTTCACTTTTAGGAATGATATAAATTCAATATCATTAATAAGACGTAACTGGTGATTTATTAACAAAAACTTATTATTTAACTCAATCACTGAAAGACAAAATAAAAGTTCAGAATATTTATTGAACTTTCACTCTCGATATTACTACTGCACGAGCACATTCGAGATATGAAAAATAATATGTCTTCTTTTAAATATCATCATCAGTGACTTTCTCAATGCATAATTTTAATATTGAGCTGATTTTAAAGAGTGCAGAATATTTAATACCACTTTTAAAATCTCGCAACTTCAAGTGTAATAAGTCATTATGATCTTTTGAGAAGATTACATCTTCTGGTACTCATATCACTCTCTTAATTCATTTCATAAAGTAAGATAATTTTTCATCATGAGATACACAGCACGGTCCTTGAAGGACACATGATTTTCTTCTATGATTGTATCTCTCAAATTCATCATCATATCCAAATAGATCTCATCAAGGATCCTGGATAAATAACTTTTTCTAGAAATGTTCATAGTAATAAATCTCAATATATAAATCACAAAAATAAATCTGTAGATTTAAGAAATATATTCAGCAATATTACCTTTAATATTTATTTCGATGACTGCAAATAATATATTGAAAACCTTACTTGAAGTAGAAGATTATTATCTTCAGTATCAGTAGAATCTCGTACTGATAACGTGTTATAAAATTAAAAATGAAACTACTATTATTATAAGAGAGAAATATAAAAGAAAAGCTTAAGAACTCTCAAGAACTGAAACTTTCTTATCTCTCTATATATTTTCTTACAAAATTTATAACAACCAAAACCCATATTTATAAGTTTTGAAGTTACTATGCAAGTCACTATACAAGATTTAAAATAATTATGGTTCAGTCATTCACATAATTTAGTGGTGGGGCAGGGGGCGGCAACCGCTCCCCCAATTAATTCTTAACATTTATATATTTATTAAAAAAAATTGATCATATTTAATTAAAAATAAAAACATAAAAAAAATAAAAATAAAAGTACTTTTTATAAATAATAAAATTAAAATTTTATCCAATAAAAATTTTGAATTTTACTATTTATAAAAAATATTTTTATTTTTATCTTCTCACTTTTGATCAAATATGATCAAATTTTTTTAATAAATATACAAATTTATATTTAAAAAAATAACTTTAGACAATCTAATGAGAAAATTTTAAGGCCCAATTTAGATTGAATAATGCTTAACTCATCTCAAAATTATTATTATTATTATTATTATATATATATATATTAAATTTTATATAAAATATAATAAATAATTTAATTTTTTCAAAATTTAATTTAATTTTTTTAAATTTTAAAATAATAATATTAATAAAAATAATATTTTTCTTAATTTTCAAAATTCATGTCATGTCTCAATTCAAATCAAACGTAAAGCACACTCGCTACTAGCTACGTTACATATTTTTTGCCCTTTTTCCAATCAACTCGCCAAAAGTCCATACCTTTTTCATCAGGCTTCTCAAAGTAGGACTGTACAACATTATAATGAATTCAGTCCACTGTCTCACCAACCTCAGCTCCTGCTTTCTTGCTCACCACACAATTCTTGTAAGTTTCTAACATTAGTTGGGTGCATTTAATGTATAAATTTGTGTATATTCAGCGACTAAGGTAGAGATAAGTTAGGGATCACATTATATTAAAATAAATTGTTATATTGGGGTCAGTAAAGTAATATTAAAAATATATATTTAAAAATGTATATTAAGATATATATATATATAGTATAAAAATTATTGATTACAGTCCTATATGTTGCAGCCTAACAGCATATAGGAACTACAATCCCTATTTTTAGAAAAAAGAATATATATATATATATTAGTGTGAATGTGTGCTACTTAGCTGCAGCATACTGGGCTACAGCCCAATATTTTCTAGCATATAAAGAGAGACACTTAAGCTGCAGTTCGAATGTCTTCAAAAAGAGTATTTTGCAGCCGACCAATCCTTACATGCCATGTAAGATTTTTTCAAAATAGAATTTGAGCCTGCCCATACCAAATCTCAGTCACTGCATCATCCCAAAATAGAAAGTCGATATACTTGTGAGGGAGGCAATTGCGACAGGAGATAAAGTAGTGGGCGCCCTCCGGAATGGTGCCCGCCTATTACTTTTCTTTCAGAGTCTTAGGAAGAATTGTATTCCGTAAAATTCCTTAAGTTAGATTCTGAGTGTTTCCTACTCAAACTAAACTCCTCCCACATGGTTCCTTATTATACAAAGACGATAAACTTAGTTAGCCTTTCATAGTTACCCCTGACATATTGATAGTGTGGTAATCGGAGATCCTATAAACATTTAATGCCTGGCAGGGTGGCATGTCGCATTAAATGCGGATTGATGAGAATATCCCAAAAGATCTATTGATCGATTGGAGATAATCATGTTATAAGAGATATTATTAAGAAGAAACAAAATTAATAAATGATCTCAAGAAATCTATGATGGGAAGAGGAGTAAAATGTTCTCCAACATTTTCGGATGGTTACACGTGTATCTGATAAGTATTTCGACCCATATAAAAGAAAGAATAGATCATTGGAAACAGGTATGAACATTTTTCTAAGACTTATTTGAATTATTGTCTGTTTTTTCTTTTCTCATTTCCATCTCTAACTAAACCTTCGGAGAGTTCTCAGGGTCGAGGAACCCAACCCTCTGTCTTTGTTGTTGCAGATTAGGACTGGAAGTCGCGATCCAACTCAGAAGTACAGAACACACATCAACATTGGCGCCGTCTGTGGGATGTTTTTTGGTGTTCTCTGCAAACCGGTTGTATTGTGATTACTAAGTAATAACTGCAACTCGAAGCACATCTCGATGGAAGAACAACTAGCCGCCATGGAAGTAACGATAAGGGAGCTTACTAGAGAGAATGAGAAATTGCAAAAGAGTAATGAAGAACTGACTGCTCATGAAGAACCTTCCGTTAGTAAGTGTGCGGAGTCACACCGAGTCAATGAGCCAAGTCATAAAAAGGTAGATGAAGAAAGACGTAAGATGCAGCTGGAATTCAAAGAACTGGAAGACAAGTACGTGGACATAGCTAGGCGCATCGAGGCCCCTTCCATTGCTGGACAATTACGCCACAACCATGACACCCCTTACAATGCAAGTGTCATGGCAGTACCACTGCCCCCTAAATTCCGAGTGCCTTAGATGGAGCTGTATGATGGGAGCACTGACCCCTACGAGCATATAGAGACGTTCAGGACGCACATGAATCTGCATGGCTATCCTAGTGAAGTAGCGTGCCAAGCGTTCCCTCTTACCCTCAAAGGAGTAACCCGTACCTGGTTCAGGATGGTCCCTACCGGCACGATAGACAGCTTTGACTGTCTGGCTCGCCTCTTTATAACCTAGTTCTTGGGAAGTCGGAAGAGGAAGAGACCAGTTGCGTATCTCCTCACGGTAAAATAGGACAGTCAGGAAAGCCTCGAAAACTATCTTTCTCAGTTCAACAAGGAACTGATGACAGTGGGGGATTAGGATGAGAGGATTACTCTGGCTGCCCTCCTGAGCGGAATATGGCCTGGAAGTCCTTTCCTAACAGAGATTGCTAGACGGACTCCTGCTACATTGACAGAATTCATGGATAGGGCGGACAGATATATAAACGCTGAAGACACCTTGAAAGCGCTCGTAGGGCCAAGGCGGGAAGAAATAGAGCATGCCAATCAAGTCGAAGACAACCTGACTGCAAGAAGAAGAAATGCAGCCGACTTAAAGAGAAGGAATATACAAGGAGGACCGTCATCTCAGGGGAACCCGTAGTACAGACTATGTCCTCATACCAATTTGGCAGTAGACAGAGAACCTAGGGGTAGGCAGTATCATCAACAGCGTCAGTAACGACCGGGAAGCATGTACTGCGAATACCACCAGTCAACTGGGCACAACACCCGGGACTGTAAAACTTTGAAGAGAAAGAATGCAGATGAAAGAGAAGAGTCACAGAAAAATGGGGGATATCCTAATAATAGGCGTAGTCCAAGCCTTGGGAGAGAGGGGAACGCCAAAGATTCATCCCATAGGCAGGGACCATTAGGCGAAATACGAACCATCGCCGGAGGAGTACCGAGAGGAGGGGAAACTTCAGCTTCAAGGAAGGCGTACGCCCGCAAGGCAGGATATGCCGAGGTGTTCACCATGTCGAAATCCACTCAGGACAGACGACCTTCTGAAGATGTCCCGATCGTCTTTGATAAGAATGATGAAGGAGTGATGCAGCCACACGACGACACTTTGATGGTTACCATGTTGGTCGCCAATTTCGTAACCAGAAGAATCCTAATAGATAACGGAAGTTCAGCTGATATCCTATATTGGGACGCCTTCGACCAGATAAGGATTGGGAGGGACAGACTAAGGCGGGCCCCGACGTCCCTTAGAGGATTTGCTAGCGAGGTTATACAACCTGAATGAGTCATAACTCTACCTGTAATGGCTGGCGATGCACCTAAAACCTCAATGGTTATGGTTGATTTCCTAGTAGTCAAAGCCCTTTCTTCATACAACATCATATTGGGGTGGCTTGCCTTGAATCGCCTGAAAGCCGTAACTTCGACATATCATCTGAAGGTGAAGTTCCCGACTCCAAATGGCATAGGGGAAGTCCGAGGTGAGCAATCTGTGGCTCGTGAATGTTACTCTCGTGAGCTCAAGCCTCTAGTCCAAATGATGATTGGTGTCGTCGAGGAGGGTCTGACGCATAATGGAAGGGTAGCCGAGTTGCTACCTCCACCGCCTCCGACAAGATGGGACGAAGATTTTAGAGATGAGCAGACCATCAAGCAAGTGGAGCCTGGAGAGCTATTGGAACTGATCGCCTTCGACCAAACAAAACCCGAGTGGAAGATTCGCATAGGCGCCAATTTAGAGCCTACCCTGAAGCAAAAACTCAAACAACTCCTGGAGGATCATCAAGACATATTCGCCTGGACTCATCAGGATATGCCAGGTATAGATAATAGTATTATTGAACATCATTTATGTGTCAATCAGGAAGCTTGAAAGATTAAACAAAAAAAGACGTAACTTTTGCGCAAAGAAACGTACTGCTATAGCCGAGGAGGTGGATCGCCAACTAGCGGCAGGGTTTATCAGGGAAGCTCGGTACCCAGAATGGCTATCTAACGTAGTGCTGGTAAAGAAGTTGAGCAGTAAATGGAGGATGTGTGTGGACTTCACCGATCTAAACAAGGCATGTCCGAAGGATAGCTTCCCACTCCCTCGTATCGACCTGATCGTAGACTCAACGGCCAGTCACCCGTTGCTCAGTTTCATGGATGCTTACTCGGGGTATAACCAGATCAGGATGAACCCAGATGATGAGGACAAAACAGTTTTCATTACTGATCGAGGGCTATATTATTACAAGGTAATGCCCTTTGGGTTGAAGAATGCAGGGGCCACATATCAACGTCTAGTCAACCGGATGTTCAAATAGCAGATTGGAAGGAATGTAGAGGTATATGTTGACGACCTGCTAGTCAAGAGTAAAACGTCTGGACAGCATGTGGAGGACTTGCGGGAAGCTTTTGGGGTTTTACGTCAATACAAGATGAAACTTAACCCAAGTAAGTGTTCTTTTAGAGTGGGGTCGGGGAAGTTCTTAGGTTACATGGTTTCTGAGAGAGGAATCAAAGCCAACTCTGAGAAGGTGAAAGCCATATCTTGCGTGGTGGCGCCTCGGAATCACCATGAAATGCAGCAACTGGCGGGCCGAGTGGCTGCCTTGAATCGCTTCATAGCCCGATCCACTGACAAATGCCTACCCTTCCTCCAAGTGTTGAGGAAGGCCCATGAATGGAACCCTTTTTGTGACAGGGTCCTAGGTGAGCTGAAAGAATATTTGACTCACCCGCCATTGCTCAGCCAAACTGAGCTCGGTGAGACATTGACTGTATACCTGGCCGTCTCACCCAATGCAATTTCTGCTATTCTAGTGAGGGACACGGCGACCGGGCAGAAACCAGTATACTATATAAGCCGAGCGTTCAGGGGGGCAGAAGCCAGATACCCCAAGCTGGAAATGATGGCTCTCGCCTTAGTGGTAGCTACTAGACGACTCTGGCCATACTTTCAAGCTCACGCCGTACTGGTATTAACCAACCAACCCTTGAAAGCTGTTTTACAACGACCAGAGACTTCGGGAAGATTAGCAAAGTGGGCCATAGAACTTAGTGAATTCGATATCCAATACGCTCCTAGGAAGACGATCAGAGGGTAAGTACTCGCTTACTTCATAGTCGAGCTTATTGGTTTCCCGGAAGACATCGCTCAAATGCCACCCGCCAAACCCTGGATGATATATGTGGACGGCTCGGCATGTAGAACAGGAGGGGGCAGGCATCCACGTCATCTCTGACGAGGGTGCGGAACACAAGTATGCCGTTAAGATCACTTTCAAGGTTACCAACAACGAGGCAGAATATGAAGCGCTATTAATCAGATTGAACGTTGCCCGCTTCTTGGGGGCTAAGGAAGTGATAGTGCACACCGATTCACAAGTGATGGTTCAACAGGTGAACGGCACCTTCATTGTTAAGGGAGAATGACTCAAGAAATATTGTCAGTTAGTTTGCGAAGCAAGAGATTACTTCCAGTATTCTTCTATTCAACAGATCTCGAGAGTCGATAATTGCCAATCCAATCGCCTAGCCAGAATAGCTTCCGGACAGGTGGATATCCCTCTTCCTAAAAATAAAGAAGTGAGACAAGCAGATATCCCCTCTATCGATAATGAGATGTTCCGAGTGGAGACAAACCACCCTGGATGGGCAAAAGAGATAATAGAATTCCCGCAAGAGAATAAGCTGCCCAGTGACGCAGGCGAAGCCAAAAGGATCAAGAACAGGGCTGCCCGATTTGTTATCTTGGAGGGGATATTGTACAAAAGGGGATTCTCAGAACCATTACTCAGGTGTTTATCGGTCGAGGAGTCTCAGTACGTATTAGCAGAAATCCATGAACGAGTTTGCGAGAATCATTTGGGAGGAAGAGTTTTGGCTAACAAAGTTGGCCGAGTGGGATATTACTGGCCGAACCTTCTCAGGGATTCGAAAGAGTTCACTCAAAAATGCCCGCAATGCCAAAGGCATGCCAATGTCTTGCATCTCCCACCTACAGATTTAACGTCTATAGTGGCAGCCTGGCCTTTTGCTTAGTGGGGGCTAGATCTTATAGGTCCCCTTCCTGTAGGCCGAGGAGGGGTTAAGTTCATTATGGTAGCAGTCGACTATTTCACTAAGTGGGTAGAGGCGGAAGCATTGTCAACTATAACCTCCCAAGCCATTACTAAGTTCCTCTGGAGATTTATTGTGTGTCGGTTTGGCATACCCCAGTGTTTCATATCCGACAACGGAGGTCAGTTCGACTCTTCACACTACCGACAGTGGTGCGCCGAGTTGAAAATCGAAGTTCGTTACTCTTCGCCTGGACATCCTCAGTCAAATGGTCAAGCAGAGGCGACTAACAAGACCATCCTGTCCATTCTTAAAAAGAAGTTGGGAAGCTGCAAGGGAACATGGGCGGACGAACTCCCTGGAGTGCTATGGTCATACCGAACCACTGTTCGAACCCCCACAGAAGAAACTCCTTTCGCCCTTACATATGGGAGTGAAGCTGTCATCCCGGCAGAGGTAGGAGTCTCTACTTCTAGGGTAAAGAATTTCCATCCGAATAACAATGAAGTGAAGCTGCTGCAACAGTTGGACCTCGTGGAAGAAAGGCGAGCAGAGGCCGCTGTGAGAGTGGAACATCATAAACGTATGGTGGAGAAGTGGTTCAACAGGCGAGTCAGCCACAGATCTTTCAAACATGGGGACTTGGTGTTGAAGCGCACAGGAGTAACCACGATTGAAGAGCGCAAGTTAGGGCCTAAGTGGGAGGGACCCTACGTTGGTGCTAAGAGTACTCGACCGGGATCATACAAGCTTACAGATAACGAATCACCATTTTGTATAGTTGAAGAAGTATTATGTATAGTTCAATTTTGCCTTTGCCAGAATTATATATAATATTATGATTGTGAATCACCATTTTGTGACAAAAATGTTAAGTCGTTTTGTAGGCGCTGAAAGGGTCGCCTGGGCTACAAGTCTCGCCCCTCGGTTCGATCAGCAGACTGCAGGGTCGCCTGGGCTCCAAGTTTCGCCCCACAGTTCTCTCGCCAAAGGGGTCGCCTGGGCTACAAGTCTCGCCCCTCGGTTCCATCAACAGATTGCAGGGTCGCCTGGACTCCAAGTCTTGCCCTTCGGTTCGATCAACAGACTGCAGGGTTGCCTGGGCTCCAAGCCTCGCCCCACAGTTCTCTGGCCAAAGGGGTCGCCTAGGCTACAAGCCTCGCTCCTCGGTTCCATCAATAGACTGCGGGGTCGCCTGGGCTCCAAATCTCGCCCCACAGTTCTCTCGCCGAATGGGTCGCCTGGGCTACAAGTCTCGCCCCTCGGTTTCATCAACAGACTGCAGGGTCGCCTGGGCTCCAAGTCTTGCCCCACAGTTCTCTCGCCAAAAGGGTTGCCTGGGCTACAAGCCTCGCCCCTCGCTTCCATCGACAGACTGCGGGGTCGCCTAGGCTACAAGCCTCATCCCTCGGTTCGATCAACAGACTGCGGGGTCGCCTGGGCTCCAAGTCTCGCCCCACAGTCCTCTCGCCGAAGGGCAAAGGGACCTGTTCCTTCACTTTCTTCATCTTAAGGCTTCGGGGTCGCCGAAAGCTGGTCGTCTTCGCCGTCGACAGGTCCCTGAATAGTATAAGAAGATAATCTTCTTTACTTTCGTTACACCCTTTTGTGTCAGTAAAATAACTCCATCCCTTGTCACTAATTATTTCCGAATGAGGACTTAAAACAAAGCAGATATGAGACTACCCATGAATCGCCCGCCCGCCGTCGCTCTCACTTTAACGAGGTAGATGTTCGATTAAGTCTCATTCGCCTAATTGTCGTAGCAATCGAATAATAGTAAGGGTTGTGTATTGTTATAAATCTTAACCACTAGCCCGTTTGTATACGTTGGTAAAGATTAATGGAGTGATTCAATCTTCAACAAACAACCATATTTTGTTATAGAAAAAGTTACCACAACATTCAAATTAAGGCGGATATCCGGAATGCAGCATATCAAAACGTATAAATGTATCGTTTTCTTTTATTAAGACATGGCGAGTCTTTCTGGTAACAAATACAGAAAAGATATACATTAAAAAAAAGATCGGCGTGTCAACTAAGTACTCTTTACAGCTAAAACTCTATGTACAAGTCTATACAGTGTAATCAGGGAGGCAAACGTATGCGGCACTCTGGTGTGCCTATCTTGGCGACCTCTGCCTTTGCTATGGGGTCGGGAGCTAGGTCGTGGGGATCCATACTGGCCACGTCGAAGGTCGGGTCCCGAATTATCTCCTGCCTTAGCCGCCTCAAACCCTCCACATAGCCTTGACTCCAAGCGGTTATGCAGAGGGAACGATGCTGAGTCGCTTGACGCCTAAGAAACTCGAGCTCTCTGTTCGCCTTGCCTAATTCCCAAGAAAGAGAGTCGCGCTCGAGCTCAGATGTGTCTGCCTTGGCTCGGAGAGTCTCTAACTCTCTTCTTGAATGACTCGCGAATGCTCTAGGAGAGACATGTTCGACTTTAGGCTGCTCATCTCTTGAGTGGCAAGAGAGAGTTTGGTATCCTTCATGGCTAATGTCTGCCCAATAGACTCCTGCCCTCGAAGGAGATCCTCCCTTCTCCCATCCAGGAGCCGGTTCCTTTCCTTCAGTGTCGCCACCTCATCTAACATGGACACATGGATCTCCGAGTAATGATCTCGCTCCTCCTCCAGCTCCATCACATTGGCCTTTAGAAGATCTCTGTCTTCTGTGAGCTGGCTGACCAAGGTACCAAGCTCTCGGTACTTAGCTTCCACCTTTTGAAGCTGTTCTCGAGTCGTTTTAACACTCCCTCTCAGTAATCTAGCCACTTCGGAGCCGACAGACCCGACGATTTGGTCGGGAGCCTACACAATAACGAGTAATTAGACAGATGAAATATACCCGAACAAAAATGAAATTCTGAATAATTACATGCGCTAAAGAGCGACCGAAGTAGGTCGACTACCATCCCCGCCCAGTTAGAACACTCAGGAGTAGAGGTAGTTGGTGATGGGGGATGGGAGCGATGTTGGATCACATGGTGGGGAGAAGAGCCCATCACAGATCTGGAGTCGTCACCGTCCGGGGGAGGAGACTCCCTCCTTATGGTCTCATTAGTTTCGGCGGGCGTGACATCTGCTGCGGTTGCATCATACCCGGAGCTGGATTGGAGCTGCCGGGTACGTTTAGCACGACGAGGTGCGGGAATAACATCGGCAGGCGACCTTAATCCCGAACGGTTCTCTGCCTGCTCGTGGATGGGTCCTCTTCCTCCTCAGAAGGGTGTTCCCTGCCCGTTTCGGGGTGACTCTCTGGGTGAAGAAGGGTGGGCTGTTTGGGGAACATCCTCCCGAGCAGGGGCCCTTGTAGACGACAGCATGGAAGCCTGGAAGTAGGGAGTTCCTGCCGCGTAGGCCGGAGGGTTCGAGAGGGCGTTGAGGAAGGCCAGTTCGACTTCATCCATTGTTTGCCCGGAAGTCGAAGGCATGGGCCTATCATCTGGATGTGGTTGGCAGTCTGAAGGCAGACACACCGCCAACGGTTCTGGCGTGTTGGCCTTCTGCCCTTTCGGTGAAGGGGATCTGGTATGCTGGCCGCCCTCTCCACCAGCAGACGCCACGGGTACCAGGGGAGTTGGTGAAGGCTGTACTGGAGAAGAGGGCGCTCGACCCTCTTGTGAAGGGCGAGAAGCCCTTGTGTCATTGCGAGCCCTCACTCGCTTTTCTTGGGCAAAGGTTAGAACTGGAGGTTCAGAAGCCTCTGCTGCAATCTGCTCGCCACTCTTATGGCGAGATTTGGTGCGCTTCTCCTTGGCTGGAGGGGCAGTTTGTTTGCGAATTGCCCCCGATTGGACAGGCGCTCCAGCCGCCGGTATGCTGGAAAAGTCCTGGAGCTCAGCATAACCCCGTCATGGCTCGACCAAGTAAGTGTTGATATTTTGGTAGGTCAAAATGAGGTCGGATTCCAGCCGATGGAAGTAACGCTTCACCCAGTGTATCACTTTCTCCACCCGGTCCCTCTCCCTTTTATTCAAGTTAATGTCCAGAAGGGAGGCTGGGGGCAGCTCGCCCCAGTTCACCTGAATGGGGAATTCCCCCTAGTCTCATTCTCGGGGAACTATCATTTGTCCCCCTTTATATAAAACACCTTCTTGTGGTAGTCCTTCACATTGGAATACCTGCTCTCGAGGGTGCATAACTTAGTCTTGCTATCCCGAAACTGAAAATCAACCAAACTTAAGGCTGGTTTCCTGATCAGACGGTACAGAGAGAGAAACTCTCGTGCCGTAAGATCAGGATACACATCTCCTACCTCCAACAGCAACGAACGGAATATTATGCATGAAACTAATAGTATCCGCCAAGCGTTCAGCAACAACTGGGCCAGGGCCAAGCCCAGGTAATGAAAGACCTCACGCACCGGTCGAATGAACGGAAGACGCAACCCGTTCTTGAACATGGCTTCATACAGAAGCACATGCTGAGCTCGCCTTTCTGCGTCGCAAGGGCATTCTCGAATAACTCCGAAGCTGGCCGAAGCTGGGATGTAACCTTGATCCTGAAGGTGTTGAATGGCCGAAGGAGGGTAAGACGGCACCCACTGATACCCAGCGTAGATAGAGCCAACCCCCATTGAAGCTTCATGAAGATGCGAAGGAAGATCAGTTCGAAGACAAGATGGTAAAGAGAGAGAGAGAGTACACAAGTGTTCCAGCAGCAAGATGACAGTAAAGAATGAAATATTACGAATAACGGTTGTTTATATAGCAAGTGATAACGGTCGTGGGGAAAATAAATGGTATAATTAGCGTGATCTTCGGGAAGTGAAACGACACGACTGATAAAACGTATAATAATGGTGGAACGGCCGTTTAGCACGTGGAAGGCACGCCCTAATTAATGAAGAAATAACTGACCATTAATTTCTCAGAAAATTGCAAAATCAGGCGAATAATTATGAAAAATCCATAAATACAGCGCACGATGTTTCGTGTCATTATGGCCAGTAAACTGCCCCCTTTCTCCATGCTCAGTGATCAAAAGATGAACCGTCCCCGTATAAAAATCAACGGTTACTTCTATGACCATTATGCCCTTGTTTCACCCATTCAAATTTGATTTTGCGCGGGATAAGGTTTCACAAATTCGAGCGATAAGGATGTAATGAATCCCAGTCGAATTATATTCAATTAAGATTCGCGGGGTACTGTGAGGGAGGCAATTGCGATATGGGATAAAGTAGCGGGCGCCCTCCGGAATGGCGCCCGCCTATTACTTTTCTTTCAGAGTCTTAGGAGGAATTGTATTCGGTAAAATTCCTTAAGTTAGATCCTGAGTATTTCCTACTCAGACTAAACTCCTCCCACATGGTTCTTTATTATACAAAGACGATAAACTTAGTTAGCCTTTTATAATTACCCCTGACATATTGATAGTGTGGTAATCGGAGATCCTATAAACATTTAATGCCTAGCAGGGTGGCATGTCGCATTAAATGCGGATTGATGAGAATATCCCAAAAGATCTATTGATCGATCAGAGGTAATCATGTTATAAGAGATATTATTGAGAAGAAACAAAATTAATAAATGATCTCAAGAAATCTAGGATGGGAAGAGGAGTAAAATGTTCTCCAACATTCCCAGATGGTTACACGTGTATCTGATAAGTATTTCGACCCATATAAAAGAAAGAATAGATCACTGGAAACAGGTATGAACATTTTTCTAAGGCTCATTTGAATTATTGTCTATTTTTTCTTTTCTCATTTCCATCTCTAACTAAACTTTCGGAGAGTTCTCAGGGTCGAGGAACCCAACCCTCTGTCTTTGTTGTTGCAGATTAGGACTGGAAGTCGCAATCCAACTCAAGAGTGCAGAACACACATCAACAATACCACTTTCCAACCTTCGCGAATGAAGAGGAAGTTCCAATAAAATTTATGCCCTTTCGCCGATATACCATTTTCGAAAAATGAATTTCACCTCAAGTTGAGACAATGAACGATTGAGAGTAAAATTGCAAAAGAAATCAATTGATTGTTGAAACATCAGAAAAGCTGAACAAGATTACGCATGAAAGAGAATTGGTAGAAGTTGCTCCCAAAAATCTAGAAACAAAGCTAACCTCAAAACATCCAGAAGTGGGAACCATGAAACCTACAATCGAAACTTGCTATAAAGAGCTTCCTACATGAATTGAGCAAACAAAGAAACAGGCAATTCAAGAGGTAAAAAAAAAGTAGAAGAAAATGAAATAGAAAAAGAAAAAGGCACCAAGGATGAACCTGGTCGAGCAGAACATAACATTCCTCAAGAACCACTCGATCTAATGTCACATACAGATGTTCAAGAGTCAACAAAACCCAAAGCTGATCAAGAAGAACAAGAACATGCAGAAACTCTGCAACGATAGCAAGCAACCTGTTGAGTAGCTTGACAAAAAATGAAGTTACAAATTAATGAAAACTCTGCAATTCTGGCGAAGACATTTTCAAAAAATGAAATTTGGCGACAATGTTGGGTTTTTGCTCCTTTGCTAGAGTCCCACATGGGAAAAATAGGAAGAAGGGGCAAGACCCATGGCCTATAAAAACTTCCTTAGTTACTTACACCAGTCAGAAACTTATCTAGTAACTTTTGATTTTAGTAAAATTTCTCTGTTGTCCTTTTTATATGTAAAAGGAAAAGAGGTGAAAGTTAAAATTTTACTAGTGAAAAAAGTTTTTATGGGTGTTGTTGGGGTGAGGAAAAAAATTGTGTGATTGTAACAATTTTTCACATAGTATATTTTCTTCTTTATGTCTAGTGGTTTTTCTCCTGTTTTGAAATTTTCCATGTAAATTCTTATGTTATATTTATTTTTTTATTTTTCTTGTTATTCTGTTAAAAGTAGATATTAATGAAGGGAATTTGGAAATCTAGATTCCCAACCGACAATGGTTCGTCAGCGGGAGGGTATAAATTTCTTCAGACTTCCTCTTCGTTCGCAGAGGAAGGAAAGTGGTATATCGCCTTTCTGTTTTGGGATCTCAGCGTGGTCGAGATTTGGTGCGGGCGGGTTCAAATTATGTTTTCGAAAAAAGAAAATCTACTCTCAATCCAATTTAGGTATGACACGCCACACGAAATCTGATGTGGCAAGCTGGTCTAATTGAAATCCGGTTCAGAACAAATATCGAGCTTTAAACTTGGCTTATTCGGTCATTCCCCTCCCAAACAAAATCAGAGTTAGGGTTTGGATTGTGACCATTGTGCAAGCCATGGCTGAGGAGTCTGTATAAACGAAATCTACTCGGACAAAGGGATACGATTGCTTCTGGCCAAGCGTGGGAGTGACAAAGATAAGGAGGCGTTCGGCTTAGTCTGTAAGAAATGGTTGTACTTGCAGAGCACGGAGAGAAAGAGGCTCACCACACTCATCTCGTCTTTGTGATCTCTGACCACTGCTATTCGGCGCCAGCGGCATCATCTTAGGTGAGTCTCGCTTCTTTGCTTCTCGCCTCACCTCGACTCTCTCTCTCTCTCTCTCATACTCTTGATGTACCCTTACTCCACTTGTGCAAAAATCCCTAAATTAATCCACCGTTGTGAAGCTTGAAAAATGAGGTGAAAGGACGATTTCGTTTGGTTCTTTGCATGATTTGCACGATTTCTTCTGGTTCTTTTGCACAATTTGAGATGAATGAGGTGAAAGGCACAAGCTTGTATCATCCGGATTTGCACAATTTGCATGATTTGAGGCGATTTTGACTGTTTTTTTTTAGATTACTGTGGGAAAAATGAATAAGATAGAGAAGTGAAAGATCCGAAGGTGGAACGTAAATTTTTCCTAAAAAGAAGTCTTGTACACAATTATGAATATGGTTTGAAGTTCAAGATGTGATATGCTTTGGAGTAGTTCTCAATAATCTTAGAACTGTTGGCCAGATTGATATTATTGTATATTTTGAACATATTAGAATAATTTGTTTTTAACAATTGAAAATATTCTGTAACAGTTTTGGAATACTTATGATAATAAACTGTGTAGAGTTTTTTGCATGATTCTTGATTTACTCTCGGATCAAAATTCTACTACTGAGAATACACAGGATGATAGGCAATAATAATCACAACAAGTAATTTGCTTGATTTAATGTTTTTGACCCTTGGGTTTGAGGCTTATTTGTCAATTTTCAACATATTGGTCTGTACTTTCTAGCCACATTACATTCAAAGAATAGGCAAAACATGCTCTATTTGTGCGCTTGTGAAACAGAACATTAGGGTAAGCATGTCAAAATAAATTCCTCGACCATCAAAATAAAGAAAAAAAAATTAGCTTGAAAATCTAAGCTGAAAGTTAAAAGGGACGTGAATGATTGAAAATCTAAGCTTGAAAATTTAATTTCCTGATGGCTTACATCGATCATGAGGAAAAACGTTAGGGGTGGGGGGGTGTTGGGGAGGCGCGGGTAGAAAACTGGAACCAAAATGTGCTTTTGATTTGAAAATAGGCAAAATGAAACTAAACATCTCGTTTAGCTTTAAAAACACAAAAGGAAAAAGAAAAGCCAGATTAGCATCTCGTGTGGTGTATAGGAGAATGGACAGTTGTGTAGAACTACTATTTGAAAAAAATACTTACGTGGCATGTGAGGACCTTTAAATATAAGAATAAATAAATGAGTTAAGTTACAGTCCGAAAGTCTTCAAAAGGACATTTTGTAGGGGCGGGTTCAAATTATGTTTTGGAAAAATACTTACTGGCATGTGAGGACTGATTGGCTACAAAATGTCCTTTTGAAGACATTTAGACTACAACTTAACTCATTCATTTATTCTTATATTTATGAGTAATATTTTTGAAGGTGTGGGCTAGGAGAATGGTTAGATAAAAGACTTGACATATATGCCTTTTAAATAAAATGGGACCTAATTAAAAAAAAAAAGTAGTGCTCGAAACTTATATAAATAATTTTCATAGAGTTATAGTTTTATTCTGTGTATATGTATTTATGTATGTATATGCGACGTGTTTCACACCATTATCATGATTAGTGACACGATGATCTATGATTAGTATGATAAATTAAAAATGAGTGTGTGCCAAAATAACATTTCTTGCCCTTATTCTGTGAGGGATTATTTAAAAAAAAAAAGTGCAGCTTGTTAATAATTTCTTCTGTTTTCTATTTTGGATTTGTGTTATGAATGTAAATAAATGAACGAAACGGCGTCGCCTCCTGTCCCACCACTAAATTATGTGAATGATCCCACCACTATTATATTAAATTCTGCATAGTGACTTGTATAGTAACTTGCATAGTAATTTCAACGCCTATAAATATGGGCTTCAGTTGTAATGAAATTTATAAGAAAATATAGAGAAGGAAGAAAGTTTCAAGAGTTTCTTTTACATTTCTCTTGCAATAGTAGTAGTTTTCTTTTTAGTTTTATAACACGTTATCAGCACGAGGTTCTACCGATACTGAAGCTAATGGTCTTCTACTTCAAGTAAGTTTTTCAATATATTATTTGCAGTCCTTGAGATAAATATTAAAGGTAATATTTCTGAATATTACTTGATAAAATTTTATTTTTATTCTCATGATAATATGAATATATTTCTTAAATTCACAGATTTATTTTTGTAATATAATGTCAAATATTGAGATTTATTACTATTGACATTTCTGAAAAATGTTATTTATCTAGGATCCTTGATGAGATCTATTTGGATATGATGATGAACTTGAAAGATACAATCATAGAAGAAAACCATGTGTCCCTGAAGGACCGTGCTGTGTATCTCATGATGAAAAATCATCTTACTGTGTGAAATAAATTAAGAGAGTGATATAAACACCAGAAGATGTAATCCTCTCAAAAGATCATTATGATTTATTGCACTTGAAGTTGCAAGATTTTAAAAGTGGTATTGAATATTCTGCACTCTTTAAAATCAGCTCAATATTAAAATTATACAGTGAAAATATCACTGATGATGATATATAAAAGAAGACATTATTTTTCATACCTCGAATGTGCTCCTGCAGTAGCAATATCGAGAGTGAAAGTTCAACAAATATTCTGAACTTTTGTTTTGTCTTCCAGTGATTGAGCTAAATAGTGAGTTTTTGTTACACCAGTTACGTCCTATTAATGATATCGAATTTACACAATTCCCAGAAGTAAACGGGAGTTCAGGGCGTAAACGTGGTAGAAAAATTATAGAAGTGTTGGTCCCAAAAGAGACAACACTAAAGATGATAAAAATATATCATATCACCAGAAGTGATCAAACTCAAAGAAGGGTAAAGGCCCTCAGAATAATTCTTCATAAAAAGATGAAGATGTTTGTCATAGATGTAATATGACTAAACAGTAGTCACGTACCTGTTGTACGGCCAAGCACTTGATTTATTTATACTAAGTTTTTATATATAAGCTTATTAATATTTCATCATATTTTGAAATAATGAAATATCGGTGCCTGAAGCACGACAAGAAATTACTTGGGATAATAGAGTCCTGTTTAAATTTGATCCTCTTACAAATAAATATGAACCAGAAGTTCAGAGGATTATTTATCTGCAAAGTGTTGCAAATCAATTACATGATGTATTTACTTACACTAAAGGTATTGTAAAATCATATATTACTGCTGTTAATGCTTAAGCAAGAATTGAAGTCCCAGAAGGACGAGTTGTTAAAACAGCAATAAATGAGTCTAAGATATACCTGAAGCGTTGAAGACCTATTGGTGCACAAGAAAAATAAAAATCGGTGCTCATGAAGAGACCGTGTTTTCTGTATAAAATATAAATCTCCTGAAGAGGAACCTCCTGTAGAGGTGTTTCATGAAATGTTTTTCCCTGGAGAGGAACAATGAGATCTCAATACATTTCATGAGTACTGGAAAATTTATGGATAGAAATAAAACTGTTGTCGACAACATATATGATAACACTTGATATTACCAGAAGTAATAAAGAAAGTGAGCCAAAAAGCGTCGAAAAATGCCGACGTAGAAATAATTGGCCAAAATGGAAAGCAGTTATTAAAACTGAACTCGCTAGTGAAGCGAGATGCATTTGGACCTGTTGTCCAAACACCAAATGGTGTAATATTTGTCAGATATAAATGAGTATTTATACGAAAGCGTAATGCGAAATAAAATTGTGCAGTATAATTTGTCGCATAAGGTTTCCTGTAGAAACCCGAGAGCAATTATGAGGAAAGATATTTCCTTGTTATGAATACAATCACATTCATATTTTTAATTGATTTGGTTATTACAAAAGGATTAGATATGCAGTTAATGAATGTGGTCACTGCATATTTATAAGCATCATTAGATTATTACGATACTTGAAGCATCTAATCCAAGTACATTTAGGAGTATGTACTTTATAAAGTTTCAAAGATCTTTATATGGGTTAAAGCAATCCGGACACATGTGGTATAATTGAATCAACGAGTATCTATTGAAAAAAGGATTTAAGAATAATCCTATATATTCATGTGTTTTATCAGAATCCGGATTTGTCATTATTGCAGTTTACGTTGATAATTTACCTTGTTAGAACTCTTGAAAAGATTACAAGGGTTGCTATAAATTCAAGGAATGCATTTGAAAAGGAAAGATCTTATTATTCAATTCATAGATGAGTTACAAGAATTTGAGACTTCTAGCCTCATCTCTCAAATGCATTTGCTCTTCATAAAGTAACATACCATCCTTATCTAAAGGATTAGGCAGTCGAAATGAAGAGGCAAGTAAGGATTTTAAATCCTTATTCTCCTGCTTTAAATCTGTAATTTTTTTGTCAGACTCTTGAACGAGTCGTTGAAGTACAGAAACCTTCTCGTTAAGCTCCTCAATCTCACGATTTTTGGATTGTAATCGGTTGGAAAATCCAACAATAGAGGAGGAGTATCGGGTGCCGAGAGTCACCAGCTCATAAACAGCTTCACGATCTGACTTATTAGCCAGATCATTTGCTTGATGCAACATTGCACCTGCGGAAGATGCAGGATCAACTTGTAATTGAGGTGAAGGATACCTCATATGTTGATTGTGAGAAATAGTAAAAGGAAATTGATGAGCCATTGAAAATTTGTAGAATAAGAATACAAATACAGATGAATTATAGATATGAGAAGAAGATTTGATGCGTACTAAATGAAGCTAAAGACGGTTCTTATAGAAATGGAAATAAGAACAAGACAAACCATCATCTCTTTAAATCTCACTTTACAAGATATGCTGGATGCATAATTTCAAAAGCCAGCGAGATTAATTACAGCTATCCCTATTTTCTTGTAAACGCTGAACCTCTGCCTTTAGCTGCTGTTGTTGACTTTGTATCTGAGCTCTTTCTCGTTCCAGCTCTTCTACTCGTGTTTTCAGGTCACGAGAATACCAGTCTACAAGTTTCTTCAGCTCCTTGTTCTCTTGTTTTAAATCTTTATTTTTTCTATCTTTAGTTGCAAGTGTTTGATGTAACTCAGATATTTGATTTTTAAGATGATCAACCTCACTCGTTCTCGCCAGTAGCCTCTGTGACATGGTTGTAAGAGAAGCAGCATATTGAGCACTGAGGGTTCTTGATGCTGCAACAATTTCAGGATCAGATTTACTAGATAGATATATCTCTGCTCCTATCATGGTGTTTACAGTCTCAGGAGAAAATATAAGTAGTTGAGGTATAAAAGGTTCATGGTTTAAATCTGGGACATTAGAATTTCTATAAGACATAATATCGTTCTGGATGAACAACAACTGAATCTATGAGGAATGCGAGATCTTTTTACTGGAGTAAACCAATGGTAAAATTGGTTATATTTAAACAACAACCCGAAACCTTCAAATCTCTTCAAGATCTCGTTTGTCCACAATGTCAAGCGGATTTGATTTTCCGCCGAACCGATAATATTAAATCTCAAAACTTTTACAGCTTTTATCATACATAGATGGTTTCCAATGTTATTTCTGCCGTATATAAACAAGTTCTTCCTAATAACGCCGAATGAGGGGGAGAAAATTTTAGATGAAAATATTATCATACTCTCTCTAATGCATTATTTAGTTGGAGATCGTGTTTGAATTCTTAACTTGTTATATATATTGAAATCATATTTGCTTATTACTTGAAACACTAACGCATATTATCAGGGGGAGTTTAAGTATTACTACAGGTATCAGATTTATATTAAGTTTGTCAACCAGATATTATTTTTCATCTTCAAATCACTCAGAGATTATTGCAATTCATGAAACAAGTCAAGAGTATATTTAGCTGAGATCAATGACTCAACAATTTTATACGAAGATAATGCTACTTGTATCACTCAAATCAAATGAGGATATATCAAATATACGATCAAGTGATAACCTGGCAGATTTATTCACGAAGATATCACCAACTGCGATATTCAAGAAAATTGTGCAGAATATTAAAATGTGAAGACTCAAAAACTATTGTCATGCACTTTTCAGGGGGAGTAAAAGTCCTGAAGACTTGTGCTGATTGTACTCTTTTTCCTTCGCTAAGGTTTTATCCCATTGGGTTTTCCTTTGCAAGGTTTTAATGAGACAATCTTAAAGTACTTGTGGATACATAAAGAGACTGTACTCTTTTTCCTTCGCCATTGGTTTTTCTTCCCACTGGATTTTTCCTTGACAAGGTTTTAACGAGACAGATTCTTTATAGGTGGTCATTCAAGGGGGAGTGTTATGAATGTAAATGAATGAACGAAACGGCGCCGCCCCCTGTCCCACCACTAAATTATGTGAATGACCCCACCACTATTATATTAGATTCTGCATAGTGACTTGCATAGTAATTTCAACGCCTATAAATATGGGTTTCAGTTGTAATGAAATTTATAAGAAAATATAGAGAAGGAAGAAAATTTCAGAGAATTTTTTTTACATTTCTTTTACAATAGTAATAGTTTTCTTTTTAATTTTATAACAATTTGAACCTTTAGCCAACCTTTAGTCATTTCTAAGAGTTTATTTTTATTTTTATCCAGGATAGCTCTTATTTTAAAAGATTTATCTCGATTTGCGTGAATGTTATAACGGTCAGTCAGCGTCTTTAACCCTTGGTCCTCATCCCTTTCAGGTGTCATGATATTTGGCCTTTGGGCCTCAGTAGCAGGCCGAGCTGTTACTTGGTATAAATGTCCCTTCTCGTATGAACATGTATAAAAGGACAAAAAATTATATATACTTTCATAATTTTAAAATTTATTAGCTTGAATTATAGATAAATTAGTGTTAAATATTAAAATGGTCATTGCGATTTGTCCAATCACATGATAATTCCTTAACTATAATTTAGGCATTTTAACTCCCTAAGATTTTTACTTTAATTAAACTAATCATTCTATTAATGTATTGTTAGAAATCTGTCAAAATGTTGTATATAAAATTTCGACCCATGTAGCTTATTTATAAATTATAATATTTTTATAAAATACAAATTTTTTATGAGTAATTTTCATTCCATTTCATCTTTTAAATATGCTATATGCAGTTATAAATTATACAAGTATGGTGTATATTTTTTGATAAAAAAATGAGACTTATTATTAAAATTTAATTTAATTATATAAATTGCATATTACCTATTTTTTTCAAAATAAATGGGTAATGTTTATGCACTCTATGATTACAAATATCATTTCTGTCTTCTTTGAATATAGAGATGGTTTTATCTCATCTTATCTGTTCATTATTTTTTTAAATTTTCATACAAATATAATAAACAATTCAAGTTTTTCAAATATCAAAATAATAATAATATTAAAAATAATATTTTATTTTATTTTTATCTAAAATCATTTCATTTTATCTTTTTATACAAACCAAGTCTAAAAATATATTTAATAATTTTTATATATATTTAAAATTATTAAATATAAAAATAATTTGCCCCTCCTAATTTTAAAAAAATAATTAATTTAGTATATAAATACTTAAAATATATATAATTAAAATTGCCCCCATTACTTAGATTTTAAAAATTTTTACTGAAATTATTCTCTCAAATTTCAAATTTTTTATTGGAATTGTTTCTAAAAAACTACAAAAATCTTTAAAAAAAAATTATCTTATAAAATAATTTATAGACATATATTTTTTTATACAATTTTATAACGTATAATTATTGTGTTTTATATAGTCACGTGTAAAAAATGTATAGTATTTATATACATATATACCACATACTTTGTCAATCGTCTCTCCATCATCAAATCCTAATTCTCCTCTTCACAAGATATACATAGTAAAAGTATCATGCATTCCATACTCACTTTTTCATACTCCTAATTTCTTTGAGCAATTTAATAGATTAGCCAAAGTCAAACCCTACTTTTAACTAATATGAGATAAATTTGAATTTGGCTATTCATTCACGTTAAATTCCTACATTGAAATAGTCATATTTTTATTTTATAATAATAAAATAATATGAGATCAATTTGACTTTGTTTGTTTTATTCACATCAAATTTTTATATTGGATTATTTATTTATTCATTATATAGTAGTAAAATAATATTAATTTATTTTTTAAAATTATTTACTTATTTAATTTTATCATTCTGCCTATTTATTTATTTTAATTACCTAATTTATTTAATTTTAATTAGACCTTTTTTCCTTCATAGATTTCCATAGAAAGAGAAAAAGCGAGAAAGAGAGATGAAACAACAGCAAACAATTGATTTGGTAGTGCTACAATGCAAATCTAAATATGACCAAAAGTTTAGATTTATTGTAGCTCGAATCTATCTTAAATGAATTTGCTTAATCCAATACCATCAGTTTTTATGTCCTAATAGCTATTTGAAATAGATTTTTAGAATTTAGCTAATCCGTTAGGCGTTAAGATGCCCTTAATTCCTATATTTTTCCTTCCCCTAAATCCACACCCGTTTCCCACTTTTCGGTATCCATTCTCTTCTTGATATAATTTTCCCTTCTCTTATTTAAAGTTGTTATCTTATTGACTTCAAACTGGTATTCCTTTTGGCAGATGATGACTCCAACACCCCTGGCAACGCTTGATTTTCGGCTTCTCGTAGAGTCGACCAATTGTTTGATAAAATGCCTAATACAAAAGCTACTCCTTGTTATGGTCTTCTAGTAAATGGCTTTGTTATTTTTATTATTTCTCAAAATGATTTTAAGACAGCTCATTGTCAAATCCTCAAACAAGTCCTCTTTGTTATGGTCCTGGTCTGGCTATTTGTCTCTCTTTATGGATTTTTCGTTCAGATATTTATGGGGATTATAGAGTTGGTTCTCATTAAATTCTCTCCTTCCCTGAATGGATACAATGGAAATTATGGGCATATATATATATATATATATATCCTCGGTAAGATTTGTATATCATTTTTAGTTTAATTTAGTTTTTTAGATTCAATATATGTTTTTAGATGTGTTTTGTATTACACAAATGAAAATCGATGGATAGAACTAAAAAACCGAAAATAAAAAGGTAGACATGCATGGAAAAGGCATTATTCCTGAATGGTAGAACTTTGCAGTGTTTTGGTATTATCGATTATATACAAATCCAAAAACCAAAATCAGATGAAGGAATCTAAACCCTACCAATGAAGACCGAAACTAGCTGCCTGCATTAGTGGGTGTGCAAAATATGCACCTAACGTCAATGCTGTGATTGTCAAATATGGAACTCGAATAAATTCTTTGTGGTATTCTTTTGGCAACTTTTGACGTCCTTCAAAAATCGCTGCAAATGGAATTACACTTGTTCTCCTTTTCACAGATTCGAATTCCTCACCAAACCGAATAGCTAACCTCCTATCCCCATTCCACACGCCAAATAGATGGTGTCCAATCAATCCAACAGAGGCTGCTACAGCCACCGAGTTTCCGATCCAAAGAGTGTGAGCTAGGCACCATACTACTTGCCCAACCATCTGAAAATAAACACAAAACCTTAAATTCGTTAGTAAAATGTTCGTGTGGTCGGCTATGCTTTTCTATTGACCCACATTGAACGCCAAAAAAGATAAGGAACATATGAAGGGAGATGGTGTCGCTGGTATTGTTATGTTGGCTGTCCATTAGAGATGTAAAAATGATTTCAATTTCTCAGCACCCTAAATGAGGAAAATGGAGCTTCTATAATGAAACAGATTTAATTACTTCTGTCCAAGACTCCAAACACCATCACACATCTTTTCTGTGCAAAACATCTTATAGTGATTTTGTGAACATATGGAAAGCAGTGGTTGAATGACTTAATGATTGAAGGAGTAGTAGGATCAGAGGTTGAAGTTGATTGTAGTCCATCGACCACCAAAGAGAAAACCAGCATTTATCCCAATGCCCTTCATCTTCCAATTCTTAGCAAATATATCTTTAATTGAAACAAAGATGGTGGTCTTAGACTCTTATACCTGTGGGTGCCTCGTGATTCTCATGATCCCAGTCTCCCAAAGATGCATTTTAGGCTTCTCAACTGCCGCTACCTCCAACAAATTAAAGGTTGAAGGATAGAGGAAAAAGAACGAGATAAAGGAAGAGAGCCACACGAATTGGTGAAGCCCAGGAACACTCTGGAGCTGCCATAATTGTTGTCCATCATATCTGTGGTTAATAAAATACACCTGCATCAAAGCCGAAAATGATATAAGGCAAGAATGAAACAAAAAAAGAAAGGCAACACATTAAGCTAACTTGGAGGAAGAAGCTCCTGTGTTTCAAATAGAGAACTCACAATAGTACTAACAGCCAAAGGTAGAGATGTCCCTGCAAACAGAACGCGGAAAGCACGTTCTCCTATGAGTTTTTCACCCTCATCTCGGAGACTAGCCAAGCCACTGTGGACAATGGCAAAAATGAGAATGAGGGTCAACATCACAACCTGCAGTCAATAGAAAGTTCCATAGCTCATTAGCATACAAATTGAGTGAGAATAACATGTCATGCTATTTATTTTTATTTAATTTATTTATTGTTTGGGTAGCATGTCATACGAATCACATGTTGGACATAAAAAAAAAATAAAAAAATTGTCCAATGGGAAGAACCAAGCTTTATGAAAATCTTAGCACTCCCTTCAAAACTTATGACCAATAAAGATCAAAACACTAGCATTCGCTCCCTAAGTAGACTGATAGACACCCGTTAAGAAGAAATGCTTCCACAGTTGAAGAAATGCTTCCACAGTTGAACTTCCTGGTCATTGAAGAGAGATGTCTTTACCATAATTAATTGAAGATTCTGACAAGAGAAGAGTGAGAAGTAGGAGCTGAGGGAAGAAAGGAGGAGGTATTGCGAATTTTAGGCTAGTTTTTTGGTTCCATGGCTTGTCTTGACATAAAATCAGATTCGTCCGACTGAAAGTATTCTTCTTTTTTTTTTTTTTTTAATTAAAAGAAAAGTGACTGCAATTATGCTTAAAATTATATAAAAGTAACATCTCTAAGCTACGAGGTTTCTACATGTAATTTTCTTTCTTAAAGTTGTTACAAGAGAGAACAATCCATAGCAGGGGCGGACTTACGTTGTACGTTGGGGGGGCTACCGCCCCCCCCAAAGTTTTTCAAAAAACATATTTAGTATATAAATATATGTGATTATTTATATATATAATTAAAATTATTTCATCAGATTATAAAATAAAATAAAATTGTCCCCCCAATAATTTTTATTAAATTTTTACTAAATAAATAGACTAAACTTCCAATTTTTTTCTGATGTTTTATATTTTTGAAGTTTTATTTAATTGTTTTGTGTTGATGTTTAGATTTGTAAATTTCAGATTGACTAATTTTACTTCTTTTGTTGGTCATGAAATTTATGAATTATGAGATATTTTTTTAATAATTAACTTGCTCATTTGTCACTTTGAAATGATTATAAATTTTTATAATTTTCAAAATTAATTAATTATATTTATTTAATCTCACTCTAATTTATATAATTGTGAGATTATTGGAAATACAATTTTATAATATATGATTATTATATTTATATATAGTCACGTATAAAAAATATATATTATTTATATTTACATATATCATACATTTTATCGATCGCCCCCCCAAACACTAGATTCTAGTTCCGCCCCTGATCCATAGATGGTAGCAAAGCTTATGGGGGGTATGTTGGACCATGTCAAATGACACAAGGATGATCAACGGTTACCCACCCACACCTTTTCTCGGAAAGCAAACAGATGGTAAGCGTGAGAACTGAAAGAATGTCTATTCAAAAAAAAAAAAAAAACCTGAAAGAATGCATCAATTGCTATCACAATAGAATTCCTCCCCGCACCCACAAACTAGATAAAGAGATCACCTCATGGCTGCCCGAAAGTCCCGAAACAGCGTCGACGAAGGCCTTGCCAAGGCCAGTCGAGTTATCAATCCAAGCAAAGTCAAGCACAAACAGAACCACTCCAAGAATAAGAGAGAAATATATCCAAGAAGATATCTTCTGCTGGGCCAAGTCGAACGAGGCGGAGTCCTCGCCCGTCAACAACACTGCCGAAGACTCATCATCATCATCGGAGGATTTCTTTGTCTCCGTATCACCCGAGGAAATTCGGGCGGTCAGCTGAAACCTGCGGGTGAATAATGGGAGGGAATTGGAATTGGATGCAAATGGTGAACTATGGAAGGCTTCATCGAAAGAGGGAGTGAGCAGAGATTTGAGGGGGAAGGCAGGCCGTCTGAGTAGGTGGGTTGACCGCTTATTGCCAAAGGGGCGGTAAGGTAAGGGAGAGAAGGGGTTTGAGAAGAGAAGAGTAGTAGCCATTGCTACGGAGTGGTGAAGTGAGAGGAAAGTAGATAGGAGAAAATAGTAAATACACTAAGAAAAGAGCATCTGATGGGTGCGTGCGGTAGTTGTGGATTTTGGATTTTCTATGCTTTTTAATTATACAATTTCTTATTATTTATATAATTTTTACATATCATATTTTATTTTATTTTATTTTATTTTTATTAAATATTTATTATAGAAATACTAAATTAAAAAATTAATTTAATTTAAAAAGAACAAATTTAAAATAAAAATATTAAAAAATTATAAAAATTATAAAAATGATAGTATATAAAAATTGTGAAGTTGTGTAGAACTTCCTTTTTAATATTTTTTTTGGCCGAGTAGTCGAGAGAAAGAAATGTAATTTAGGACCATGGCAGTCGGCATCCCCGTCAATATTAAAATAATTGAGAACATTCACATTCATTACACTCACTCTCACATGAACAATAACAGTAACATGTTATTGTTTATGTGAAGGTGAGTGTGATAAATATAGTGAGTGTGGATATTCTTTAACAATGTTTTCGTCAATATTCAACTCATTTTGTTTGAAGATGAGTTGAATTTATCTCAAATTCATTATTATATTTTTTAAATTTTTTTATAAAATATAAATTTCAATATAAATTTTTCAAATTTTAATATAGTATTTTCAATTTTTAATTCAATTTTATAAATTTTAAAATAATAATAATAATATTTTATTTAAATTTTAAAATTCATTTCAATTCATTTCATCTCAATTTCAAATACAACTAAAAGTATTAAAAAAATTAAGTAGGCAAGATATATTGGAAGTTCTAATTTAAATAAAAAATCCTCTCGGCTTTAGACAGTGCTGAGTCGGTGTGAGAGACTCTCTACTCTATGCTCTTGCGAGTTTGATGTAGAATCCTGAGATTAGATTAGCGACAAGTTAAGGTGTAAAGTGTTTGGAGATAGAAATGGAAGAACTGGAAGTGGAATGGAAATTATTGAAGCTGAATGAAGAGGAAGCTACAGTGCTAGAGATCGAAGCAAGAAGAACGTCTGATGAAAT
Source organism: Platycarya strobilacea (assembly GCA_036898215.1). NCBI lineage: Eukaryota > Viridiplantae > Streptophyta > Magnoliopsida > Fagales > Juglandaceae > Platycarya > Platycarya strobilacea. The sequence continues at coordinate 19,411,691 of CM072546.1, read as the reverse complement.
CAAGATATGCAGCCGAAGTCTAATAGAAAAGCTGTGGATGGATAGTGTTGGAAATCAACACGCAATTGAAGAAGCTGGAGGCTTCTGGAAGACGGCACCGTCAGTAGCAGCTGGAAGGTAGGCGCCGCCGGAAAATTCAAGAAAGTCGGCCGCCGGAGTTCCACCATTTTTTACACGTTCACACTATTTCTTTCTCCTATAAATACATGTAAGATTGTAATGAGGAGGAGAGTCGGAGGTGAGGTCCGTTGGAGAGATTAGAAGAGAGAAACCATTGTAAATAATTGGTTTATTGTTTAATACAAATTCTCTTCTTTATGTGTGTGGACGTAGGCTAAATTGGCCGAACCACATTATATTTTGGTCTCCATATTATTTGTGAGCTTCCACCGATCCCAACAAGTGGTATCAGAGCCGGTAGGAGGCCGGATTTGTGAATTTTCGTAAAAGACCCATTTTTAAATTTGATCGGAATCAAGTTTGGAGGATACCATCAGATTCCTCAGGTCAAGACGAAAATTTTGGTGAAAATTTCGTCTCAAACGGACACCGGACGAAGCTACACGCTCCACACGCCCCGACTCGGCAACGGCCACGCGCCGGCAACGAGACCCACGCGCCACACGCACGCGCAGTGAAGAAGACAAGCTCCGACCCGTTAAATCCGGGTGATCCGACCCGAACCGGTTTGACCCGGTTTCCGACCCGCTACAGTACCCAAACGGATAAAGAATATTCCGTCGGTATATTCCGTCGCCGGAAGAATATTCCGTCACCGGAAAGAATATTCCGTCACTGGAAAGAATATTCTGGTTCAGGAATATTCCGGTGACTGAGAGAATATTCTAGTGACCGGAGGGAATATTCCGGTGGCCGGAGAGAATATTCCGGTGAATGGTGGAGAATATTTCGTTTTTCTTATTTTTCAGGTTTTCGGCACAATTTTGATCGGTTTGGAACGAGACAAGAGTCGTTTCCAAGGTTTTCCACCTTTCCGGACGTAACAGTGAGCTCTGTTTGTTGAGATTCAACTCCGAACGTTGAGAAACGGTCACTCAAATTAAAGATTAAAGCCGAACTGATGGAGGACTCGGGAGCAAGTGCGATGATTAAGCTAACATCTACAAATTACGCACTATGGAGACCTCGAATGGAAGATCTCCTGAATTTTAAAGATCTATTCGATCCAATTGAAGAGAAAAGCGTAAAGCCAGATGATGTAGCGGAAAAAGACTGGCATAAGTTGAATAAGAAAACTATTGGTCAGATCCGGCAGTGGATTGACCATAGTGTTTTTCATCATGTTGCACAGGAAACGGATGCCTATCAGCTATGGAAAAAGCTAGAAAGCATGTACCAGGCAAAAACTGCTCGGAACAAGGCATTACTAATGAGACGTCTTGTCAACTTGAAACTCAAAAGCGGCATCTCAGTGGCCGCACACACCAACGAGTTTCAGAATCTTGTAAATCAACTTGCATCTGTAGATTTTAAGCTCGGAGATGAAGAGCAGTCTCTACTACTCAGTTCCCTACCAGATAGCTGGGAAACGCTAGTGGTCTCACTTAGTAATTCAGCTCCAGATGGAAAACTCGCCATGTCAATGGTGATAGACGCCCTGTTTAATGAAGAGGCTAGACGAAAGGAGATTGGAGGAGATGAGACAGATGCCTTTGTAACAGAAGGAAGGCATCAGAGAAATAGTAGAGGTAGAAGTCGAGAAAGAAACAGAAGTCAAAGCAAAGGGAGATCCCAAAGTCGCGGTAAACAGCGAAAGAAGGGAAAATGTTTTTATTGTGGTATTGAAGGCCACTTAAAAAGAGAATGCCGAAAGCTGCAGAAGGAGCAAAATCAGCCAAGCAATCAGTCAAAGCACGAAGAAGGCGAAGCTGCAGTGACGCTTTCTGGAGATTGTGTACTCCTTTCCGCTGGTGAAGAATCTTGCTTGCACGTTTCAAGCGAGGAAGCCGAGTGGGTAATAGATACAGCAGCATCCTATCATGCCACTCCTTGTAAGGATTTCTTCAATACTTACAAGGCATGAGACTTCGGTACAGTCAAGATGGGAAATTCTAGTTTCTCAAAGATCGTGGGCATCGGAGATGTCAGGATAAAAACCAGTGTTGGCTGTACTATGGTGCTAAATGACGTTCGGCACGTACCTGATCTTCGACTAAACCTAATTTCTATAAGAACCCTTGATCAACAGGGTTACGAGAGCATCTTCAGCAACAATGCTTGGAAATTGAAGAAAGGAGCAATGGTCGTTGCACGGGAACATGTATGTGGCACTTTGTACAAATCAAGTGCTAAGATAAGTGCAAACAGTCTCAATGTAGCTGAAGATGATACATCACCAAACTTGTGGCATCGGAGACTTGGCCACATGGGAGAAAAAGGGGTGTTTATGCTTGCAAAGAAAGCATTGATTACAGTAAACAAAGGTATTGCTCTCAATCCTTGTGAATACTGTTTATTTGGTAAACAGCATAGAGTTTCATTCCAGACATCTGCTGGAAAAAGATTAGAGTTATTGAGCTTGGTACACTCTGATGTTTGCGGTCCTTTTGAAGTTGAATCACTTAGAGGTAACAAATATTTTGTTACTTTTATTGATGATGCTTCACGAAAAGTGTGGGTGTATTTCCTAAAAAGGAAAGATCAAGTTTTTGAGCAATTCAAAAACTTTCATGCCATGGTAGAAAGAGAAACTGGCAAGAAGCTGAAATGCCTCCGGACAGACAATGGAGGTGAATATACTTTTCGAGAATTCAGAGAATATTGCTCCAGACATGGCATCAGACACGAGAAGAGTGTCCTCTACACCCCACAACACAATGGTGTAGCAGAACGGATGAACCGGACCATTGTGGAACGAACCAGATGCATGCTGAGTATGGCAAAGTTGCCTAAGCCATTCTGGGGTGAAGCAGTAAAAGTAGCCTGTTACCTGATCAACAGAACACCATCAGTTCCACTGCAGTTTGAAGTCCCAGAGATGGTGTGGTCAGGCCGCAAGATTTCATACTCTCATTTAAGAGTATTTGGGTGCAAAGCATTTGCACATGTATCCAAGGAGAAAAGACAGAAACTTGATGAAAAGTCTACTCCATGTTTTTTCATCGGCTATGGAGATGAAGAGTTTGGATACAGATTATGGGATCCAAAAGTGAAGAAGGTCATCAGAAGCAGGGACGTAGTGTTCCATGAAGACCAGATGTTTGGATCAGAACAAATAACTCCAAGTGCTCCAGAACCAGCTCCGAGTTCACTACCACTTCAGTCTGTTTCAAATACTGAAGATAGACAGGAAGTTTCCCCAGAAGAAGAAGATGATATTGACAACGGAGAAACCACCACTGAGCAGGGGGAGCAGTTGCCTTCTCCATCAGAAACTGCAGAGTTTCCACAGTTGTCAGGTGATCAACCTCAGCAGGACAGATCCTCTAGAGGGCGATTGTTGATTCCGTCACGAAGATATCCGGAATCAGATTATATTCTTCTTACAGATCAGGGGGAGCCAGAAAACTTCCAGGAGGCAATATCTCATCCAGATAGCAACAAATGGATGCAGGCTATGCAGGATGAGATGAACTCGTTACAGAAGAATCAGACTTATGAGCTGATAGAACTTCCAAACGATAAAAGAGCACTGAGAAACAAATGGGTGTTCAAGCTGAAAAATGATGGCAAGCAGGTGAAGCACAAAGCTCGCTTGGTCGTGAAAGGATTCCAGCAGAAGAAAGGAATCGACTTTGATGAGGTATTTTCACCTGTTGTGAAGATGACTTCAATTCGAGTGGTACTCGGATTGGTGGCAAGTCTTGACTTGGAGCTTGAACAGATGGATGTGAAGACAGCATTTCTTCACGGCAACCTTGATGAGGAAATTTACATGGAGCAGCCAGAAGGCTTCCAAGTTCCTGGAAAATAACATTTGGTCTGCAAGTTGGAAAAGAGCCTTTACGGTTTGAAGCAGGCTCCCAGACAGTGGTATAAGAAGTTTGACTCATTCATGATGAGTCATGACTACAAGAAAACTGCTGCAGATCAGTGCGTTTACATCCGGAGATTTTCAGAAGGTGACTTCGTGATGTTACTGCTCTATGTTGACGACATGCTGATTATTGGAAAAGATCCATCCATTATCAGGAAGCTAAAGAAGGATCTCTCCAAAGTCTTTGAGATGAAAGACTTAGGACCTGCCCAGCAGATTTTGGGCATGAGGATCACTCGTGACAGGAAGAAAAAGAAGCTATGGATGTCACAGGAAAAGTATGTTGAACAAATACTAAGAAGGTTCAACATGGAGAAAGCAAAGCCAGTCAGTACTCCACTGGCTAATCACTTCAAATTGAGCAAAAGCTCATGTCCCTCATCACCGGAAAAGGTTCAAGAAATGGCTACAATACCGTACTCCTCAGCAGTAGGAAGTTTAATGTACGCTATGGTTTGTACCAGACCTGACATCGCTCACGCTGTTGGAGTTGTGAGCCGTTTTCTTTCAAATCCAGGGAAAGAACACTGGAAAGCAGTACAGTGGATTCTCAGGTACCTTAAAGGTACATCAAAGTTGTGCTTGTGCTACGGGGGAGCTAACCCAGTCTTGGATGGCTATACAGATGCTGATATGGCAGGTGATCTTGATGGTAGAAAATCTACATTAGGATATATTTACACATTTGCAGGTGGAGCTGTATCATGGCAGTCCAAACTGCAGAAATGTGTGGCTTTATCTATAACAGAAGCAGAGTACATTGCTATAGCAGAAGCAGGAAAGGAAATGTTGTGGCTAAAGCGGTTCCTCCAAGAAATGGGAATCAGTCAAAAAGAGTACAGAATCTATTGTGATAGTCAAAGTGCTCTTGATCTGAGTAAAAACTCGATATACCACTCCCGAACAAAGCACATCGATATTCGGTATCATTGGATACGTGAAGTAATGGAGCAACAGCTATTGAAGCTTGTAAAGATCCATACAAAGGAGAATCCAGCGGACATGCTAACGAAGGCAGTCACATACGAAAAACTTGAGTTATGTAGAAACATAGCCAGGTTAAGTACCTTGAATTAAAATGTGTCAGGATATCCTCCATTTGGTGTTGAGGGGGAGATTGTTGGAAATCAACACGCAATTGAAGAAGCTGGAGGCTTCTGGAAGACGGCACCGTCAGTAGCAGCTGGAAGGTAGGCGCCGCCGGAAAATTCAAGAAAGTCGGCCGCCGGAGTTCCACCGTTTTTTACACGTTCACACTATTTCTTTCTCCTATAAATACATGTAAGATTGTAATGAGGAGGAGAGTCGGAGGTGAGGTCCGTTGGAGAGATTAGAAGAGAGAAACCATTGTAAATAATTGGTTTATTGTTTAATACAAATTCTCTTCTTTGTGTGTGTGGACGTAGGCTAAATTGGCCGAACCACGTTATATTTTGGTCTCCATATTATTTGTGAGCTTCCGCCGATCCCAACAGATAGAGTTATTGGCAGAGACATATTAGAAGCAACTATGATCAAAATATTGAGAATAAGTAAGTTGATGTTTTTAAAGAGTGTGGACAGAATTTATTTACACTTATTTTTGCAAATTATGTGGATAAAACGAGGGTTTTGGTTGGAAGGGCATTGGGATAAAGTGAGGGTTTTCTATCAAGAGAGAAAAACAAACAAGATTGAGCAGACAAGAATATCCAAATTTGAAATGACTTGGAAAAGTGAAGAAAAATGTAAAAGAAGAATCAATGAGAAATGGGGTAAGGAGAGAAGGCAATACTTAAAGATAGATGAAGTTCAAAACCATCTAGACAAAAGCAAGATGGTCCTGTTAGAGTGGCGTAAAACAAGAGCAACACAGGATGGAAAACAGATTAAGATAAAAATTGATTTGTTGAAAGCAAAGCAGACAATGGAGGGACAAAAAAATGCAAAAGAAATAAAAAAAAAACCTGCAAAAGGAAGTTGGAGAACTGCTGTTAAGAGAAAGTTAGAGGTGGAGACAAAGAGCAAAGGTCTACTAGTACCAAAAAGGAGACCAAAACATAATGTATTTCCATGCATGTGCTACTCAAAGAGAGAAGCATAACATAATAAAGTATGTGAAAGATGAATCAGGAAAGTTAACAGAGAGTGAGCAAGGCATTTCTGGTGAATTTCAGAATTATTTCCAGAATGTTTTCTTATATTATAATCCAAGTATGGAAGATATGGAAGTCTGTTTGAAGCATATTGATTCAAAGGTATCAGCTGAGATGAATGTTAGTCTCATGGCACCATGCTTTGTTGAGGAGGTGGAGGAGGCTTTAAAACAAATGAATCCATGGAAATACCTAGGACTAGAAGGATTTGAAGTAGGTTTCTACCAAGATCATTGGGAAGCAGTGGGACCTAAAATATGTTTGGCAGTGCTGGAAGTACTAAATGGAGGGTTGTTACCTAGTGATATAAATGACACATTTATAGCACTGATCCCTAAAATAACTAATCCTCAGTATGTTAGTGAGTATAGGCCAATATCTTTGTGCAAGTGTTATACATCATTGCCAAAGTATTAGTCAATAGACTCAAAAGGATACTTCCAGAAATTATTTCAAAAATTATTTCAAGATGGCAAACTGCATTTGTATGCAGCAGAAGCATAGTGGACAATGTAATGGTGGCATTTGAACTTCTTCATTCGATGATACATAAAAAGAAAGGAAGAGAGGGAAGTTTAGTTCTAAACTTAGATATGTCAAAATCATATGATAGAATTAAGTGGGACCATTGTTTTGAATTTCGTATCGTACTGAAACAGGTATTTTCTAAACATAATAGGCTTGTTTCGTACCATCCGGTATTTTCTTGTACCGGTCGTACTGGATTTCGGCATTTTTTTCCATTCTTGCTATTTTTCTTTATCTTAATTTAGACTAGACTACTTACATATATATTTATATATATAATTTATTCATATATTGATTAATATTTTGAAATATAATTTATAGATGTATTTTATATATATAATTTTTTATGTATAAACTATTCCAAAATGATACATGAAACGGTATCGGTACTACAATATTTCATTCTATTGTCTTGATCAGTACTACCATCGGTACGGTTTTCAAAACATTGAGTGAGACTTTTGGGAAAAAGTAATGAGAAAGATGAGATTCTTGGAAGTATGAATAAGTCTTGTAATGCAGTGTGTAAAAATAGTGTCTTTTTCAATGTTAGTTAATGGGAAACCAGGGAAAAGATTTTGGCCCAATAGAAGATTGAGATAAGATGATCATTTATCATTTTACCTCTTCATCCTCTATGCAGAAGCACTAAGTTCAATGATTTGTAAAGCTGAAATGGAGAGTAAGATGAGTGGGGTCTCAATAGCAAGAGATGACACCAAAATAAGTCATCTATTGTTTGCAAATGACTGTGTTTTTTTTACATCAGCAAATGGGAAGAACTGAAAGACGATACAAGACATTCTGGAGAGGTATGAAAGGGCATCAGGTCAGATCCTAAACAAGGAAAAGACTTAAGTTTTGTTTAGTGCTAACGCAAAGCTGAACATCAAAACAGAAATCATAAAGTCAGCAGGTGTAATGTTGTGTGATGATTATGGTAAATACTTGGGTCTTCCTACAATGATTGGCATGTCTAAAGCTGCTACATTCAAGAACATCAAGGAAAGAATGTGGAAAATAGTTCACAACTGGAAGAATTTCCTTCTGTCTTCAGCAGGAAGATAAACTTTGATAAAAGCAGTGTTACAATCTATTCCAATATACACAATGAATGTGTTTCTGTTACCTAAGAGATTGTGCTTAGATATTAATGTATTTCTATCAAGATTTTGGTGGAAGAACAAGAAGAATGAAAGGCTATTCACTGGCAGAAGTGGACCACTGAGGGGAGAAATAAGGCGGATGGAGGGATAGGTTTTAGAGACATTGAAGTATTTAATAAATCAATATTAGCAAAATAAGGGTGAAAATTGCAAGTACAACCAGATTCTTTAATTGCAAAAGTGTTCAAAGAAAAGTATTACCAGAAAACTCAGTTTTGTGATGCAAGAATGTCTATCCTTCATATATGTGGAGTCATCTTCTGAAAATTCAAAACATGGTAAAAGAAGGCTTGGTATGGAGGGTAGATAATGGGAAAAATGCTGAAATATGAAAAGATAAGTAGATGCCTCAAACTGCTTCAAATAGGATTAATTCCCTCATTAAGCTGCTTCAAAGAAATGCAAAAACAGATGAGCTTATTAATGAAGATAACCATAGATGAAAAGAAGATTTGATTGCAGAGCTCCTTAACAAGGAAGAGGCAACCCGAATCTGCAGTATACCATTAAGTATGAGGGGAAGAGTAGACAAACATGTTTGGGATACACCAAGGATAGGGAGTATACAGTGAAAAGTGCTTATTATATGATGAAGAATAAAATGGGGGTAGAAAAGGAGGAGTGCTCGAGATGAAAAGAAAATAGACTAATGTAAAAGCTCGTATGGAATCTTAATGTCCTTAAAAAGGTGCAACAGTTCTTGTGGAAGGCTCTACATTTAATTTTACCTACAAAACTTAATCTATTCAAAAGGAAAGTTGTAGAATCAGCTTACTGTCCTATCTGTATACATGAAGAGTAATCGATCTAGCATGTATTATGGACTTGTCCAGCAACTAGGGATGTTTGGGCTGAAACATCTAGTGGTTTGCATAAATGGTGCTATGAAGATGGAGAGTTTATTGATCTATGGAAAAAACTTATGACTACTCTGGACCAGAAAATATTGGAGAGAACAATTGCTATATTTGCAAAAAATTGATTTAGAAGGAACAAATTTGTGTTTGAAAACAGATTTGATGGACCATGTTCGCTGATTAAACAGGTTGACCAACTGTAGACACTCATAATGAAGCCCAAGCTAGGCAACAAGATCAGAGAGGAGGTAAGGGAAGCAATAGACTCTAGGCACAATGAATACCACCAAATGACCATAGTATAAAGATAAACTTTGATGCATCAGTGAATACAATAGATTTGAGGATGAGAATTGGGGTAGCAGCAAGAAATCATGAAGGAGATGTTATGTTCTCTTGTAGTGCTATAAAGGAGTTCGTGGGTGGCATAGATGTGGTTGAAATCATGGCTCTTTGGAAAGCCATGGAGCTAGCTGTTGAATTACAAGTGCAATGAGCTATCTTTGAAGGGGACTCCCAAATTATAACAAGAGCAACTAAAGCAATGAAGATTATCATGGATGGATAGACCAACAAGTATTAGATATAAAAGAAGTATTTGCACACAGACCCAATTGGTCAATACAGGCTATTTTGAGAGAAGCCAATGGTGTGGTGCATGAGCTAGCCAAGAAAGCAATCAAGTTGCATGAGGATGCTTACTGGATAGAAGAAGTTCCAGTAGAACTTGTACGTGTAGTTGAAAAGGAAAACTATGTAATGCACGATGTAATGTTTGAAGTTGATGCAATGAAATGAAATTTCTTTTCAAAAAGAAAAGTTTTAATTTAAGTTGTGAGGTTTAATTAAGCTCCAATGTCTAATTTGGATTCAACTTAAATCAACTTAATTTAATCTAATTTTAAATTGAATGTAATATCTAAATACACAATTTTCAAATTACTAAATTCAATTCAACTTGTATTTACAAGTAGTATTCACAACCCTTTTTCAACTCAACATGTTTTACATATAAGATCCACAACTTTTATTAATTTTTCAAAAATATATTTATAACTCATTTTAACATCTAAATGCATCTAAATTTATCTTATATGAATCCTATAAATTTCAATCCATCATCTCAATTGAGCTCAACATTTAAACAGGGTCATGCTATGTTTAGATGTTAAGTTGAATTGAGTTGAGTTGAGTTTTTTTTTTTTTTTTTTTTATGAATAGTAGTGAGCTAAAATAGTTGAATGAGTTTTGTGGAATTCACTTGAGATGAGTTAGTGTTTGGATATTAAAATAAGTCTAAATATATTTACAGAAAGTTGTAAAATAAATAGATCTCATAATTAATTTTTACTATTCATCTCACATATTAAAATGAATAATGATAGACTTACATCCAATTTATCATTATTTTACCACTTTTTTAATTTTTAATTTTTTTTACTTAATATTTAAGGAAGTGACTATTAGTAAAATTCTATATTTTTAATTTTTTTAAGAGTTAAGAATGTGATATCCCATATGATAAAGATAAAAATGGGCGGTGTATGAGATCCCACATTGATTGAAAAGAAGAAGTTCTTACTCTTTATAAGGTTTTAATGGGGCTCCAATTATATAATTGACTAGTCTTTTTGGAGTATAGGTTATGTGGTTTGGGCTTTCTATTGGAGCGTTATAAATGGTATTAGAGCCCACCCCAACAAAAAATGTGGGACTTGAGCCGTGCCACCTACGAAGAACAGGCCCGACGAGAATGTCGGGTATTTAAGGGGGGTAGATTGTAATACCCTATATGATAAAAATAAAGGTGGGTAATATATAGAATCTTACATTATTTAGGAATGAGAAGTTCTTGCTCTTTATAAAGTTTTAATGGAGTTTCAATTATATCATTGATTAGTTCTTTTGAAGTATAGTTTATGTGGTTTGAGCCTTCTATTAAAGCATTATAAAGAATGTTAGAAAAATACTTAAAAAAAAAAAAATACCCTATTAATGATGGTAAAATTTGAACATTTGTGATTTGTGATATGCCATGTAGCTAATCCCTTTGTCATGATCCATTATGGGCAGTTGAGATTGTAAGGCAGATTCTTTTATGCTTTTGGCCAATTCATGATTTATATTTAGACACCAACATTTGATACCGTGTATAAAGTTGGACAACAAGGAACAAACACCAAAGCACTACTGGAGGCTGTCTTCATATTTTCATAAATTAAGTTTTTACCAACTCTACCAAATTAAATATTATAAGATATTATAGCATCCATTGCATTCCGGAAAGAAATGATTTGTATAGTTCTAACGTATATAAGTCTAGATTTAAAAATATATATATATATATATATATATGTGTGTGTGTGTGTGTGTCTAAGTAATATTCTTGTAAAATACTTACATCACACAATACTTATGTGGCATAACTTAATTTATAAGATAAATTTAAAAATTTGAATCTTATAAATTAAATCTTATTTTTAATTTAGATGATATGACTATATATGATTAAATGTATGTTTGAGATTACAATAAAAAAATATAATTTGTAATTGTAGGACTTATTACTTATGGCTTAAGTACTGATGTATATTATTAAAAAATTATTTGCTATTTTATATTGTTTAAAGCATTTTTACACATATTATATTTGTTTCTAAACAAATTTAAAAAGTATTCTTTAAAGTAGGAATTGCGATTGTTTAATTTTTTAAAAGTTATGGCTAAACCCTCTAAGAGATTGAAAATTGTAAAAAAATTGGATGTAAGTGAGTTTGTGAACACTCTTCTATGAGAAGTTCTACACAACCTCCTCAACTTCTACACACTATCATTTTTTATATTTTTTTAAATTTTTTAATATTTGTATTTTGAATTTGCTCTTTTTAAATTAAATTAATTTAATTTATTTATTATCCATATATTAAATATTTAATAAAAAATAAAATAAAAAAAATATAATGTGTAGAACATGTATAAATAATAAAAAGTTATGAAGATTTTTTCCTCTTCAATGAAAAATGTGTTTACTTTAGTATGTATAGAAGGCGGGGCCTATTAATTAAAATAACTTAATGACAGGTGAAGAAATAGCTCAAAAAAGTTTTAACATTAACTTATTGCGCACATTCTTGCACAAAAGTACCTACACCTAACAGTGTTGAGATAAATAAATATGAGATGAGTATTTTCGAATGAGAACTTTTTTCAAAGAAGTCATTCATTCATTTGCTAATACTAGTGCCCACAAATTGACATTTAACTCTATTTGGATTGAAAAATTATTTCAATTTATTTTATTTTGTTTTATTTAATTATTATAATTTTATCAAATTTTTATATAAAATATTAATCATATTAAAAAAATTAATTTTTTAATAATTTTTTATTCACCTTTTAAATTTCTAAAATTATTTTATTTATTTTACTCCCCAAATTGACTTTTATCACGTCTTGGTCTCAAAGATGCATTGGCATTTATGTCATCCAGATGGACTGAAACATGCTTGACATTCAAAAATGGGATCCTCCGAAAGTGCTTAAATTCAGCTGCTTTGTTTACGTCAATCACTTTTGTTGACGTGAATCAAATTCTTATACAATGACTAAAAAGTTGTTTGTTTAAGAAAATAAGTTTAACTCTATCTCATTTTATTATTTTGTACTTTCAATTTATTTTAACTATTCATTTTAAATTTCAATTCATTTTAACTATTTATTTTATTATTATTTATAATTCATTTTATCTCATCTTTAAATTCAAGCGGATCCTAAAACAAATAAAAGAGTAATTCATAAAAATGCAATTTTTATTTATATAAAAAGACAAAATAAGAGAATCCAGAACCAAAAAAAAAAAAACCCATTCTCTCTCTTATATTAGGAAAAATATTGGAAGCCATGCACGCAGGCTTGAAGAGAAAAAAAAAATTGTAACTGTGAGTGTATCAGCATACAACAGCACACCGGCTGTTGCCTAGCACGACCTCTTCTATTATTCTCTCCTACCCAGGCGATCTCTGACCAACAGTCGAAATCAAAATTCTTTCTTTGAACGTAAGGAATCAAAACTACGGCTCCAACTATTTTCTTCCCTAGTAATTTTTTTTTTCCTTTTCGTCATTTGGCCTTTCATTTTGTTTGGTTTTCTTTTAGATTTTTCGACCCAAAGCATGTTGATCCACTGCATACCAACGACCTCTAGCCAACATGCGCCACCTCTTTAGTTTCTTCAACCGTCAATCTTCATATTTTTGAAAGAAAATCTCGCTTGCTAGGTGTGTTTTCCATGTGTAGTTGCATTTTGCAGAGGCTTTGGAGGCCATGCGTGGTCCCAACGATTTTAACGGTCTTAGATATTTTAGATAGAAAAATAATTTGGATAAATTACACTCAGCACACTCTATCTCACATGTCACTGTTCACATTAACGGTCTTAAATATTTTAGATAGAAAAATAATTTGGATAAACCACACTCAGCACACTCTATCTCACATGTCACTGTTCATGTGAGATAGAGTGTGCTAGGGATAAACCACACTCAGCACACTCTATCTCACATGTCACTGTTCTAGCATAACCCTTCGTCACTACCACTACTATTGGTCCTCTGCCGACGACTCAGCACAAATTCTAACTGCTTTTCTATTTTATCGTTTTTCTTAATTAGTGATTTTAAAAATGAATTGTGGACCTCTTCAACAATTATTTCTAGACAATAAGTGATAGTACACTCTTTATCTACACTACTTCTAGCGGAAGACTCACCACTACCAGCGGTAATATTCTATTATTAGTTTTTATGCGAATACGTTATTTTCGTCTTTTTATAAGACATCGTCCTACTGTAAAACATAGATAAAATTAAAAAAATTGATCTAAAAAATACTTGTTTTGTTTTTTTACTACTTATGCATTGTAGTTTATTACTTTGAGGTGTTTATTAAGAAATCTTGTTTCCTTCTCATATATCATCTTTTTAATTTAATGAAATCTTATATTCTTATAAAAAAAAAAGTAGTACTAGGCTTAGAGCATTCACAATCCACTAGCTAAATGACATATTTAGCTAAATTTTGGTTAAAAAATATTAAAACCTACTTCAACAAGCTCTTCAAAACTAAAATAAATTTAGTTTTCTCTCTCCTTACTCTCTAAATTTAGCTAGAAGGAAAGAAAACACTAAATTTATTTTGGGACTAAAATATTAACTTCATCATGGTAACAATTAGATGCGGACATTGTGTTAATATACTTTCAGTTAATATGGCAGTTTCGCTTCAAACTGTTCTTCTTTCTCCACATGATACCCAGGGGCCAGGTATATGTATATAATTAATCAACCAGATTCTTTTTGCTTTTTTTTTTTTCGAGATATTTTCTAGCTATATATGTTGGGGGACTCAATTTTTATTTAAATAATGACAATAAATTCAAGATAAAGGGATTGCTTTTTGTTCTTTATCTGCTATAATTTTTTCTTTAATTTCTGTTTTTTTTTTGTTACTTGCATATGATTGTCCTTGAATAATAAATCAATATTCAAATTATAATTGGAATTACAATAAATGAAAAGTTAGAAATTAATATTTTAATAAAATAGCTATTGATTTGTTGAGCCTGTTATTTGATGTAATAAAAAGTGACTAGCTAAAATTTATAAAAATAAAATTTCAAGCTAAAATTTAGCTAAACTTTAGCTAGTGAGTTGTGAATACTCTTATATACGGAGATCACATCTCACATCTCACCGTGCCTAGGCTATTTTTTGCCTCTTTATTTTTTACTTTTTAACAGTTTTAAATATTTTAAAAAAATTAAAAAAAATCATAATATTATTATAAAATATATTCTTAATCATTAAATTAAAAAATAATAAAAATAAATTAAAAAAAACAAACAGTTGGGATTCCAAGTCGTATGTGAGACTAGCATTTTTGAAAACTAAAAAAAGAAGGAAGACACTTAGAACAAGATAAGTGTAAAAATAACTTTTATACCTATCAATAGAAATGTATCACGTAAACATTTCATGAAGAATTACAATATATTTGATTGCACTGAATCAATAAATTAAGATGAATGTATTTAATTTTATTTGAGAGGCTGCATTAATCTATTCATTTTTTTTTCAATTTTTTAACCTTGAAATCGACTTATATATATATATATATTTTCATTTTCTTAATTGTGGCTCAAGAAATATAAGTAATATAGAAATATTAACTTATCCATATATGCCAATCTGTCCACAAGATCAACATATTTATATAATTTTTTTTAATATCAATTCATGCACAAAATACTAAAATATCAAAGATTATTATAGCTCGTCAAAATATATTAAAATATCAAAAATCATTACATCTTATTGAAATATATTAAAATATCAAAAATTATTTTTTGATGCAATTAAATCTATTATATTTCTTTATAAAATATTTATGTGACACATTTTTATTGTTGATTACACCGATCCTATTCTAAATTTTTTCCCAGAAAGAACCCAGAACGGCAGTGCGTCGTAAAATTGTCCAACAAGATTCGAAATCCCAACAGCGTGGTTAATGGCTTTCAGCGCGTGTACGATGGGAAATCGCATCGCGTCCCTGACAGCAACAGCTGCCATGCTTATATCTGCTTATCAACTTTGCCGATCTCATGCACAGGGACTACTCGTCGATGTACTCTATGTACGACGCAAAAGAGCATACACAGCACACAACAGTGACTTAATACCAGAGAGCTGCGAGCATGGATTCTAGGTTTTGGACCTGCTTATTCTACATGCTGGTGCCCTTTCTGTGTAATGCTACATTGGTCTCTAACGGAGAGCACGTGCTGACGTTGGGTCACTCAAACTTCACTGAAACTGTCTCCAAACATAATTTCGTTGTCGTCGAGTTCTATGCTCCATGGTGAGCCAGTAAATCTGCTTACTGTTTTTCGATTTCTTCTTTCCCAATCAAAGTTTTGAATACTGGGTTTCCTGATCCTGTGTGGGAACTGACAAATTAAAACTGGCTATTCAAACAAGCCAAGTACTGGAGTTACCGACTCAGTCCTTTTATTACAGTAGTAGAAAGATATTCTAGATAATAAATTTGCAAATGTCTTTGATAGATAAAGTGAACGATAAAATAGTTTTATAACCTCATTTACCATGCCAAATCAGGTTAATTTATAAGTGTATTTTTATGAAATCTATAGTGCTTAAGTATTTTTCTTTTAGCAGACATAATCAACATGTTGGGAATTTAATCTCGAAATTAAACAGCAAAGAAGGAATGCATATTTCCTTAGTGAAATTAAGGTTTTTTGGCACGTCTACATGATATTTTCAGTCGTTAAATTTTATAGGTTTTTATGCATGTTGCTATAATTTTGTTCCTTTACCGAGAAGTGGATGGTTTGGTTTTTGGGAAGCTCTGTTTTTGCTAGAACACGACAGATTGCCCAAGTTGATTAATTATGTTGTAGTAGGGCTTAGAAAAATTCAATCAAAGCGAAATCTGAGTTTTAAAGTAGAGTTGTAGCCCCTCCGATGTTGATATTGGCAACCATAGTAATGCCGATTCACTTGTCCCACGGCTAGTGAGTAAGTAGTCCTCTATTTATATAAAAGTCCTGTTTCAAGCAGCCCACAGCCAGGGCAGGCTCAATAAATTAGGAGTCCTGGCTCAATAAATTAGGAGGCCTTAGACAAAAATTTTGATTGAGGCATTTTTTTAAAAATAAAATAAAATAAAATAATTTTAATCTTTATAATACTTTTTTATTTAAAAATAATACATATCGTTTGGTAAGTAAAATTATTAACTGATAACCGACTTAATCTTTATTAAAAAAATCCAATTTAGAGAAGATTTTATCAAATCTATTTTTATAAGACATGCTCTTGAGTTTTATGGGTCGTTTGGGAACACAACTATTTTTATGTATTATTAGATATTTTCAAATTCAACTTTTTGTTTCACTTAAAATCTAATAAAACATCTTAAGTCAAACTATTTCACTACTATTCACAAATATTTTGAGAAATGCATATAAAACTAATAATGACATATATAATATCTATTTGATACTTTTATTCTCTTATTAAATTAATTAGATTTTTTTAATTGGATTTTTAAAAAAAAAAATTCCTTTAGACTCTTTTTGGGGAGGCCTTTTGCCCATAGGGGCTTTAGGCGATTGCCTGAGTTGCTTAAGGGTGGAGCCGGCCCTGCCCACACCAGTGATAAACTGAGGTACTTCTATAGGACTGGTGAATGGTTGTTTAGGCTGATTCACTCAACAAATAGGGTTAAGCTCCTGGCCAATCTGGGCATTTTTGGCGATTAAAGTCGATGTGACCATGTGTTTTGCCCTTTTAAGTTTTCCAGTTCAAGTTACATTGATGAATTATTATTTATGATCCCACTATTTTTCAAATAAATAATTATTCAACTGATTATGCTTGATGAGATGCCTATTAAAAACTTCCTCGAACATGGTTAAAACGATGCTTTAGTTTGAGTTTGTATATTGGCTTACTACTTTGTTTACTAGGAGTTATCAACTTGTTTACACCATGCCCTCTGTGCTTCCCAAAAGTTTAAGTTTTCATTTTCCTGTGTGTTTGGCTGGTTATTCTTCAGTTTAATACTACTTTTCCTTTCACTGTGACAGGTGTGGCCCTTGTATGAAGCTTTCACCTGAGGTAATTTAATTTGTCTTCCCATTTGGTTGAATATGGGTTGTATTGGGTTGTATTGGGTCTTCCGTCATGCATGTGTAGCGTATTCTTAATTGAATTACATATTTATTTCAAACTCAAATTTGTCAAATGTGTAGTATGAAAAAGCTGCTTCCATTTTGAGTAGCCATGACCCTCCGGTCATTCTGGCAAAAGTAGATGCAAGTCATGAAGCAAATGAGGAACTTGCAAGTGAATACGAGATCACACGTATCCCTACACTCAAGATTTTAAGAAATGGAGGAAAGAATTTGCAAGAATACAAAGGGCCTCGTGAAGCTGATGGTATAGTAGCTTACTTAGAAAAGGAAGTTGCTCCTGCTTCAGCTGAAATAAAATCTTTGGAAGATGCTACTAGTGTTATTGATGAAAACAAGATCTCCATAGTAAGTACTTTTGGTATTTATTTTTAACTTCTGTTTTCTCCCACCTTTTTATACTAATTTATTTGTCCAATTCAACAGGTTGGAATCTTTACAGAATTCTCTGGGGAGGAATTCGATAACTTTACAGCCCTAGCAGAAAAATTGCGTTCTGAATTTGATTTTGGTCACACTTTGGATCCCAAACTCCTGCCAAGAGGGAAATCTTCAGTGAATGGACCAACAGTGAGATTACTAAAGCCATTTGATGAGCGTTCTGTTGATTTCCAGGTATTTTGGAAATCTGATACTGATCATATAGATCTTATTGCACTTGTACTGTTATTTTTTACAAGTATGATGCCTGGTTTCTTTCTCTTTATGTTTTCAGGATTTTCATGTGGATGCTTTGGAGAAGTTTGTTGAAGAAGCCAGTGCGCCTACTGTGACTCTTTTTAACAAGGACCCAAGTAACCATCCATTTGTTATCAAGTTCTTCAACAGTCCTAATGCCAAGGTCAGAAAATTGTGAAATATCAGGATTAAACCATGATTGCACAGAAAAATATATGATTAAACTGACAGACCAATCAGCCAGCCCATGGAGAGAGGAGTATTGGAAAATCAGATGGAAGACCACAAAAAACACCAAGAAAGCACAAAGAAAATTTATTAGAGAAAAATAATAGGGAATAAAGGAAGGGGAAGGGAAGCAGCGTGGAAATACATGCAGAAAACATTTTTTTAATAGGAAAAAGAAAAATTAAAAGATCATCCCGAGCAGCAGATCTAAGAACATAGGAGATGATCTACCGAAGTAGGTTTTTCACAAAAAAACAAAATTTTACCAAATCTGCGGATCAGTGCACTACAAAGCAGATTTTTTAACCTTTCCTCAATGACCAGCTGCAAATGAACAATAGAAAGCATGCTGAGAACATTTTTATAAAAACATTTTACATCAAAACAACTCAGAAACCATTTTGGTTGAATATCATTTACTTGAACGCAAATGATTTCATTATTTCATAAAGATCTGGTGGTTCCATTTCCCTAAGTGCCATGACCTTTCATTCATTTATTCTTTAATTTATTTGGTCAGAATGTCTAGTGTTAGAAACTTCCTTGTTTTCTCTTTCTGTGCTTTGGTCGAGAAGAATGCATTTATGTGGACGAATTCACTGTCACGGTCTTTTGTTTTATATTGTTACTGATTCTTCTTTTCTTTGCTCTTTTTTGTCTCCACAATATACATGATAATACTTTTTTTTGTCCGGTTAGGCGATGCTGTTTTTGAATTTCAGTAGTGAACCTGTTGATGGTTTTAAGTCAAAATTCTATGATTTGGCTGTGCGCTACAAAGGGAATGGCATAAGCTTTCTGATTGGTGACATTGAGGCAAGTGAAGGGCCCTTCCAGGTAATTTCCTTTTCCACCCAACCCAGTGTTATATGTATTTTTAAGACAATCTATTTTGACGTGTTTGTTTTGGTATTTGGACTTGACGGGCAGTACTTTAGACTCAAAGATGAACAGGTACCTCTTATCTTCATATTAAACAATGATGGTCAGAAGTACCTTAAATCAAACTTGGAGCCTGACCATATTGGAACTTGGTTGAAGGAATATATGGTAGGGCTCCTACTTCTTTCGCTGTGGATATCAATTCAAATGGCTGCTGCATTCCTTTTAAATTGCAGATTTAATTTGTCCATTTTTCGTCTTGAATCTAAGTGTTTTTGTTCGTTAATCTCATCAACTGTAGTTATTTTAGCTTTTTTCTTGTCTGTATTCTCAAATTGAATTGACTTTCTAAGGTTTCATTGTGTTCATGTTTCAGGATGGAAGCTTACAACCATTTATGAACTCAGAGCCCATTCCCGAAACTAATAATGAACCTGTGAAGGTGATTGTTGCCGATAGCCTCCATGACCTGGTTATTAACTCTGGAAAGAACGGTCCGTCTTTAGTACCATTTTATTAGTTGCATCAATCATATTTTCTTCCTATAGTTGTTAGATTACAACTTCTAAGTTTCGGAAGTAATAATAAAAATGGGAATGAAATCACTGTAACAGATAGCACAGATAGGGGTAGTATATGCATGATCATACCAGGTCCACACATGTTGTCTATGGTTGTTATAAAATTTATAAAAACCTAAAATGGATGAAACACAAGATAGACAAAGTCTGGAAGTTGCTGAATCAACTGCTCCTCCAGAATGGTGGACAGACTGTCTATCCCAGTGCCACTACCCACTTCTAATAAAACGATTGGAAAGCTAAGATCTCAACATATGAATTGGGCCCAGAGAAGTTTCCAACTGATGATAATGGTATCTGGTTCCTTTCACTTTGACAAGTTCTATTTCTTAAAGGAGTGCAGGTCCCTATTAGTCATGATATCTGCTTTGTGCCCATGCAGCTAGAATTTCTTACCATTCTTATGCAATCTTGCTCTTACAAATGGGGCCCTTAATCAGAATGGCATGAATAACTATTTTGACCATGCAGTAAATCCTCCGTGAACATTCTGCACCTATTTGTTTAGTTAAAGAAATGAGCCTTTCATGATTCTTTGCCATCATAACAACGTTCTCTCTTCCTATACATCTTATTGGATTTGCATGGCATCCAGTGCTTTAAACTTTGTAATTAGATGCTTGAAAAATCAGAGGTATTCGACTGATCATCTCATTACTCTTATCCAATATGAGGTAGTTTTTATAGTAAGATATTGATTGAGCTTTCAGTTGTTAGCAATAACTCGTTTGACATTGAAAGTTAAGTTCTCCCAACGTACCATCTTGTTGTAATAGCTTTAAAGTCATATAAAAAATCGACATGATGTTATGCAACCAGATAATGGATGCTCTACAATAGTTTGTCTGGCTAGGACAAAAAGGATGCCACATATAAGCAAACACATTGATAACCAAGTACATGCTACTCATGTGTTATCTAGATAAGTCATCACCTTTCCCCCTCAATGGTTCTTTTGCTGCTCATTCCAACTCTTTTCCTTGCATAAAAATAATGGTTTTTGCTCACAGTTCTGCTAGAGTTTTATGCACCTTGGTGTGGGGACTGTGAGAAACTGGCTCCAATTTTGGATGAAGTTGCAGTCTCATTTGAAAATGATGCCGACGTTATCATTACAAAGCTGGTAAGAACCTTTTTCCACACAGTCGGGAACTCCAAAGACAGCTCATTGGCCTAATTGTACATAACTACTACTATAGGTTGTGCCACTAACTACCACTGGATTTTTTCCGAGGGCCTACTCCTGTAGGCCCTAGGATAACTTTAGGCCAAGTAGATGAAAACTAGAGCCAACTGTAATTATTGTTTGAAGGGTTTTAAGGCTGACAAGCTGAGCCTCCAGAAAAGAGCATTGGAGCAAAACCTTGAGCAGCCTGGTTTGGATAGTGAGTTGAGATAAGATGAGATGAAAGTTTAATAAAATATTTTATAATATTTTTTGAATATTATTTTTGTTTTGGGATTTGAAAAAATTGAATTGTTTATTATATTTTTTTTGAAAGTTTTGGAAAGTTGTAATGATTAGATGAGATGAAATGAGTTGAGATGGTTTCACTATCCAAACCAGACAAATTAATGTAGGACTGATAATTAGTTTCAGAGCAAGAATCAATAAAAACCAGATATTAAATCTACATGTTGTAGCTTGACTTATGTCTTGACCATTTCCCTTTCTTGCTTATCCAGCATGAACTTACAGTTTAAAATCAAAGCATAAGTAACACTAGAATGTTAAAGACTTCTGTTGCATTCATTATCACTTCCAAATTGGTAAATCTGACTTAGCCTCATATAGATCCTTAATTGGTTTTGGTAGTGATTTCTTTTGTATCTTATTAATGTCTAGGATGCAACTGCAAATGACATCCCAACTCATATCTTTGAGGTACATGGTTACCCAACTTTGTACTTTAAATCTGCGAGTGGCAAATTTGTTAAGTATGATGGTAATGGATCAAAGGAGGACATCATTGACTTTATTCGGAATAATCGCGAGAACGCTATCCAACCAGAGACGGTGAAGGATGAACTCTGACTATGGTAAGGATGAACTCTGTTTAATTAGTAGTTTTCACAAAAAAAAAAAAAAAAAAAAAAAGCAAAAAGGCTATAAAACATGTTCAAGGAGTTTTGATATCAAGGTTGCGACTTGGGGTGGTTTAGAAAATTGATGCCTAAAGGCATTGACTAAAGAGTTAGTTTAAGTTCGTTCATTAAAATGTTTAGGGGTGAAAGATAAATTGGTCTTTGAATGGATTTGACATTGGATGTAAACGCTAGTGGGGGTTCATTAAAAAGTTGAAATCTGCTGTGTGTTCTAACCTGAGTCCAAGATATGTTTTCTAATTGATGAGCATCGATAAATTGACTTGCCTGTTTCTTGTCAAATGTCTGCAGTAGCGCTTCGAAACAATAAAGATGCTTGGTATGGAGGATTTTAGCCGAGAAAATTGAAAGCCTTTATAATCCTTATTAACTGCTGGATCAAAATAAGAGATGATTCATGACCGTCTCATGTGGTGCTTGTAGTTCAGTTTTGCAGATAGTATCCTTTGCAGTGAAATCTTGTACGTACTTTTTCTCCAAATATATATATATATATATATTTCAGAGCTGTTTAGCCCTTTTGTTTCAAATCATCTCTCAGCTCACACATGCACATATAAAAGGCACACCGTATAATACATTCAGAAAGTACTTTAGACTATTGCCACTCATACGGATTGAGCAGCACTAATTCTGGACTGTGATTCGTTACTTTGCAAATTTACTTCCATAAAAATATCATTTTATTCACTCAGATTAGAACCTAAACTACTGATAGTGGAAAAAGCATAGCACCTACCTAAAACCTTTTCCCAGTTCGATCCATCACTAGGTGAAGAGGGGTCCCCCCCCCTAGATATTGCCATCGGCCTTACAACTAAAATGACTAAATCGACAAGACCAGGGATAACAAAATCTTAAATTTGGTCGGGGAATGTGTTGGTTCCAACAAAACGTTCACGTTGACTTATATCCTTCTTCTTTCCCCAGTCATGAAACCTCAGGTGTAACTCTGCAGCAGCAATCAAGAAATGGACAGCTTGGATTGGAGTAAGAACATCAAGAATAGCTTTGAGTGTTTTCAGACGTAGTTCATCAGCCTTGAGCAAGATCTTCTCCAAGCCCTCCTCCTTCATCTCCAGAACGTATCCAACTCTCTCCTCAACTCCATCCCCACCAGTACTCCTTCCTTCCTCCACCTCTTTCCTCATCAACTCCGTCACCAAGTGTGACAGCTGCACCATCGACTGGTCCGCAACCGTTTCCTGATGCTTCGCCATTTTCTCCGTGATCTTCCTCTCCTCTCTAATGGTCCTCCCCTGCAACTCGTCGATCTGAACGAGTTGCCTCGTCGAGAGATCTCCCAAATCACCCATACTAAACCCTTGAATGAAACTGAATAGTTGATCCTTGAATTGCAGTCCGGACTTGGAGTAGAGCAGATGAAAAGCCATACTGGGTCTCCACCCTCCTATCCACATGAACGCATTCTCGAGCGCGCTTGTCCATGGCGGTGTCAGCATGACAACCGCCTCTTGCTTGGCATACCTTGCCTTGGCCTGATAGTATTTCTCGTAATACAGAATGACTCGGTTAATGAGTGGGCGTAAGTGAAGGGCCCGAGTCTCCCCAGTTTGGGTTGATTCTGCTGCGATGGTGGTGCTAGTTTTTTCGCGTTTGTGTTGTTTGGAGGCATATACGAGGTCCTGAAGGTATTTATTTTGCTCCACAATCCAGCGCTCGAAAAATTTCTGGAAGCCTTGGTGATCATGATTGCCATTTTGGAGTACGGACATGCTGGGAGTGGTTTTAACTTTTGGGGAGACCACCTTATATTTGCAAGTACATTTTGGGGGGTGTTGGGGTTTTCTGGATTTTATAGAGGGTGACGCTGGGTCGGACGAGCTGCCCCATCGTCAAAAACAGTTAATAATAAATATAATAAAAAATATAATAAAATAAAAAAGATATAATAAAAAATAAAAAATAAAAAATAAAATAAAGAAAACACAATAAAAACATATAACATAAAAAAAGAGATGATTTTAAGGGAGATTCGGCTCTTAACTAAATAGAATTGTTGTTGGTGGCTGTGGGTGAAACCGTCTATGTTATCGAGACTAGTAGGCTCCGGCAATTTCACCCATATTATGATAATTTTTGACTACTTTTGACTAAGTTCTGGCAGCTTTAAATTTAAAATAAATAAAATGAATTTGGGATGGTTGACTGTTTTTATTAGGGGACCCCCAATATATCTCTTTTATAGAATGAAGATTTGCCATGCATGCATTATTGGATTGGAGGTGTCTATCCCACAAATAAAGGCCAACTTGCGTTGCTGGGTTTTTCGCGTTTGCTTAGTTTGGAAGTCTACCCAATGTTTGAGCACGACATTTTTTTATTTTTTTGGTAGGGTTATAAAAATACAAATAGAAAGATACTAGAATATATAAAAATAAATTTTATAAATGAATAAGTTATTTTTTTACAAATAAAATTTTATTAAATTTTTCTAATTTTTTTTTAATCTTTAGCAAGCACTCCTATTTATATTTATGATCATAAATTAGGCCTTGTTTAGATTAGAAGATGAGATAAATTGAGATGAATTTAATTTATTTTTTAATATTATTATTATTGTAGAATTTGAAAAAGTTGAATTAGAATTTGAAAAAAATATTAAAATATTAAAAAATTTATATTAAATTTATATTTTATATAAAAATTAAAAAAATAATAATAATAAATTAAAAAAAATTAAAACGAGTTTATCGTCTACAAATTCAAACCGCCTTGATAACCAAGTTTACACATGCTAACAAGTGCATTGGGGGTAAAAATGATCCCAATACGAGGGCGGGGTTCATCAGTATCAAGGTGGTATCCACTTTCCTAGACTGACATGTGCAGTTTTTCTGATTTCCTCCATGCAAGAACCTTAAAGAAACACAAGTTGCTCGTAAGGACACGTCGCCCTACACTTCATATGACAGTGGAATTGGCTGGCTTATTAGATTTTGCTTACGAGTTACGATATCCATTTCACGGCACAATCTGGAATGGCTTTCGTTCGCATCGATGAGCCACGTTCAATGTACAGATAAAAAAAATCAAAACAAAGAAAGGGTAGCAGTCTCCTAATTTGGTAACAAGTATTTATTTCTTTTTACTCGATGATATTTTCGTCTCCTTCCGAGGAAAACAAAGTTCGAGGATGAGCAGCTTTTACAGCTAGTGTACAGATTGGTTGTGTTTGAATCTTGGGATGATTCCAAATTATCTAGGCCCCGCTTGTATTGAGAAGTGAGTTGAGCTCATCTCAACTCACTTCCATTTCATCATTATATTTTTATAATTTTTTATACAAAACACAAATTTCTATACACCTTTTTCAAATCCCAATACACCTTTTTCAAATTCCAACACACCTTTTTCAAATCCTAAAATAATAATAATATTAAAAAATAAACCAAACTCATCTCAACTCATCTCATCTCCGAATCCAAGCGGGGCCTAAGTTGATATATACATATAGTAGTTTGTCAATTAATTTATTGCGATGCGTTTGTATATAAATAATATAAAATTTTGAACCTATAAAAATAAATTAAAATGAATTTAACTTTTTATAAATGTCAACAGATACGGGCCAAGCAACTAATTGTTTTACTGCTTGTATTTAATTATCGTTTACATCAATTAAATAATTATTCTTTTATTTATTTTTCTATAAATACTTAATTAGCTGGCACGATATAATAAGCTTGGTTAATTAGTTTGTTAGCACATTTTTTATATATATGTTCGATAGTATGTATCGTCTTTAACCTGCTGTCATTTTTGCTATTGACCTGCTCTCTGAATTTTCTTTGCTTGATTGTAGTTACTTGTTTCTTATTAGGTCACATGGTATCAGGAGCCTCTAAGAACAATTACAATGAGCATTGATTCTTCCAAACCTCAGTCAAATCTCAAATCAAACACCTCATCTCCATACCTCAATTTGAGCGACCCTCATATCGCTTTGACCATGGCGACATCCCGGCCCTTACCCTTGTTGCTGACCTTTTTTCCATTGACAATTACGCCACATGGTCTCACTCAATGCGTTGTGCTCTCCGTGCGAAAAAATAAATTAGCATTCATCAATGAATCCCTTATCAAACCTACCAAACCCGAAGTCTCCTTACTTGAGCTTTGGGAGCAGTGTAACGACATGGTCGTTTCTTGGCTCCAAAATTCCATTAACCCTTCTCTTCAACCTAGTGTTCTATTTGTTGATGATGCTCAAGAAATCTGGCTAGATCTTGAAGAACGTTTTTCGCACTAGAATGGTCCACGTATCTACCAACTTAAGAAGGCATTGGCTGCTCTACTCCAAAAACATGATTCGGTAAGCATTTACTATGGAAAATTAAAGGTCCTATGGGATGAGCTCTTTGTGTATGATCCCATCCCTCCTTGCAATTGTGGTACCATGAAAATGTTGTTGGATTGATACTAGAGAGACTGTGTGGTCCAATTTTTGATAGGTCTCTATGACTCTTATTCCTCCATCCGCGACCAAATCATGCTTATGGATCCCATTCCCACTGTTTCCAAAGTCTTTTCCCTTGTGCAACAACAACAACAACACCACCAAATGACCTCCCATATCCCATCCACTGAAATCATGGCCATGACGGTTTAGAAACCTTATACACCTTCAAATCCTTCCCAAACTGAACCAATCCTCCCAGAAAGACCATTCATATTGTAGCCATTGCAAAATGATGGGCCATTCATTTGAAACATGTTTCAAAGTTGGCAATTGTGAGAACCTAGGTTTTGCGTATCTATACATATTGTTTTTTATTTTATTGTTGGCTTTCTTAATTTATTTTAATAATTTTTTTAGTGGTTTATCATATTCATTTTATTTCGGGTTATGTTATTTTATTTATTATTGATATTGGTTAATTGTGAGATCTCTAATTTTAGTATTTTCAGTTACTTTATTTAATTATTATTACTGATCCTTTCATTTAAATTGTTATCACTATTATTTTTGATTTAATTGTTTTAGTTTTATTATATTCTAATTTGTTGTGTTCTTTTATTTAATAAGCATTTTACTTTATTGGATTTTCTCCGATTGGTTTCCTTATTTTAGTTTATTAAAGTATTGGGTCTCATTATTTTATACTATTTCATATTGTGATGCTTTAATTTAGTTTATTGAATTTTTTTCCCCTCTGCTCTATTTTTAAGTTTAAGCTTTCTGTGTAGTGCTTTTGTTTGTATTATTATTTGGTTATTTTACTTTATATTGTTATATTAATTGTTAGCTTGTTATTTTTTTTTATGAAGTAGTATCTTGGGTTTTTAGTTATCTTATTTTATTATTGCTATTGTTTGGATTATTTCCTTATGTTGTGCTTATATTTTTATGGGTTGTTTCTATATAGTGATTTTCGGTTTGGGCTAGTCTAGCATTTGTTGCATTTAGGTTCCTTTTTAATTTTAATTTTTTGTGTAGGCCTTGTTTTAAACTAGGAGAAGCCCAGCTCGTGTGCTTAACCCAGCCCCTTTCCCTCCTAATTAAACTCACCGTTTTGGCCTCCAGCCCTTAGGGCTTTATTCCCTTTTCTTCTTATGGGCATCAAACCCCCTATTTCTTCATTCTTCATTCTTCTTCTTCTCCTCTTCTTCATTTCTATTTCTCTCATCTTCTCCAAGTGAACTTGCAAGCAAACTCCCTAGTTGTCATCATCGTCGCGTGTTGCTCCACCATTTTTTGTCTTCCTCTCCGCCGTTGTAGCACCTCACCTCGCCGCCGCTCTTCTTGGTAAGCTCTCTCTCTCTCCCTCCTCATTTCTTCCTCATTTCTTCTTGTCTCTCTTCCTCCCTTGCTGCAAGCTCGTGTGCACTACCGTTGGTGTTACCGATCCAACTTCGCAGGGGTCTGTCGAGCAACATCTTCCCCCCCCCCCTCGGTAGCGAGGTGTAACGTCCGCTCCCTCTTTTTCCTAATGTTTAGCAAATTTTGAGGAGATGATGTGACAAATCATTCCTCTCTCATTCGATTAAGATGAGCCTCGATGCACGTGTTAGGTTTTAAAGCACATGCCCGATCTTGATGGCGTATTTTAAAAGATAACGTTGATTTTAAAATGCGTCTAGTGTTTTTATGTTATGGAATATTTTAAATGTCTTGAAAATATTGTATGAGGTATTTTCATTGTTATTGGACTCAAGCCATATTTATAAATGTGTAATTTTAATATTTGGGATTTTAATATCGTTTTGATATCCTGGTTTTAGTTATTTAAAATATTGTGGGATTTTAATTACGTTTTAAATCTCTAATTTAAATATATGTCTTTATTCCTTTTAAATAATTAATAAATTTCATCATTTTAATTAATGATGAGGAATATTATATTGTGAACTAAAGTAAGTTAAAATGATATTTTATTTAATTATTCTAAGTGTTTTAAGTTAAATTAATTTTATGTGTTTTCAGATCAGTGTTTTAAGCGCATTATTTATTAGTCTGAAGATCCCGAAGTGTGGAGCCTATAAATAGTCTGAGGAAGTCCAAACTCTTCACTTTTTT
This sequence comes from Platycarya strobilacea, assembly GCA_036898215.1. NCBI lineage: Eukaryota > Viridiplantae > Streptophyta > Magnoliopsida > Fagales > Juglandaceae > Platycarya > Platycarya strobilacea. The sequence goes on along the minus strand of CM072546.1, from coordinate 19,383,216 downwards.
CATTTTATCTTTCTCTCTCCTCTCTCTTCTCTCTCTTGTGCACCCCCCTTTGCTGTGCCCGTTCAGCTTTCAGCTCGTGGCGATGTCACCGCTGACCATCGAGCCTCACCGCTGGTCCTACCAGGACCCCTTGCTGCCTGCGACCTCCCCTACATTGGCGATGCACATCATAACGGCCCCTAGTTGGCATGTGAACAACAAACCCAAAATGGGTTTTTGTGCTTTCCTTCCATTTTTTGGTGCCACCATCGGCCGCCTTAGCTCCTCACCACCATCACTGGACTCTTTATCCTTAGGGGTACAAAACACACCATCGATAACCACCCTAGCTCCCTCGTTTCTTCTCCACCTGAAATGGGTCTCCAAATGGGCCTATCTTCACCGCGCTGCAATCTGGCCATCGTGAGTCTCACTTTTACCACTAAAATGTTCCTTCACCTCAGCTGACCACCCTCTAGCTCAGTTTTCCCAATTGAGCCTCTACCTCCCTGGTACAAGCAAAAATCAAAAAATAAGTTTCTACCATTTTGGGCTAAATCCGCCACATTTTGATGGTTGCATCGCCTCACCACCACCACCACCACGAGATTTTTCTTCCTCCAATGAGTATTCCCCTAAATTTCGGTGTCAAACCGAGCACCCTAGCCTAAACCGTCAAGTTACATGGTTATCAACAACGTACGCAATGTTAGCCGTAATGTACGACCTTTCCATCGCCACCAACGAAATCTCCATCATATTGGTCACCCTCTTATAACCCGGATTTAGTAACCAAAATTATAGATCCATACCCCGAGCCATTTCCCATTCCGAGGTCACGACACTGACCTTGACAGAGCGGTTAACATTCGTGTTAGTGGCTTTCGAAGCCACTAACCACGCCAGGAAGCGAATGACATACAAGTTTATCTCGCTATGGTATAACCCTTTTTCTCTCTCTTATATTTGTGTTTATTGTGTGTTTGTGGACTGTGCTATTGATGTTGTGGAGTCTGTTGGGAAGTTGTGTGTAGTTGGTAGGTTGTGTTGTGAAGTAGGGTTATGGACTATGCTATGTAGTATAGGGGTGCTTTGTGTGCAGGTTTGGTATTATGGCAGGTTTTTGAAGGGAGTACATCTGTAGTGTACTCCATGGGGGTAAAGTGATGCATCGTGTAACGTGTATCGTATGGGTCGTGATGTAGACTGCCATGGAGAGAGTATATGTGAAGTATACTTGACGTGAGGTGTAGGTACGGAATAGAGTCCGTAACGGAAGCGTGGTGGGTACTTCTTGTGTGGTAATTGTGAAGCATCATAAGGTATGTTACGAAGATAGATAGTTGCATGACTGGGAAGTGTAAGGTGCATGTAGTGTCAGAAACTGTGGAATAGTATCCTAGAGTAGTGATTTGACCGTTAGCCTTAGTGATGGTTGTTACTGTGCAACCGTGTTATGTCCCGAAGTACATGCGAAACAATGAAGTCGTGTAGCAGTGATATATTAAGAGCGTAACTAAGCTACATAAGGAGTCATACTCATGTCGAGTCGGGAGTTGATGTAGGAATCACATGGTGTAATGCCATGTGAGGTGGAGGATGACGAAATAGCTTGATAGTAATCTCAAACTGCGTAACATGACGGTGGTACATTGGAGATAAGCCCTATTGTGTCAAGTGTTGAGACAAACTCATAGATGGCCGAAAAGTGGGATTAGTCCTACCAACTGGTATATGGAAGGTTGTTATCAATGTATGGTATTTTCTGCACAAGTGAGTTATCAACGTATTCTATATTGATCTTACGTAACGTGGAGGTAGGGTACATGTGTATCTGGTGACACGTGTACCAAACGGGACTTCAAGGACATAAGGATATCGAGAGGTGTCTTAGTGTTCACAGTGAGTCTCCGATAGTCATAACAAGTGAATTAGGACTTCGAGGACATGAGGATATCAGAAGGTGTCCCAGTATCCGTAGTGAGTCTCCAATGGTCCTAGCATAGTAAGGACCTCAAGGACGTGGGGATAGTAGAGGAATGTCTTAGTAAAGTGTAGGTTTTCCTAATTACTTGCTTGTGTGCTATATATATGTATATTGATGCTATTTGTGTGTATGTTGTAGGTTGATTCTTATATGATGTCTTGCGATTGGACTGCATGATATGAAAATAGCATGGAGACTAAGTAAGTATTATGTTCATACGCCTTAGTGTTTACCGGACTAATAAAGAAAGATAATAGGTTTGAAAATGCTAGTATACGTATGTATGACCATTTTTGGTAGTCTTTTTTATCGAACTCCAATGCTTAATTATATGCCTGCAATTGGGTGACTATATGTAGTAATTATTGGACGTATTCTCCAAAAAATATAAATGAAACTTGAGATTTCTGTCTCATGATTTTATGAAAAAATGCCATGAACTAGCGCAATGCAATGATACTATACAATGACCCTACAAGATGACGCTATGTCCCAACGAGATTAAGTGTATCTACATACGTTTGGTTCGTGGGTATGCTTCTAAAAGATATTTTCTATAAACAGACTGACTAGGAGGAAAAAGATAGAAATCATAGGAATTAAAGAATAGGAAAGTCTAGGAATAATAAGGTAAAGAAAAAGAAAATAAAATTTAGTGACTGGATGCTATGATGTATGAGAATACGAAAGGGGTATAAAGGAAGACCCAAGGGTCCAAAGAAAGACTCAGGATCCAAATGAAGATTCGTCAACCCTAGCACACGGGGGTAACAGTGTGCAAGTATATTTCTGTGTGTGCTTACTTGTAGTTAGATGCTTGCTTGTCGGTTGATCTATTGTGTGTTAATGTCTTAAAGTAATGATTAAGAATAAAAAGGATCACAAAAAGGATAAAAGATGAAAGACATAATAGGATTATAGTTATGAAAAATGATGCATGTATTGTTTTGTATGTATGTTTGTATATTATGTGTTGGTTGCATGATTAAAAAATCTAATTTGTTATATATTCAAAACGGTATAAAGTAACGCTTACTGAATATTCGACTTATTTTAATTTTTTTTTCTGCGTGTTTCCTCTGCTACATAAGAGTGCGTAGCAGGAAGCAGACAGTCCGAGGAAAGAGTGCAATATTCTAGGCATGTAAGAAAGATCTTTTAGTTATAAATCATACGTTTTTTCATTATAAACTTCTTTTATTATAAAAATGTAGTTTATTTTAGAACGTAGAGTTTGACACCCTGGGAATGAACCGAAAGGTTTCAAATCGAACAAAATCAGTTCTGTTTTCTAAAACTGTTTTGGAAAAAAAAAAATACCAAGTGCCGAGTGCTTACACCTAGTGTCAAGGAATCGCATCTCTCCACCATCGCGCGTTGTTGCCCCTTTCCCCGCATTCCATCTCATCACCTTTTCCCGCTGGTATTTTCTTTCCCTTTTGTAGATCTCTTTTCCCCTTCCTCTCTTTTGGCCTTTTTCCATTTCTTTCTCTAAGATTAAGCTCTGGTATTGTAAAAGAACTCTTATGTTCTAGCAACAAGCTTTAGTGGAGCTTTGAAGGCCATAACTTCGTGTGTCAGCACTGTTTGGCATCTCCTGTTGTCATCTAATCGCTGGTCGCCTTGCAAATCTGCTACCTGTCGCTGTGTTTGGCAGCACCTTAGTGAGCCACTCAACTCATTCAGTCGTTTAATTAAATTATAATTATAATTAGTTATTTTATATTAATTTGATTATTGAATTCATTACTATTTATACTGGCTTATTTACGTTGGTGTGATTAACGTGTTTTAGCGATGTGTTCACTGGTTAATATGCGGGTTTGCATTTCGGCATTTTCTTGATCTTTCAGAATTTTACCGACCTCGTAGTAAATAACAGTCAGTTATAATTTGTGATTTTATTTTGATTTATTATTTATTTAATTATGTGCTAACTTTCTCTGGCAGCTTGAAATGTTAATTAGTTAATTAATTGACTAATATTAATGATAAATTTGGGAGTAGGTTGGTTGGGCCTGAGACCGTTAATGGAGGATGGGATCACCCTGTAGTTTATTTTAGTTGTGTTGGAAATTATGGAGTTTTATTTGTTGGATTTATAAATGATGTGTGGAATGTTTTGGATTGTTGTATGTTGTTGCCATGCCATCCAATATCTGCTCATCATGCATAAATTATTTCTTGCTTGTAATATGAGTTCTTCTGTGTTGGGATAGGATGAGGTGAGTTGTGGGTGTTGGTGGTTATAGCTAGTCATAGTTTGTGGGTGCGTGTGTATCACAACCCCAAGTCGAGATAGAGCATTATCTCAGTGCAGCTCTTCTGGCCACTCAGGAGCGAAATATATTGATGTGATGTCCCCTAAGTTGTCACCTAGCGACAACGGGATCAGACGAGATGGTAAGGTTCTTGTGCTGACTCTGTGGCTCCCCTTCACTGGCGATGGCTAAATGATGCCTAGCCATGATACGTGCTGGGCGTGGTTAGTTGGGTATCGCTCATTCTGAAGTCACATGCACGGTCACTACCCATGGTGTGACGAAGAGAGCTAGATGTATGGATGGTTCTTAGGAGAGACCATGGTATACAGTTAGTTAATAAATAATACGAAATGGTGTTGTGAGCCAAAAACTGGGTTTTTGACGTGTTGTTCATCCTTTTTGGGAAAGGACAATTCGTTATGTTCATTCCTGCTAGGAAAGATGGTTTGGAGTATTCGTTCCTTCTGGGAAGGACGGTTTTGCTGATGAGTTCCTTTATGGGAAATGATGGTTAGTTGTATTGTGCTCTTTTTTGGGAAAGGACGTCGGTGTGCTGTGTTGCGCTTCTTTCTAGGAAATGACGGTTTAATGTTCATGTGAGATTTCTTTCTGGGAAAAGAAGTCTTGTGTGTGGATTAAATTACTTAGTTGATAATATTTGTGCATATTATTGATTTGGGATTATTTATTTATGTGACTAAGTGTTGCTCACTGAGATTCATGTCTCATTGGTGTATCGTGCCCATCTAGGGTTCCATTTTATGGAATTGTACTGTTTGATGCAGAGGACGAGGATGAACCCGAGGGGCAGGCTCCGCTGAATGAGTAGTCTTTTGGGATGATGAAGAAAGGGATGACGATCCCTGTTGCTGTTGTTATCTTTTATCATTTTTTGTTGGATGACTGTATAATCTCCACTTAGAGAGTTATTTCAGTTTGGTTTCTAAGTTTTTAAATTTTTTGGTACTAGAATGGATGACTTCTTTTATACTTCACTGCGAATATTTTTAATTGTACACTTATGTATGCTTCACACACACATGGAGCACTAAATGATGAGATAATTGATCTGTGTAATGATCATCCCGGTGTTGCGAGTTTCTCTAAATCCTAGAGGAGAGTTGTGGGCACCACAACAAAGCTGAGCCTCCTCTTTACTTGCATTGTCACTTAACTAGACACACCATTGAGAAGTGCTACAAACTTAATGGATATGTCCCAGGCCAAACAACAACAATTATCTGCTTTCCTTGCAAATTAGACTACTCTTTCTTTTGCTTTTGACCTTGAAGATAAGGGTGATGACAAGTGTGGCCTGACCAAGCAACAATATCAGCAAATCATGGCATTGCTCCGTCCTCAGGATTCTCCAATTGCGACTTCTGCTGTCCACTCCAGCAATCAACCTTCCCTTCACACAACATCATACTCCAAGATGTCTGGTACTCCTTTTTCCTTATCTACACACACAATTTAACGAAAGACTCATCCACTAGCTGGATCATCGACATAGTTGCTACAGACCAAATGGTCTAATATTGCACCTCTCTTTTCACATCTATTATTTCTACTGCTTCTTACTTTGTCAAACTTCCAAATGGGAATTTAGCCCTTGTTACTCACATTGGAACCATTCAATTAACCAATTCCATCATCTTAATAGATGTTCTGTGTTCCTTCATTCTCTTTCAACTTAATTTCTGCAAACAAACTAACCACTACTTTTCATTGTTGTTTGCTTTTCTTTTCCACTCACTGTTTTATTCAGGACTTGCCTGCATGGAGAACTATTGGAATGAGTGAACTTGAGCATGGCTTGTATCACTTCATTTGCAACGAAGTTCTTCCTTCAACTTTTACCAATTTCCTCCTGGCATACCCTTCCAAAACCAACACTAAATTTACTTGTTTTACTTATGTTACAGACTCCGTTTCTAGCATTGACTTCTGGCATTGTCGCCTAGGTCATTTCTCACTTCCTAGATTACAATTAATTTCTGATCCCATCGTACAAAAACAGAGTTCATCTATTAATGAAAAATCTTGCACAATTTTCCCTTAGCAAAATTTCATCGATTACCATTTCTGGTCAGCCCACATTCATCCTCACATATCTTGAATTAATTTATTATGATTTATGTAGACCTTGCTCCACAATTGCACATGATGGTTCAAGGTAATTTTTGACCATCATTGATGATTTTTTTAGAACTATATGGATTTTATTTGCTTACCACTAAAATAGAGACCAGAAAATGCATTGAGGCTTTTTATAACCTTGTTGAAACACAATTTCAAATGAAAATTAAAATCCTAAGAAGTAACAATTGTCACCACCTGGATTTTTTTAAAGAATTCTATTACTCTCTAGAATCTCTTAATCTTTTGTAGATTATTCTAGAATCTTGTAGATTGTTGTAGAGTTGTGTAGAGAATTCTAGAGTGATGTAGAACCCCTTAGGAGAACCTCATAGATAATTCTAGAAGTAGTTTAGAATATTTTTTACCCTTAAGATTGTGACACTTGTCACAATCCTAATCATTCTTTGTACCAAGAGATCCCTATAAATAGAGGGAGTCCTCATTTGTGTAAATCACCAAGCAATAAGAGCAAACAAGTTCTCTAGAGTTTCCCTCTCTATTTTCTTGCTCTAGATTTGTTCTCTTTTGTCTTGAGTCAATTAGAAGGCTTACTTGGGAGATTTGTCGTGGACAAAACCTCCTAAGACTGCACGGTACGTGTGAATAAATTCTAAATCTGTGACAGTTGATATCAGAGTATCGAGCTTGGGATGGCAGATGCAAATCCAAGTGAGATCACCATGGAGTACTACGAGACCCGAAAGAGCAAGAGGTCGAAGGAGTCAACCTCGTCTATGGAGTCTCGTCTCGATGGCATTGAGAGGGCCATGACCAAGATATTGACCAAGATTGAAGAATGAGATCAGTCTCACAGGGAGGTGAGCACTCTTGACAATACTGTGACAAGGATAAAGGTGGTGGTAGCAAATGTCAAGGACCAATTCGACATCGTGGAGCAGGGTTTGGAGGAGCTAGAATTGGAGGGCTAATTTGAATCGCTCAAGGAGTCCATTCTGAGCATCATCAACCCCACCATCGAGACACAACATGTTGAGAATGTTGCTTTCCAAAACCAGGTCTTGGGGGAACTAACAAAACTCCAAGAACAGATGGAGGAATATCGTGTTGGTCTGAAGGAGACCAAGGCAGACTGGGCCATATGCAAGCGAGCAGTGGCCAACGGAGGTACTATTGGAGTTGGAATGGTGGCAACACCAAGGGTGGATACCCCCAAACCAAAAGAGTTCGATGGCAAACGGGATGCCAAAGAGCTAGAAAACAACATGTGGCACATGGAGCGCTATTTTGAAGCTTTGAACATGTAAGATGAGCATGTCAAGGTACGTACTGCCTCTCTCTACCTTACTAATCTTGCTGGTACTTGGTGGCGTCGTAAACACAATGAGATAGAGAAGGGTACTTGCACCATCAACTCTTGGGAGGAGTTCAAGATTGAACTCAAGAAGCAATTCTATCCCAAGAATGTGGCTCTCTATGCGTGGAAGAAAATGAAGGAATTGAAACACACCTCATTTATCTGTAACTATATCGAAGAATTTTTTGCTCTCATGCTTCAAATCACAAACATGAGTGAGGAAGATCTCTTTTTTAACTTCATCGATGGCCTCAAGTCATGGGTAGTTTAGGAACTCAAGCGGTATGGCATCAACGACATCTCCACCGCTTTGACAGTGGCAGAAACCTTGGAAGAGTTTGAGTATCACAAGAGTGACAACTCTTCAAAGTCCAAGTCCTTGAAGGATAACCACAGCAAAGGTGGGGAGCAAAGAGGTCCAACCCCCCACAAAATAAAGAGCGTGGAGACGGCTTTCGACATCGAGGGAAGGTAAGAAGGAGCACTCTAAAGACAAGAAACTAAAGGATGCTTGTTTCCTTTGTGATGGACCGCATTGGGCTAGAGATTGTCCTAAGAGAAAAGCCCTCAATGCTATGTTGGAAGAGAAGTAAATTCAAGAGAATTCGCACATGGAGTACTAGCAACTTCTCAACTCACTCAAGGCAAACACCAAGCCAACCACCAAGAATGGATCCTTAATGTTTGTAAAGGTGTTTGTCAATGGGAAGAAAACTCATGCCATGGTCGACTCAGGGGCTTCCCACAACTTCATCAAGAAGGAAGAGGTCACACGGTTAGGGATTCCTCTCAAGAATGGTCAAGGATGGTTGAAGACTGTAAATTTCGAGGCTAGACCCCTCGATGGTGTAGCTCATGGGGTGGAGCTACAACTTGACACTTGAAAAGGAAAGACGAACTTCTTCGTCGCCTCTATGGATGATTTCAATGTCGTACTGGAGATGAAATTCTTGAGACAGTTCAACGTAGTGTCTCTTCCTCATTACAATTCGGGGTGCATCTTAGAAGGTGGGCCTTACATGATACCCACCGTGTCTAAGCCGAATACCACTCAACTCCTATCGGTCATGCAATTCAAGAAAGGTTAGAAGAAGGGTGAGGTATCTTACTTGGCTACTATGGAGGAATGTGAAGTGAAGATTTCCTCCCCTCCACCTAAGGAGATCTAAGAGGTCCTCAACGACGATGAGGATTTCATGCCACCAGAGTTGCCCAAACAACTACCATTTAGGAGAGAGGTGGATTATATGATTGAGCTGGAACCTGGTGCCAAACCACCCGCCAAGGCGCCTTATCGTATGTTGCCTCCAGACCTTGAAAAACTAAGAAGGCAACTTAAGGAGCTACTTAATGCTGGATTCATTCAACCCTCCAAGGCACCATATAGGGCACCTGTGTTGTTCTTAAGGAAACACAATGGGTATTTGTGGTTGTGCATTGACTACCGGGCTTTGAATAAGGTAACCATCAAGAACACGTACCCTATTCCTTTAATTGCTGACTTGTTTGATCAACTTGGTCATGCAAAGTATTTATCTAAGCTAGATCTAAGGTCGGGATATTATCAAGTGAGGATTGATGAAGGAGATGAGAAAAAAATGACTTGTGTAACTCGGTATGGGGCATATGAGTTCTTAGTGATGCCCTTTGGTCTCACAAATGCTCCAGCCACCTTCTGCACCTTCATGAACAAGCTTTTTCACCCCTACCTTGATCAATTTGTGGTGGTCTATTTAGATGATATTGTCATCTATAGTTTTGAGAAGCATGTAAAGCATTTAAGGGTTGTTTTTCGGGTCTTAAAAGAAAATCAACTCTATGTCAAGAAGGATAAGTGCTCATTTGCACTAAATGAAGTCCATTTCCTTGACTACAAGATCCAAGGAGGAAAACTCAACATGGAGGAGGGGAAAGTGCAGGCTATCAAGAAATGGGATCCTCCCACCAAGGTTACCGAGTTTCAATCTTTCTTTGGACTTGTCAACTACTATAGAAGATTTATAAAGGAATACTCTACAAGAGCATCGCCTCTCACCGACTTGCTCAAGAAAAGCAGGACATGAGAGTGGACATCAAGGTGTTAGGAAGTCTTTGATGACTTGAAGACAACCATCGTGGATGAACCAGTCTTGGCCCTGCCGGATTGCACCAAGCCTTTTGAGGTGCACGCAGATGCATTAGATTTTGTTATCGAGGGAGTTCTTATGTAAGAAGGACACCCTATTGCATATGAGAGCCGAAAACTCAACGAGACTGAAAGGCGATACATGGTGTAGGAGAAAGAAATGACAGCCATTATTCATTATCTTAGAGTATGGCGACACTATCTACTTGGCTCTTGCTTTGTAGTCAAGACCGACAATATTGCTACCAGTTACTTCCAAAGTCAGAAAAAACTGAGCTTAAAGCAAGTTAGTGGCAATACGTCTTGGCTGAATTCGACTATGTCTTGGAGTACAAGCCTGGTAAGGCCAACGTTGTTGCTAACGCCCTTAGTAGGAAGGGTGAGCTTGCCCACATCACTAGTATACAAGGGGAGACACTAGAGTTGATCCGTGAAGGGTTGAAGCACGATCATTTAGCCAAGAATTTGATGAATTTGGCTAAGGAGAGAAAAACCAAGAGATTTTGGGTAGAGGATGGGTTACTCTACACCACAAATCGGCGCTTATATGTTTCGAAGTGGGAAAAGCTATGGAGGAATCTTATCAAGGAATGCCATGATTCCTTATGGGCTGGACAACTTGGTCAACGTCGCACTCGGGCCTTATTGGAAGCCTCTTACTATTGGCTTCAGATGAGAGACGAAGTGGAGCTCTTCGTGAAGACTTGTCTTGTGTTCCAACAAGATAAAGTGGAAAACTGGAGCCCTGCTGGTCTGTTGGAACCATTACCCACTCCCTCCCATCCTTAGGAGAGTGTTAGTATGGATTTCATAGTGACTATCCCCAAATCTAAAGGATGAGGTACCATCATCGTTGTGGTGGATCGGTTTTCCAAGTATGCCACTTTCATCGCTGCCCCCAAAGATTGCTTAGCTAAGGAGACAGCCAAGCTATTCTTCAAGCATGTGGTTAAGTATTGGGGTTACCACAAAATATCATCAGTGATCGACCCTCGCTTCACAGGAAAGTTTTGGTCGGGACTATTCAAGCTCATGGGGTCAGCCCTCCACTTCTCCACCAGCTTTCACTCGTAAACAGATGGGAAAACTGAGAGAGTGAATGCCTTGTTAGAGTTATACTTGAGGCACTTTGTAAGTGCTAACCAGTCTGATTGGGCCAAGTTATTGGATGTGGCTCAATTCTCCTACAACTTACAAAGGAGTGAGTCTACGAACAAAAGTTCATTCTAGACTATAATGGGACAACAACCACTCACTCTCCAGTCATTGGAGACAAGCTAAGAGGGGAATTGTCCAATAGCCTTCAACGTTGCTAAATCTTTGAATGAACAGTTAGATATAACTTGCTCCTACTTAGACAAAGCAACAAAGAAGATAAAGAAATGGGCTGATTAGAAAAGGAGGCCCATCGAATACCGCATAGGTGATTTGGTGTTGGTAAAGATCTTGTCAAGCCAACACAAGTTTACGAGAAAACTGCACAAGGGGTTTGTGCAGGGATATGAGGGACCATTCCCAATCATCAAAAAAATAGAGAAGGTCTCCTACAAGCTAGACTTACCCTCCAAGTTCAAGTTTCATCTGGTTTTTCATGTAAGCTGTTTGAAGTCTTATCATGGTGATGAAGAAGAGCCGACACGAGGAGAGTCTAAGTGTGCACCACTGGGCATAACTACCACTTTTGATAAAGAAGTAGAAGAAATCTTGGCAGATCGGGAGGTTAAACAAAGGGGTCACAAGCCACGCCAAGAATATTTGATCAATTGGAAGGGATTCCCCGTAAGTGAGATGACTTGGGAACCAAATGAGTCATTGTGGTAGTTTGAAGATCAAATTCAAAGGTTCCATGAAGATATCGCGTTGAGGACGTCGCGAAACTAGTTGAGCGAGAATATCACCACCTGGATTTTTCTAGAGAATTATACTACCCTTTAGAGTCTCTTAATCCTTTATAAATTATTCTAGAATCTTGTAGATTATTTTAGAGTTGTGTAGAGAACTCTAGAGTGATGTAGAACCCCTTAAGAAAACCTCATAGATAATTCTAGAAGTAGTCTATAATGTTTTTTACCCTTAAGATTGTGACACTTAGTCATTCTTTGTACCAAGAGGTCCCTATAAATAGAGGGAGTTCTCATTTGTGTAAATTACTAAGCAATAAGAGCAAACAAGTTCTCTAAAACTTCTCTCTCTACTTTCTCACTTTAGATTTGTTCTCTCTTGTCTTGAGTCACTTAGAAGGCTTACTTGGAAATTTTGTCGGGGACAAAACCTCTTAAGGCTGCACGGGACATGTGAAGAAATTTTAAATCCATGACACAATGGTGCTAAGTTTAATATGCAAGATTTTTACAATAAAACATGAATTATTCATCATAAAAGTTGTTAGAAAATGCATTGAGGCCTTTTATAACCTTGTTGAAACACAATTTCAAATGAAAATTAAAATTCTATGAAGTGATAATAGTGCTGAGTTTAATATGCAAGATTTTTTCAATAAAATAAGAATTATTCATCTGAAAAGTTGTGTGGCAATTCCTTAACAAAATGACATTGTTGAAAGAAAACACCAATACTTGTTAAATGTGGCTTGTACCTTCTTTCTCAAGCTAGTCTTCCCTTAATTTACTGGAATGAATCCATTATCACTACCACATATATTATTAACAGGCTTCTCACACCTTTTTTAAATAATAAAATACCTTACGAGCTCCTTTTTAATAAATAAGCTAAATTTGCTCATATGCAAATCTTTGGTTCCCTGTGTTTTATAACTACTCTTGCCCACAATAGAAAGAAATTTGATCCTAGAGGTCGAGCATGCATTTTCCTTGATTATCCCTTTTGAACAAAGGGTTATAAACTTTTGGATATCAAAACTAGCATCATTTTTATTTTAAGGGATGTTTCTTTTCATGAATTTGTTTTTCCCTTTCAAACCTCTCATTTTTCTGCTTCCACAATTCCATCCTTACCTATTTTCTCATCTTCCCTTCCCCCTTCATCCAGTTTTCAAAATCTCATTACTACTATTCCTGACCATTTTCCTTCACAGCCTGCTCGTGCCATTTCCCCTCCACTATCTGTCCACAATATTTCACCCATTGATCATACCTCTCCCTCATCTATTTCTACCCCTTCTCCTACCCAAAACATCCTTCCTTCTCAACCAAAACTTCCTCCACTTCATAGGTCAACAAGAACCAGAACTGCTCCTCAATATCTCAAGGATTTGCATTGCCAACAAGCCTTGCTTGCACCACCTCAACAATCGGTTTCCACTGCAGATCCTTTATCAAATGGTAAGTACTCCTCTCTTTTTGATTGTTTATCTTATAAATTATTTAACCCTTCCTTTCAAGTCTTTTCATCTTCCATTTCTCTTAAAACTGAGCCTACCTCATATAAACAAGCAATTAAAGATCCTGAGTGGTGCAAGGCTATGGATATTGAGATTGACGCATTAGAAAACAATCACACTTGGACACTCACTAATTTACCTCAAGGGAAGGCTGCCATTGATTGTAAGTATGTCTATCGCATTAAATTCAAGTATGATGGTACTGTAGAGAGACTTAAAGCTAGACTTATAGCTAAAGGCTACACTCAACAAGAAAACATAGATTATACCGAGACTTTTTCACCAGTTGTAAAACTTGTAATTGTTAGATGTCTCCTTAGTATTGTTGCAATCAAATGATGGTATTTACAGCAATTTGATGTAAATAATGCATTCCTTAATGGTAACTTACATGAAGAAATTTACATGAAGAAACCCTCAGGATACACTAAGGGTACACCAACTCAAGTTTGCAAGTTGCTTAAAAGCCTTTATGGCCTTAAGCAAGCATCGAGGCAATGGAACTATAAGCTTACTTCCTCTCTTCTAGTTTTTGGACTCACACAATCAAAGTCTGATTATAGTTAATTCACTAAGCATGATGGGACAATTTTATAGCTTTGTTGATTTATGTTGATAATTTTCTGGTTCTTAGTAATTCTACTGATTCTATTGCCTCTCTAAGAACATTTTTGAATAGCAAGTTCAAGTTTAAAGACCTTGGCACTCTCTGTTATTTCTGGGCCTAGAAATTGCTAGATCTTCCAAAGATATCCATCCACTTTTGTCAACAAAAATATGTCTTCGATATTTTGGTTGATTCGGGGATGCTTGGTTGCAAGCCACCTAAACTTCCCATGAATCAACATTTCAAGATAAGCAAAATCTGACGGCACACCACTACTTGGTCCCAGCATTTTTCGAAGATTAATTGGTCAATTATTGTATCTCACAATAACATGACTAGACATTTGTTTCGCTGTTCATTTACTCAGCCAGTTTATAGACCAGCCATCTTTATCCCACTTAGCTCCAGCCTACCGAATCTTAAGATACATTAAAATCTGCACTTGCTCAAGATCTTTTGCTCCCCTCTACATCTCATCTTCAACTTAAGGCCTATTGTGACTCAGATTGGGCCTAATGTCCAGATTCTCGTAGGTCCATAAATGAGTATTGTGTTTTCTTGGGCTAATCTCTTATTCCTTGGAAGTAAACAATCGTCTCAAGATCATCATCTGAAACTAAATATCGCTCCATGATAGCCACTTGTTCAAAACTTACATGGCTTCGATATCTTCTTCAGACCTTAGAATCACTCATCCCTAAGCAGCCACTATGTTTTGTGACAACCAGGCAGCCCCATATATAGCTGCAAATCCGGTCTTCCATAAACAAACCAAGCACATTGAGCTTGATTGTTACTTAATAAGAGACAAAATTCAAGAAAGAAGTGTCATTACTGCTTATGTCACTTCCCAATCTCAATTGGCTGATACATTCAGCAAAACTGAAATGTCCACCCGATCAAGTTAAAAACTGTCAGGACTAATTGGATGAGCAATAGATTTCGGATATTTTTTTTTTATAATTGAACTGGTATATATTAATTAATAATCGATATTGAATCGATTCATCACTAATATTGATCGAAACTTTTGACTTTTCAATTTTACTCTCATCCAATCTAGTTTTTTCGGTTTTATAAATAAATATAATCATACTCTAATAATACTTTAACAAGTGATTAATTCATATCCTTCATTTTAGTTATATTAATTTTATATTATAAAACTAAAATTTATATGTTATATCAAAACTCAAATGTTATATTAAAAATTGTAAGATTAAATTTGTTATATCATACTCAGATATTATATTAAGATTTATAAGATAATTTTATGTTGTATTAATTAGAAATTTATCATATAATTTAGATATGTAATATAACATATAAATTATATATAATATAAAAAATCCTAAAAAAAGTATTAAAATTTATATATATACAAAAAAATTAAAAATAATATGTAAATAGGTAAGAGAGCATCCATGTATAAAAGCGTGGGGCAAGTGCTGGGCTGGGCTTGCCCTCACCTATGTTTTACCTGCCCAATCAACACACACATATATTTTTATTATAATAACTGGTTATCTAATGTCCACTTAAAAGATTTTTATGTGTTTTGTTGAATTTTCTTGTTTTTTCTGTTAAACTTAACTCCATCCGTTTGCCCATCTGAATTTTAAAATGATATGATTATTAAAATTTATAGTCTCCTGATCCAAACTCTTAAATCAAACACTTCAAATTCAAAACTAACCAAATTTAAAACTCTTATCCCCCTTATAAGGTCTTTTGGCAAATAATTTCTATATTATATTAATTTATTTTTTAATGTATTTCAACTGATGTAACATTATTATTCATTCAAGCTATTTGACGATTTGTAATAATTTTAGATTAATGTGTAATAATTTATGCTACTTTGTATTATATTAGAATTATTAGCTAGCAACTTTATTAGGTTTATTTATATTTAAAGATAAGGTTTAATTTTAAATGTTTAAGATTTTTAAATTTTGTATTGATATATAAAAATTTGAAGTGAAAAATCAATTTCGGGCCAAAACTGATAAAAAAAACTACGAAAGTTAAATCGTGGGCCAAAAAAATGCTTAAGAAAATGTTCAATATCTCAGCCTAATGCATCCATTGAGGTCCACGGATGAGCGAACTACCCATTTAATGATTTACATTATGAATTTGCATGTATTAGTGCTTGTATCTATTGTGAATTTACATTCTTGATCATGCTTTATATGAAGTGGTCATTTGTGAAGACAAAAGTACTAAAACACCCACTCATCTTCGTTATTACATTTTATCTATATGTGAAAACAATATTGTTAATGCATAAAAAAGCACACAATAGATAGAAGGATTGAAAGAGGCATTTACGACCGATTGCGATGGCATGGGCTTTGGCTGGTATTGTTTGGAACTCTCGGTAGTGGTTTGGTATGACTGCACGATGTTGTTAAGTGTATCCATGATGGTGAATGGAAAACAAGTCCAAAGAAAATAAAGAGAAAGAGATGAATAAATTCATGTGGTTCGATATGTTTTCTACAGGATGTTTGGAGATAAAAATTCAGTATAATATAATTATTTACACTCTCTCATTACTTCTCAATTCCTACTGTACAATAGAAGCCAACGAGTTGCAAGAGAAGATGTTTTGGCTTGTGCACCCCCTCGAGAGGTTGAAGAAGAAGTCCTCATTTTCTTGTTTGGCTATTTGTTTTCATTTGACACCCTTTGTGTGTGCATGTACGTTGTGATGAGGCCTTGTCCCTTCGTGTGTCTCTTCCTTCTTTTAGCTCCTGACACCTTCACTTTGATGAAATTTGAATATTGGCTCAAAAATTTTATTGCCACAATATTAAAATATTTTCACCCACTTTATACAATTGTCTATATGGAAATAAAAACAAGTTCACGGAGTCTATTCGAAGAAAGAATGGTAGAATTATCAATTAAGGCTACTTGTTGTAGAGTTCTTGACTTGTGATTTTGTAGCTATTACAACCAAGATTTCTGCCTAACAACTAGCTTGCATGATCTTGTGATTGATTTGAAGAGTCTTCCTTTATACATCCTTGCAAAATGGAGCCGTTATTGGCTAAGCCAATCTTGTTTTTGAAAATTTATTTGTGTTGGCATGACAATGGTTTGGTCAAAAGATCCACAAGCTGATCTTGAGTGTTTACGTGATGAATATTAAGAATGTCACGCTGAACAATATCATGAACAAAATGTAGATTGATTTGAATATGTTCATTTGAGAATGTTGCATTGGATTAAAACTGAGGTGGGTTACTCCCAGATTATCACACAATAGTTTTAGTGAAATTGATAATGGAAACTTGAGTTATTTGAGCAGTGATAGTAGCCACAATGTTTCAGAAGCTACATTTGCAAGCACTCTATATTCGACTTCAGTGAATGATTATACTACAACCTTTTATTTTTTTGAACTCCAAAAGATGAGATTTGATCCAAAAAAGCTTATGTATGCCGAGGTTTATGTACGATCATCAAAATTGCCCACCTAATTAGCATCAAAGTATGTCGTGAGATTGAAAGTGGATTTTTTTTAATTTTGTTTTATTTTATTTTTTATGTGGATCCCACGAAAAATAGTTTGCTTCAAGTAGCTAAGGAGCCGCTTTGTAGCTGCCCAATGAATAACTATGAGTTTGTACATAAACTGTGAGAGTTTATCGACTGAAAAAGAAATATTCAAATGGGTGAGAGACAAATATTGAAAACTACCAATTTCATTGGTACTGTCAACAGAGGATGTGCCATCAACCAACCAACTTGAGAGTTGTGCTAGCACTAGTCATGTTGATTTTAGATAGGAGATCCCAAATATATTTGTGTTGGGATAAGAAAAGATCAGATGTAGTAGAAATAACCTTTTTTTCCAAGAAAAAAAAATTAAGTTGCCCATGTCCATTAGAAAGATTTGAACTCCAAGTTTTTCAATGATATAATGCTCAAAATTAATATCATTTCCAGTTATAACTAGATCATACACATATACCAATAAATAATATATAATAAAATTGTGGTGATATATAAACAAAGAGGAGTCATCTTTCAAGTTCTGAAAATCAAGACCCATGATTGCCATTTTTAGAGCCAAATGCCAGGCTCGATGAACCTTTTTAAGGCCATAAATGACTTTGCATAACTTGCAAACATGATTAGGTTTTGAAATATCATTGAATCCTTGGGGTGAGACCATATACACGGTCTCAGTCAACTCATTATGTAAAAATGCATTGTTGATATCGAGTTGTCTCAAAGATCACCCTTGCATCACAACACTTGTCAACATAGTTTTAATAATAGCGAGCTTCTCAAGGGGCTATGTAGTCCAACTAGGGGTGTAAATAGACAGGTTCAGGAAAGCTATGAACCGATTTTATTCGGTCCGAGATTTTTCCACCCTGGATCGGACTGAACTCTTATTCGGTCCATACCAGTCTGGTCCAATTTGGTCTAGGAGCACCTAATATGATTTAACGGGCTAAATTTAGCTCAAAATCTTGTAATGATCAAATCTAATTATTTGGTCCAAAATTAATTATTTCAGTTCAATTTATGTATTTATCACATATTTAATCTAAAAAAAATATTAAAAAACTTACTCTTAAAAAATGGTAAAAGAAAAATAATCTAAATAAAACTGTAGAAAAAAGAAAAAAAAAGTCCTTAAACAGAGGAGTTCTACAGTAGATTCCAAATTTTTAAGAAACCAAATAAAATAAAAAAGAAATGAATATAATCCAAATTGAAATGACAATCTAAATAATAATATGCTTATTACTTATAAGTTATTAACTTATTACTAATAATCTACATAGATATACTATAATTTATATTTTTATACTACAACTATTATAATATGTTAATATTATAAGAATATATATTCTATATTAATATGTCATACTACAACTTTTAATATATATTAATATTAATATTATATACTATTACTTATAGGATATATCATATATATATATAATATAATTTTCTTTAATTGTGGTATTCGATCCAGTCCTGAGTGAGAAATCCCCTAGACTGGGACCGGACAAAAAGAATTTGGTCCTTAAAAAAATTGGACTAGACCATATCACACCCAGGTCTGGTCTGGTTAGGTCCTGGACAGCCAGTTCGGTCCATTGGTCCGGACCAAAATTCTTACACCCCTAAGTCTAACTCTGGATGTTGATTGTAATATTTGGCAACAAACCTCGTTTGAAGCTAAATAAACCCATCAACTTTTCTTTTTACACAAAATACCCATTTACAACCCACTGATTTACAATTATTGGGTGGGGGAACCAATTCCTATATACTATGACGCATGAGCACAATGAGTTCATCTGACATGGCCTTTCTCCAGTGAAGTTCACGAAATGCTTGGCTCATGCAACTTAGTTCAATAGTAGGTGGAACAAGGTATTTGGTTATGGGATTTAGTTGTTTAGATTTGTGAATGTTGTTCATTGACCGAGTGGTCCTAGCGTGAGTTTGGTGAGGCTATTGTACTTGCGGGTCAATGGTGACAAAGATGAAATCTACATACAAATTAGTGTCGTGTGTGTGTGAAATGATGTGTGTATGAATTCAGGAAGTCCTACCATCATGCGATTGAGATGAGTTAGGGCAACAAAGGGAAAATTACGCATTTTGGAAATTAGAAGAAGAGGAACCAGATGAGGTACTTGGAGGTGATGTAGAAATAGTGGTACTTGTTGAAGTCACTAGTGGTGGTTGTGATGGAGATGACACGTTGATGAGTGGAGTAGCGACGAGGAACCCATTGAGTTGGACGGATGAGACTGAAAGTTTTTTCGGTTTCATTGAAAAGAATATCCCAAGAGAGATACATTTTGTGGGTTCTGAGATCAATGCACTTATGTGCATTTTGAATTGAAGAGTAGCGGCGAACAGACAAGGGATGGCTTTAGGCTAAAGCTTGTTGGTATTATAGGGCCTTGTGAGTGGAAAGCATAGAAAACCAAAATTTTTCAACTTGAGATAATTTGGGGGCTATTGAAATAATGCTTCATAGGGGGATTTGCTGCTTAAAAGAGATGTTGGTTGACGCGTTGTAAGGTAAGCAACAGTTGAAAAAGCATAAGGTCAATAAGGTAAGGATAGGGAAGCATTATATAATAGTGTTGTTAGGTTCGTCTCTACTAAGAGACCGTGGTGACCTTGGAAACACCATTTTTTTGTAGTGTATGAGGGGCAATAGTGTAATAACATATTCCATTGATAGAAAATTATTTTTTTAGATAAACAAATTCACTACCATTATTAAGTAAATGTTTTTGATTTTTGATTGAAATCTGGTTTCAATAAGATGTTTAAATTGTGGAAATATGTACTAACATCATATTTTGTTTCTATAGGATAGAACCAATATATTTTGTGATATGATAAACCAAAATCAAATAATGGTGTGATCCGTCAATGCCAATAGAATTAAAAGGGCACCAAACATTAGTGTAAATCAAATCAAGTGGTGCATGACTTTAAAGACTAGTGGGCCGAATTGGTTGTTTGTGTGCTTTATTGACTAAACAAGAAGTACAAAGCTAATAAACTTTTTCTTTTATTATTGGATGAGAAAAAGATTTGGCAAAATGACGAGCAATTTTATAAGACAGATGTCCAAAATGTTTGTGCCACCCATTTATTGATGTTCATTTATACACATTTGCAATGATTTTTGGAGAAGATCTCACTATTGATTCTAGTAGAGTGTAAACACTATTTTCACATACACATTTGAGTAGAACCATCCATGTGATCTGATTCTTAACAAGAAAAAAAGAAGGATGAAATTAAACAAAAAACATGATTTTGTGTGGTGAAATGATGAATTGAAATGAGATTTTTATGTACGTTAGGAATGCAAAGAGTATCGTTTAAATGAAAGGTGCTTCTGGGTGATTGAAGAACCAATGAACTAATATGTGAGACATGCAAACCTGACTAATATGTGAGACATGCAAACCTGAGCCCTCACCAATAACAACCTCGTTGGTGCCATCATATTCATAGTGAACTGATAAATTAGCCAAATCACAAGTGATGTTGTGAGATGCTACCGAGTCAATAAGCCATTTAGTATCATAGACTAGTGATGTTGATATACAATTTGCAGTTGCTTCAGAGAAATGCAAGCGGGGATAGTATTTTGCAATATGACCCAAATAGAGCTCGAGTTCTCATGGGAGGATGGGTCTCCTAATACCATGATGAAATTTGAATATTGAATCTGAACTTTTATTGCTATTGTATCAGAAATATTATCACACATTTTGTACAATTGTTTGTATGAAAATAAGTACAAGTTCACATAGCTTATTCTAAGAAATAATAATAGAATTAAGGCTAACTGTTATAGAGTTATTGACTTATGATTTTGTAGCTATTACAACCAAGATTTCTGCCTAACATTCAACTTGCATGATTTTGTGATTGACTTGAGGAGTCTTCCTTTATACACTCCTTGTTCATTTTTGTCTCATATTTTCTACTTCTCTTAACTTCTAGTGATAATGGTAAGGGGTGAGCCTGTTTTTGGACCTAAATATTTTATCCCCTATAAATATAAATGTAGAAGGAAGATATGGTAGTGCAAATTGTAATGGGATGGAAATCGAAAATAAGAGAAATAATATTTACAGTCGTGAATATGCAAATATCACGTATTCATTGTAAAATAAATAAATAAATAATTTATATATCTTAATAGTAAATTATTATTTTCTTTTTAAAAATAATTACATGACAATTGCCCAGGTTCTGTTTGGATTGGAAAGTGAGTTGAGTTTATTTTAACTCATCTCTATTTTATTATTACACTTTTTTTAATTTCTCATATAAAACATAAATCTCAATACATATTTTTTAAATCTCAATACACATTTTTCAAATTCTAATTCAACTTTTTCAAATTTCAAAATAATAATAATATTAAAAAATAAACTAAACTCGTTTCAATTTATCTCATCTCTTAGAGCTCGATCTGTCTTGAAATTCTCAAAGACTGCCAGCGGTTATACTTAAAAACAAAGACATTGATATTTAATTTTAGAGGTCAAATAAAATAAGATAAAAAATTTTTAAAAAATATTATTATAAGATATTTTTCTAATATTATTTTTTTTTAAATTTGAAAAAATAATTTAAAATTTAAAAAAATTAAAATTTTATTATATTTTACATAAATTTTTTTTTAAAATATAATAATAAATATAAGATTTTTAATTTTACCCCTCAAAATAAACAGGACCTGAATTTTCTCTTGTACTGCACGTACCAAAGATTTTATCTCCAAATATCCGCAAACAGTATAAGATCGAAGATGGACCACCATTTAGAAAGCGAACTTTCACAGCTCTGTACGTCAAAATCCTCACTTGGAGAATTGTATAGTTACTTGGATGATACACAAGAACATCTTCTCCTCACTTGCTACTTTACAAGAGCCCTCTGGTGCCATTCAAGAGATATCATCTATGAATTCGATTTTGAGGTAATGAGTCATGATTTCCCTCAACTCCATACTATTGAAGATGATTTCATCAATCCTCACCAACCTTGCCTATTTAGATTGCCTATTTATCTCCAGATATGTGGATTCAGATTGCCTATTTACCTATAATATCTTAATCTGCATCTTTTTCTTGGATTATGGTACTTCTTTATTTACTTAGAATTGACATTTCGAAGTATTTTTTGATCGACTTGGCAATTTCAGGCTTGAGCATGAAAGAGAGTGCAAGCAATAATAACAACAACGATTTTAGAACGCTACTTTCTCATTCTTCCTCATGCATAGAAGTGCAGGACATATCTATATATCAGCACCTAAAAAACTGTGTCCTAAGTTGCAACACACACGAAGCGCCTAAAGGCTAAAGATAAGATACCCAAAACTTAACAAACAGACACACACCAGGGATACAGTTGAACACTCGCAATACAATTGATAAAGGAAACAACATTTGAAGACGTATATCAGTCACTTTCTTCCTCTCTTTTTTGTCTCTTCTGAGCAGACATGTATCAGTTACCATTCAACAAAAAAAACTTTGTCCTAAAATAAGAAATTCAGATAAGATGCTACCAAAAAAAGGGTAGGAAAAAATTACCCAAGCTGTCAACACTGCTAATGAACATGATCATTAATTTATAACGAAGTCCTTTCCCCATCTGGATTCATACTTGAATTCTAAACTAGTAGCTCAGCTACATGCACTCTCTTCTCCTAGTAGCTAGGGAGTTGTAACAGTGACTTAGAATTTTGATCATGAATGTGGGTGCTCATTACTCCCATTACTCCCATTTTGTTGCCTAGCCTTTTCGTCCCTCTTCTTCCCCCAATCATGGAGCCTCAGATGCAACTCAGCAGCAGCGATCAAGAAATGGACGGCCTGGATTGGAGTCAAAATGTCAAGGATTCCTTTCAGAGTTCTCAGCCGCAGATCATCTGCTATCTGCAAGATGTCGGCTAATCCCTCCTCCTTCGGTGCCAAAGCCGAGTGGACTCGGTCCTCCTTGAGTCCAGAACCATCCCCGCCCGCCTCCCTTTCCCTCAACAACTCCGTCACCTCGTGCGACAACTCCACCATCGAAGAGTCGGCCACTGTTTCCTGATGCTTTGCCAACTTCTCCGTAAGCTCCTTCTCCTTCATAATCGTCCTCCTTTGCAACGCATCCACCCGGGTGACTTGACTCGGCGAGAGATCCCCCAGATCTCCCGTACCAAGCCCGCGGATTAAATCAGCGAGATGTTCCTCGAGTTGCAACCCGGACTTGGAGTAGAGCAAATGAAAAGCCATACTGGGTCGCCACCCGCCGATCCAAAGGAACGCGTCCTCGAGCGAACTCAGCCAAGAGGGAGACAACATGGCTAGCACATCCTGCTTGGCCCAATTAGACTTGGCTCCATAGTAATGTTCGTAATGCTGGATGACTCGGTTGATGAGTGGGCACAAGACAGGCTCGCGCACAACCTGGTCATCATTCGACGACTCGGCTGTGGAGGTGGTACTACCGTTGTCGGTGTCGGCGCTTTGGTTGTAGTTCTTGGAAACAGAGATGAGTTCCTGGAGGTATTGGTCTTGATCGGAAAGCCAGGAATCGAAGAACTTGCTGAAGCCCTCGCGCTCATATGTGTCATTCATGATGGCATTATGTGCGAGGAATGTAGAAGTGTTTGCGAGTGCGGACATGGTGACTTTTGACGGTCAAAATAATAGAGCAGCACTCTGCATCATATTCCCCCGAGTTCGATCCAATGCAGAAACCAGAGCTTTGCTTTCTCCTGCGGATCCAAAATTTAATGCAGAAACCAGAGCTTTGCTTTATCAAGAAACCGCTTTTGGGTTTATATAGTAACCAATTGCGGCCGCCAATAGGGTATAGCGGTGTGGAGTCTGTAGCAATACATTAAAATGTATGGGTGGGCGTAAGATATATGAGATTGAGATATATCTTGATTTTCCTGTATCAGATATTGTGTAAGATATTATATATGGTATTTTTCTTGGAGTGGCCATGATCCCAAGCCAGCCCTTAAAAAGAGACACAGGAAAATCCAATAAATTCAATGGTGGAGAATTGGAGAGAGATCCTCCAAAACATATCTGATATCTCCTCCATAACAGAATCCATAATAATCTGGCATTTTCCTCAAAGCTGTAGCATGCACATGCACGGCGACATGTTGTTGGCCCTTGTTGTAAAAGCATCGGCTAAAATGGGTTGTCAGAAACTCGTGCCATACATGTGAAGGTATAGCATTAGTTTGAAATACAAGCAAAGTCAGATATAGTATAAATTATGTATTTCACAATAATAAATATTATTTCTCTTAAAATATATATCCACTAGAGCTGCTAGTACGGGTAGCAGTCTTAACTTTTTCTGGTAGATTCATGGAATCGCGTAATTTCTTAATCAGGATATCTTCTACTCTTGTTTGCATTCAGCCAGTATCAATATGATACAACAAGCATGACATATACATGAACATGATGTTGCACGTATGTATTGGAAATGACATTTTTGTCTTCGTCTCAAATATTGAGTAGGTTTCTTCTTTGAAAACAATAGCAACAATAAGAATAGGACCGAATGAATTGGGGAAAACAGTACTGGGAATAAGACTGGAGTTGCAGTTTTGTGAAGTTGCAGCTGATTTCTAATTCTAAAAGTGGAAATGGTGGGTGGTTTTCCAAATTTAATGCAGTTGATGCCAAGCAACCTCTTTTTTTATGCATCGAGTTATTGATCGTCCAGTCTAGTGAATGGTGGGGGGGTTCTCAAATTTAGTGAAGCCAGCTTTTTTTTTTTTTTAATGTTTTTTGTTTTATAGAGGTGCTCACGTCAGAAGCAGCTTTCTTTTAATATTGTCTTATATGAATTGTACGTTATTTATTTTTGGTGACTATCAATAGCTTGAGCCTCTTTAGCTTCCAAAAACCTGCAACTCTCTCTCTCTCTCTCTCTCTCTCTCTCTCTCTCTCTCTTCTCAGCTAAAAACTTGCCACTCTCTTGGTCAAACTATTGATTATTTCTCTAATCCTTACCCATTTAACTTTTTAGAAAATGGTTGGCTGCACACCAAATACCTTTAAAAGGTATTTTTCAAATATTTTATTTTTTCTTAATTTTTAAAAATATATACTATATATGAAGCACTTTTGAGAAGCATATTTCGATGACATTAAGCATTTTCCTTTGTTTTTTTTATCCACCAAATACCTTTAAAAGGTATTTTTCAAATATTTTATTTTTTCTTAATTTTTAAAAATATATACTATATATGAAGCACTTTTGAGAAGCATATTTCGATGACATTAAGCATTTTCCTTTGTTTTTTTTATCCTCTTTCTCATTAGATTTTAGAAACAGTTTTACTTTTCTTCTTTTTCTGCTTGATTTATTGTCACAATACCAAAGTTCTCTATTGCTGCGTTAAGTCCATGACCACTTCAACTCCCCCACTTAAAATAATGATGTATTTAAATTTCAAATATACAAATCTCTTGTAGGTCTTTTATAAAAAAATAAAACCCATCATGAAAAAGAAAATTTTTTTTCACTTTTTCTCGATAGGATCTATTTTCTCACAAAAGACTTCTACAAGACTGTATATTTGAGACTTGTTCTTAATATTACTCTTACACCTATATCATAGATCATAAACCTAATCTATAACCATCCAGTTTGAGCTACGTTGTAGATCCTTATATCATGTTTGAGTAACACCAAACATTATTAAAATCTCTCATAATTTCATTACTAAATATCATTCAAATATAAAAATATTTCAAATTTTAAATTTTTTGTCTAATCATTACTCAAACACTCTACAAGAATGTTTTTATGAAAGAATATATGGAGGACTAAGGCCTCCTCAAAACCTTATTTTTTGTATAGATAATTTTTATTAGAAAAGATTCTCACCTTAGATAATGTAAGGAAATGCATCTTATTGTGTTGGCTTGATGGTATACGTGCAAGAACAGTAGGGAGTTTGTGGATCATCTATTGATACATGTTGTGACATTTAGCGTGATTATCTCCAAGTTGGTGCACCTCTGTCCAAGCTTCACCATTGTCTCCTTCATTTCCTTCTTTGTTAGCTATACAAAATAGACTAGGATTCTATGTGATTATTAGTTTGTATCTAGGTAGTTATAGCTTTCCTAGATTACTTTGTCACAATCAAGAACTTTAGGATCTTGCCTTTGTAAAGTGGCTATTTATGCCATCGAATTAGAAGAGAAAAGGTACTTGAAGCTTTTCCTAATAAACTTTCTTTTTGACTTGGTATCAAAGCAGTATCATATCACCATTGAATTCTCATATTCTTTGCACCATGTCTAATGACAAATTTGAATCCCTACCGGCTATCCATGTTCAATCAGAAAACTCTAGTTTCACAACCAGCATCATTCTTGTTGAAGTCAACTATTTTGTATGGTCCCAAATCATGGAGATGTAGAATGCAGTACTTAAGAAGCTTGAACATATTATGGGCAAAACATCCATTCCACAGGCTATTGAGGTTCCTATGTGAAGTGGTACGCTAAAAATCAAATGGTTAAGGGACTGTTGCTAACTTTATGTCGTATGAGATTATGAAGTGCTATATTCGATTGGGCACTGCACGTGAAATTTGGACTACTCTTGCCAAAGCTTTCTATAGTGGGTTAGATTATTCACAACTTTTTGCACTAAATCAATGAGACTTTTCTACCAAACAGGTCATCTCCCTTTATCAATCTATTATGGTGATCTTGTGGAAATCTTTCAATAACTCGATTATCACGATAGTATTGTAATGAAAGATCTTGATGTTGTTATCGCCTATAGAAAATCAGTTGAACGATTGCGTGTGCACATTCTTCTAAATGAACTGGATGCAGAATTTGAACAAATTCGAGGTGAGGTTCTCAAGAAGGATCCTATACTTGATGTTGAAGAAGCTTATGCATAGGTACATCGTGACTCTGCTCGTAGAGTGACACTAAATGGTGATGATCGTGCTAACTCATCTCTAATGGTGGCTCGTGGGGCCAAGCCTAAACCAAATAGAGTATTTGGTCCCATCACTAACCAAAACTGGTCATCTAGATCATAAAATCATATCTATGAAATTGGAACATCATGATCAGAATGTATTTGTACTCATTCTAGTGAAATTAGACATACTAAGTCACGATGCTAAGAGTTGATTAAGTATGCAGAATGATGGGATCCTGCTAAGGCATCCCTCAAACGGAACTCAAAACCAAATCACCATGCTTCGGTTACATTGACTGAACCTTCCATAAACACTCTTAAGGAAGGCTCATCTTTAATTGCTACATTCAGTAAGGCTCTTCATACTTCTCCTAGTAGTAATAGTGAATAGATAACTATTTTTGATGCTACTAACCACATGAACGTTGACAATCATCATATTCAGTCTATGAAACCATCCGACCAACATATAGTATATACAAAAAATGGTACTCCCTCTCCTATTGTTGGAGAAGGTTCTATCATTTTTATTGAAAATTTGAGTTTAGATTTTGTTATGGTTGTTCCTATCCTCAACCATAACTTATTTTCTGTTACTCAAATAACTCTCGCTTTGCATTTTATTGTGATTCTTTGGTCTAACCTTTGTGCTTCTAAGGACATCTAGAATTCAGAAGACAATTGGCTATGGTACTAGAAAGGGGAAGCTCTATTATGTTGATCTAATGCCGGCAAGTTCCCATCACTTGGCTCTAGTTTTTTAGGTGAATAAGTCTGCAACAATTCAAAATTTAGAAACCTGGTTGTGGCATAGACGTTTAGGTCATGCATTTTTTGGATATTTAAAGAAATTGTTTCTAAAGCTCTTTACTCAATTATCCACTTCAGATTTCAATTATGACATTTGTGAATTGGTTAAAAGCCATTGCATTCCATTTCCAATAAATATAAATAAAAATCTAGAACCATTTATGGTTGTTCACTTTGATATATGTGGTTAAGCTAATACCTCCTTTGTTAGTGGTAAACAATTTTTTGTTTCATTCATTGATGATCATACCTGTATGGCTTGGATTTGCTTATTGAAATAAAAAAAACAAAGTTAGTTCATTGTTCTATAAATTTTACAAAACGAGAGCCACCCAATATCAATATAATATACAGGTTCTTTGATAATGGTGGAGAGTTCGTTAATCAAGATTTGAATTAATACCTGGACGTTCATGACACTACCCATCAAACAACTTGCCCTTACAACCCTTAACAAGTTGGGGTTGTGAAGTGCAAAAACAGTCACTTTCTTGAAGTTGTACATGCTCCTTGTTTGAAGCTCATATGCCTACTAGTTATAGGGGTGAATCTATCATCATTGCAACTTACCTCATCAGTTGTATAACCTCCAGTGCATTATAGTTTCAGACCCCCTTTAATGTTCTTCATGAGGTTGTAAATGCTCTTACTAAGCCAAACTTGTCACCTAGAACATTTGGGTGTGTAGTTTTTGTACATCTTCACAAACCATTGAGAAAAAAGTTAGAACCTCAAGCTCTTCAGTATAGATTTGTTAGCTACGTTCAACATCAAAAAGGCTATCGGCGCTATCACCCCTCCCCTCTTGCAAGCTTTATATTTGAGGATGATATGCATTATTCTACCCATGAATCTTCAATCCAGGGGGAGAATAGAAACAAATTGCAGACCCTTAATCACCCTTTGGATACCTTGAATCTTATGAGTGGTGAAAAATTGGATGAGAATTGTGAATGCCCAAATGGCGAATACTTGGATAACAATTTTTTTTTTGTGTGTTGATAATAGGATATTTCATTCATCATAAAAAATCATAACTTAACATAATTGTCTGCCCAAATATATTGAGCAATGAAATAAGGAAAATAATTCATCCACATCTCAACATCATTTACTCACCATGCATTCCTTGCTAAATACTACTCCACTTGATTTCCCAATCTTGAAACAAATTGGATTTTATATTTTGAAAACAGTATGAACAGATTCTTTACCTTGGCAATTAAATTACCCAAAAGTGCCAAAGTCTTTTCATTTCCTTGAAGTTCTTCAACTAATAGCTTGCAATCACTCCCCCCTATGATCTTTGAAATGCCCAAATGAAGACTAACTGCAACCTTTTAAATATAGCTAACAGCTCCACTGACTCAACTTCAAGAACCTCATGCCCTGCTTTACAAACAACCATTATTACTTGTCCTTCATCATCCCTTAAAATAGCACCTATACCAGCTTTTTGGTGATCAAAGAACATTGCCCCCATCAACATTTAGTTTCATAAAATTAAATGGTGGTTTCCTCCAGCATGATCCATTTGAACTCTAGGCAGTCTCCTCAGTAGTAATAGCTATAGAATTATGCAAACTTAGAGCTTGATTAATCACTACTTCAGGAGACATTTTAATTTCATCATGTAACCATTTGTTTCTCCTAAACCAAAATGCTCAAGAAATAAGAAAAAATTGATCCATTTATGACTTGTCACCACTTTCCAAAACCTACTTCACAATACTTTTGAAAGATCCATCTAGCTTTACATTTCTCATTATTGGCATAAACATTAACCAGTGTTCATTTTTTTCAAGACACATAATTATAGCATGTTTTAAGTCTTCCACTGGGTCATTACAGAAATCACGTTGTGTAGAACATTTCACCTTTCTATTATATAACTTCAGTTTTGTGGGCAACCACTCTTGGCAACACCTCCATGCAAATGCTTTTACTTTCTGTGGAATCCTCATTTTTCATAAAACCTTCCATAGCTTCTTATCCTCTCCGGCACTTGAATTCTCAGCTATCATCACTGTTGCCTTTTCTTTCAAAGCTCAATATGCACTTTTAATTAAGTAGATTCCATTTCTTTCAAGCCTCCAAACCCATGTATCCTCAAAATTTTTAGGGCTTAAAATAATATTCAATTTCTCAAATGCTATATTTCGATGAAAGAGAGCTCTAACTTGATTAATATCCCTCCACTTTGTATTATTATCAATCAACCTACTCACTGTCAAAACTCACTATCAAACTCATATCAGTTCCCTCCCTAATATTCATCTCAGTCTTTAGTGCTTGTCAAAAGGACCCAAATGTCTTCCCAAACTCTAGTTGTTCTTCCATCTCACATCCTTCTTTGGCATCCACTCATCAGAAATTTTTTAAATTCTCATATACCTTTCGAAGCAAAAGATGGATTGTAATCCAACTTTGACTCAAAAAAAGAACATTGAGGGAAATATTTGGCTTTATACGTTTTATGAATAAGAGAATCTTCATCTTTAAGCATCCCCCATGCCTGTTTTGCAAGTAGAGCATAATTAAATTATTTCAAATGTCTGAAACCCATGACCCCTTTTATCTTCAGATCAGTCAGCTTTATTAAGGCTCACTCCATTGCCGCAGCACACACTGCCACTGCCACTACTAAATGAACCAGCAACACTACAAGCCAAAGGAATATATTATACCAATAACAAACTATGGATCCTAGATGTCTAGCTGTCTTTTTGTAATTGATCTATGAAATGAAGGGTTGTTATACATTGTCTATAAATAAGAGACTGTCCAAATATAAGAAACAGAGTTGAAATGATGAAATGCACTAAGGTTGAAATTTTTTGCTCTCATGAGCGTTTTCTCAAATACCTTATCTGCACTTTGTTTTCTTCTACACTTCACAATATTTAACACGGTATCTTTAGCCAGAGACCAACGGCTCTTACAAATCCATGGCTGAAACTGAAAAAACTTCCCACCCAACCACAAATCCCTCTCTCATTTCTGCTTTACACATTTTGTCAACATTAAACTAACAAATGAAAATTTTCTACTATGGTGAGCATAGATAGTCTCTTTCTTAAAGAGCCATCAACTTTATAAATATGTTAATGGCTCCATTTCCTCGCCTACTAAATTCCTCGATGGTAACCTAAATCCAGAGCATGAAAAATGGGCTCTCAAGGATCAGTTGCTCATCTTTATTCTGTACTCGTCTCTGTCCGATACGGTGCTTGCTCAAGTTTTGGATTGTCCCACGTCCCATGAAATTTGGACAACCTTTCAAAACATGTTTTCGGCTATATCCAATGCTCATGCTATGCATACTCAGTTTGAATTAGCTATTATCCTAAAAGGTTCTGAGTCATTTACCAAATAATATAATAAGGCCAAATCCCTTTCATCTATTCTCAACGCTGCTGGACACCCTTTATCAGACCAAGAGTTCTCAGTTTATTTGCTAGCTAGGCTTGAGAATGAGTACAAATCTTTGGTTACGTCTCTCACCACAAGACCAGAACCCATCTATCCCCATCAACTCTACAGTTACCTGTTAAACCATGAGTCCCGAATCTCACATCAAACCCAAGCTCTACTCTCAACTCCTTCCTTTTTGGCCAACAACACCTTCTCAAAATTTCCCTCTGGATCTCAACCATCGAACCACGATGGTCGCTATGCTTCATCTCGTGGTGGACACCGTGGTAGAGGTTGGAACAACAACACTGGGGGACGCACCTCTGCCTCTCCAAATTACTTTCGAAATCACACTTATTCACACCCTGTTTGCCAAGTCTTTCACAAGATAGGGCATACTGCATCCGTGTGCTACCACAGATTCGATCACGGCTATCAAGCTCCTCCCCCAACCTCCTTTATAGCAAATTTCAGTGCATTTCCACCTCCTGCTCCAGCGCCATCAGCTTGGTATCCTGACTCGGCAACTTCACATCATTTCACTAATGACTTCGCCTCCCTCAATCTGGATTCATTCCCATATCAAGGCTCTGACCAAGTGAGCATCGAAGATGGCTTTACCCTGCCTATTCAACATGTTGGCTTTGCATAGATCAATACTCTCTCTGGCAAATACTCTCTTCACAACCTTCTCCATGTTCATTCTATTTCTAGAAATCTATTATCTGTAGACAATTTTGTCTTGATAACCATGTGTTTTTTTAATTTCATGAAATATTTTTTCTTGTGAAGGATTTGGCTTCCCAGGCAGTGCCCCTCAAGTGTCTCGTTGAAGATGGTCTTTACGTCCTTCCATCCACCTTTCAGCCGCTGTTCACTTCTTCCTCCATCTCTCCTACAACTTTTTTAACTTCTCGGACAACCCCTCAACAGTGGCATGCACGACTTGGTCACCCTTCTTCCAAGACCATCTCTCTCTCTCTCACTATTCAGCAGCATCATCTTCCTACCACCACTGCCACTCACGGGCCTATCTTCTGTCCAGCTTGCGTCTCGGCTAAAGCCTATGCCCAGCCACACCCATCGTCTTCTAGTCGATCCAGTGGGCATTTTCATTTACTTTTTATGGATGTATGGGGCCCTGCTCCAATTTTATCTAGTAATTCTAGTCGGTACTATTTGTCAATCCTAGATGATTATACCAAATATATTTGGTTTTTTCCTATGCAATGCAAGTCAAATGTCTCTTCCATTTTAAAAGCTTTCATACCTTATGTTTATAATGTGTTCTCCACAAACATCATTTCAGTGCAATCAAATGGAGGGTGTGAGTTTCAATCCATCTATCCTCTCTTTCGGACTTATGAAATTATTCATCATGTTACATGTCCATATTCTCATGAGCAAAATGGGACTATTGAGAGACAACATCGTCACATTGTTGAAACCAGCCTCTCATTACTCTCTCATGCTTCCATGCCTAATAAATTTTGGGCTCAAGCTTTTCAAACTGCCACTTTCCTCATAAATTGCATGCCCACATCCATACTCAATAATAAATCACCATATGAAGTTCTCATGGGCCATCCACCCAACAACACTACAAGCTAAAGGAATATATTCTGCCAATAGCAAACTACGGATCCTAGATGTCTAGCTGTTTTTTTATAATTGGTCTATGAAATGAAGGGTTGTTATACATTGTCTATAAATAAGAGACTGTGCAAATGTAATAAACAGAGTTGAAATGAATGAAATGCACAAACGTTGAAATCTGTTGCTCTCATGAGCGTTTTCTCAAATACCTTATTTGCACTTTCTTTTCTTCTACACTTCACAATATTTAACAAGCTTATCCCTTTTGCACCAGTAGATTTTTCTCTCTTCAGCCCTCTGCCCCCACCAGAATTGTGCCAACATTCTCTCTAATTCTTTACAAAAACATGTTGGTAACTGAAAACATCTCATTGCATATGAGGGAATTCAAAGGGCGACTGCTTTTATCAGTATTTCTCTTCTCCCAATAGATAGATATTTCTCTTTCCATCCTTGCAACCTCTTATATACTTTTTCTTTAATTTCAGCAAAGGCAACAAGAGATCAAGCTGTAAAGATCACTGAAGTTTTCTCCTTATTAATTTTATGTCCTGACACACTTTCATACTTGTTTAATAGTTGTTGAATGTATGCATTAGTACTCACATTTTCCTTACAAAGAATGATAGAATCATCTGCAAAACATAGATGATTTACTCGAGGTGCTCCTCTACATACTTTGATCCCAGCAATGGTCTTTAATTCCTTAGCTTGTAACAAAAGTTTAATCAACCCTTCAGTACACAATAGAAAAAGGTAAGTGGACAAATGGTCTCTTTGCTTAAGTCCTCTAGAAGGTAAAAATAAAGCAGAAGGAATCCCATTAATTAAAACTGACAAGGATACAGATTTAACACACTTCATGATGAGATCAACTAGCTTGGAATTAAACCCTATTCTCAGCATAATTTCTTGCAAAAAACCTCACTCAACTCTATTATATGCATTTGACATATCAAGTTTCAAAGACAAAAATTCTTTGTGGCCGTTTTTCTTTTGTTTCAAAAAATGAACTAACTCATATGCCACAAGGACATTATCACAAATTAGTCTTTCTGGAACAAAAGTCGACTGTGATGGGGAAATAATGGATGGGAGAACCTTTTAATTCTATTTGTGATAACTTTAAAAATTAGTTTATACATAACATTGCATAAACTAATCGATCTAAAATCAGAGCCAAGTTCAGACTGCTCCTTTTTAGGGATTAAGATAGTAAAAGTGTGATTTAGGCTATCAAGAAAAACACCCTTTTCCAAGACATGCAGAACTAAGGTAGCTACATTATCACCAACAATGCTCCAATATTTTTGATGGAAAAGATAAGACATATCAACAAGTTCAGGTGCTTTGTTTGGATGCATTTGGATCAAAGCATCTCCGACTTCTTCTATTATGAATGGCCTTTCTAGTTCAAGGTTCTGTTCCGAGAGACTCTAGTCTCCATTCCATCTAAAATCTCCATATCATCATTTCCAGCAACTGAAGAGAATAGATTTCTAAAATAGTCAGTGAAAAGATCTGCCATGCTTGTTCCCTCTCTCCAATTGCCTTCACTATCCTTGACCTTTGCTATATAATTCTTCTTTTTTCTTTGGGATGCTTTTGAGTGGAAATATTTTGAGTTTAAATCACCACTTTTTAACCATGGTACTCTTGATCTTTGCTTCCATAAAATCTCCTCTCTTACCAACCAAACCTGAACTTCAACTCGTGCTCCATTTAATTCTTCAGAATCAATACAACTTGGATCTCTTTCCTGCAAGATTGTTAGCCTCTCATTTGCAGTAGCCAGCTTCTTGTTCACCATCCCAAAACATTCACGATTCCAAATACTTAACTGTTTGCCACATTCTTTTATTATGTGCATAGTGTCAGACATCTCCCTAATACCTTGACTTCCTTTCCACACCTCAGCAATAATCTTTTCACAATCCTTATGTCCAACTCATAGAAGCTCAAATCTAAAGAGCCTCCTTCTTCTACCTTGTTGTGTAGTTAAATATTAAAAAAGAATATTTAAATGATATAAAAATAAATAAATAATTAAGTTGATGTATGGTATATTATAAAAATTAATATGTAAAATAAGAAAAGTAAGTTTTAGTGATATATATTAAAGAATGAGATTTAAAAAAAAAACACTATTGGGAATGCTATTGACACCTTCTTGTTTTTTTTTTTTTTTTTCCTGCAGTGCTATCACTTGGTATTTTGGATTGAATTTTATATAAAGCATGAATTGTTTTGTTGAACCATGAGATTTTGTATTTGAATAATGTTGTTATGTCCCTTCATCTTGTCCACTCATTTTGATTGCACATGAATTTAATTTTTTTAATATTTTTATTTTACTTACTGATTAGTGAATTAACTTATAGTGTATTGATTTTTTTTTATATTTTCTAAAAATGTTTTAAAATAATAAACAAAATATAAACAAAAAAATTGGAAAAAAATATATATAAAAATGAATCTGACCTAGACAGCACGCCCCATAGTCAAGTTGGGCGGCAACCTAGCACCACTCTTTCTATTTTGAATATTTGTAAATAAGAGGAACACTTGGCCCTCATTTAGCGATAGAGATGAGTGGAGATGTTGTCAAAACTGCTTACAATATTCATGCCAAATATCTCTTAAATATAAAATAATTTTAGTTTTATATTGTTAATGTTTTATCTAATGGTTGTTTAATTATTATCCAAATAAAAAATTTTATACAACTTTTTCAAAATTTTAAACAAAATATAAAAAATAGAATAACCTTTTTCAAATAAAAGAGAAATTATATTCAAATAATTTTTTAACTTATAATATTTTTCTTAATTCAATTTTTCTTTCTTATTTCTTAAAATCTAATAACCATCTTAATTCAAAGAATTTTATTACGATTCACAAATCATTTGGCTTGTTATCTTTTCTCATTATTTATCATCTTATTACACAAGTATGAGTTATCAACATTAAGTCTGTTCGCTTCAAATCCGGGACGTCACATTTGTTGTATTAGTTTAGAGTTTCATAAATTATTTAAAGTTAGTAGTGAGTCTCTTTATCTGCAGGTCAACATTAAAGAGACATCGCATATATGACAATATTTGATTTACAATATATAAATGTTTAAATTTATTTTATAAATTAAATATTAACATATCAACACATCCACATCAATTTATATATAAAAATAATGGAGCAGGCACTAGTAAGGAGTCGTACTCTTAACCATCCTTGTAAGCACCTAAATCATGTCAATTTGCTAAGAAGCTAATAATCAAATTTAAATATGACCATCATTAAAGAGTTGTTATGGTCTGGAAACAAGAAACAGCAACTACTTCGTTTTTTCCAGAGATGTCATCTTTGACCTCAGCATTTGGGCCTTTTTGGGTTGTCAAATTCACTGTAGCTCAGTTGGGATCCAAAACCCAAATTGGGTCATGTTAGGCATATCCACAATGTATCTCGAAGAATTGTATT
Source organism: Platycarya strobilacea (assembly GCA_036898215.1). Classification (NCBI taxonomy): domain Eukaryota; kingdom Viridiplantae; phylum Streptophyta; class Magnoliopsida; order Fagales; family Juglandaceae; genus Platycarya; species Platycarya strobilacea. The sequence continues at coordinate 19,346,633 of CM072546.1, read as the reverse complement.
CTATCTTTAGCGTTTTACCTTTTTTTTTTTTGCATTTTTTTAATATTTAAAAAAAAAAATCGGTACTATTAAAAAAATGTTATAAACGAACGTCGGCAGCCGCCCCCCTATCCCACCACTAAATTATGTGAATGACCCCACCACTATTATTTTAAATCTGCATAGTGACTTGCATAGTGATTTGCATAGTAACTTGCATAGTAATTTCAACGCCTATAAATATAGGTTTCAGTTGTAATGAAATTCATAAGAAAAAATAGAGAGAGAAAGAAAGATTCAGTTCTAAAGAGTTTCAGAGAGAATTTCTTATTTCACTTTTGCAATAGTAGTTCCTTTCTTTAAGTTACATAACACGTTATCAGCACGACGGTTTTGCCAATTCTGAAACTAGTGGCATTATTCCTCTGTAAGTTTTTCAATATATTATTTGAAATCTTTGATATATTTTATTGATGATTATCTGTGTAAATTTATAAATATATTTTTTGAGATACACATATTTATTATTTATATGTGTAGAAAATAGCAAATCTTACAAAATTGGAATTTGTTGCTCTTGATATATCTGGGAAAAATTATTTATCCTGCATACTTGATGCTGAAATACATCTTGATGCAATGAACCTGGGAGAAACTATTAAAGAAGGAAATCAAGCATCCCTGCAGGAACGTGCTAAAGCAATGATTTTCCTTCGCCACCATCTTCATGAAGAATTGAAAACTGAATATCTCACTGTAAAAGATCCCTATATTTTGTGGAACAATTTAAGGGAGAGGTATGAACACCAGAAGACTGTCATCCTCCCAAGAGCTCGTTCTCAATGGATGCACCTGAGGTTGTAAGATTTTAAAAGTGTTAGTGAGTATAATTCCGCACTTTTTAAAATAAGCTCAGTATTAAAATTATACGGTGAGAAAATCACCGATGAAGATATGCTAGAGAAGACTTTTACTACATTTCATGCCTCGAATGTGCTCCTGCAGCAGCAGTATCGAGAGAGAAAGTTCAAGAAATATTCTGAACTTATATCATGTCTTCTAGTAGCTGAGCAGAATAATGAGCTCTTATTAGAAATCCACCAGTCACGCCCTACTGGCTCAATATCATTCCCTAAAGTGAATGGTAACAGGTTTGCATCATTCCCAAGAGTGAATGGTGCATCCTTTAGAAGAAATCGGAGGCGTGGACGTGGTAGGAGAAATTATAGAAATGTTGGTCCCAGGAGTGACAACATTAAAAGGGATTATAATATACCATATCACTAGAAGTGGTACAATTCAGAGAGGGGTAAAAATCCTCAGAATAATTCTTCAAAGAAAAGTGAAGAGGTGTGCCATAGATGTGGAATGACTGGACATTGGTGACGTACCTGTCGTACGGCCAGGCACTTAGCTGATTTATATCAAACTTCTATTAAAGGAAAGAATAAAGTGCATGAAACAAATTTAGTAGAACCATCAGATGATTTATTAGATTCAGTAGATGTAGAAGTTACTCATCTTGATGTATCTGATTTCTTTAATCATCCTGATGGTAGTATTGAACACTTAATTGGAGATGGAAGTGTTCCATTCAATTAATGTATTTTCTTTCTATCAATAATAAAAGTTTTGTATATTTTGTAGAATCATGGATCACATTGATGAGTTTTTTTTATCTCTGAGTTGAATGATAAAGATATATGTCTGGCTGACAGTGCTACAACTCACACAATTCTCAAAGAAAAGAAATATTTTCAAAATCTAACACTAAGTAAAGCCTATGTCCATACCATATCAGGTTCATCGGATTTAATTGAGGGCTCCGGAAGAGCTTATATTGTGTTGCCTAATGACACCAAATTTTGTATTGATGATGTTCTATTCTTTTCACAATCCAGAAGAAATTTATTGAGTTTCAAAGATATACGTCGTAATGATTACCATATTGAAACGACCAATGAAGGCAGTAAAGAGCATCTTCTTATTACTAAAACAGTATCGGGCCAGAAGCTCGTATTAGAAAAACTGCCTGCTCTATGTTCTGGATTGTATTATACAAAAATGAGAACAATTGAATCATATGTGGTAATGCACCAGAAGTGCATTGACCCTAAAGTATTTACGACTTGGCATGATCGCCTTGGACATCCGGGTTCTATAATGATGAGACGAATTATTGAAAATTCGCATGAGCATCCCTTAAAGAATCAAAAGATATTTCTACCCAATGAATCTCCGTGCTCTGCATGTTCTCAAGGTAAGTTAATTATTAGACCATCTCCCTCAAAAGTCATTGTTGAATCTCCATCCTTTTTACAAAGGATTTACGGAGATATATGTGGGCCTATTCATCCATCAAGTGGACCATTTAGATATTTTATGATTCTAATTGATGCATCTAGTCGATGGTCACATGTTTGTCTTCTTTCCACTAGAAATGTTGCATTTACTAGACTTCTTGCTCAGATAATTAAACTACGAGCACAATTTCCTGAGTATCCAATTAAGACCATTCGATTGGATAATGTAGGTGAATTTTCATCTCAAGTTTTTGATGATTATTGCATGTCAATAGGAATAGATGTTGAACATCCTGTTGCCCATACACACACACAAAACGGTTTAGCTGAGTCTTTGATAAAAAGACTTCAACTAATCGCTAGACCTTTACTTATGAAATCAAGACTACCTATTTCTGTTTGGGGACATGCTATACTTCATGCAGCATCTCTAATTCGCATTAGACCATCTGCATATCATAAATATTCTCCATTACAGCTGGCATTTGGTCAACAACCAAATATTTCTCATCTTCGTACTTTTGGATGTGCTGATATGTTCCAATTGCACCTTCACAACGTACAAAAATGGGCCCTCAACGTAGACTTGGGATATATGTTGGTTTTGATTCTCCATCCATTATTAGATACCTTAAACCCCTTACAGGGGATATGTTTAAAGCACGTTTTGAGGATTGTCATTTTGACGAATCAAATTTTCCGTTAATGGGTAAAGAAAAGTTGGTGCCTGAAGCACGACAAGATATTACTTGGGATAATAAGACCCTGTCTCATTTTGATCCTCCTACAAATGAATGTAAACGAGAAGTTCAAAGGATTATTCATTTGCAAAATGTTGCAAATCAGTTACCGGATGTATTTACTGACACTAAAGGTGTAGTAAAATCTTATATTCCTGCTGTTAATACTTCAGCAAGGATTGAAGTCCCTGAAGGACAAATTGTCAAAGCAGTAATAGGTGAATCTAAAATACGCCTGACGCGTGGAAGACCTATTGGTGCAAAAGACAAAATTCCCAGAAGGAAAAGAATACAAAATGAATTTGGTGTTCCTGAAGAACACGTACCCACAATACAGGCCACAAATATAATTGGTGCTCCTAAAGAGCTTAAATCTTTTATTCCAGAACCTCCTGAAGAGGAAAATTTTGAAGAGTATAAATCTCCTAAAAAGGGACCTTCTGAAGAGGTGTGTCATGAAATGTTTTCCCCTGAAGAGGAACAGGTACCTGAAAATAATGAGATCTCAATACATTTCATGAAAACTGGAGAAATTCTGGATAGAAATAAAACTGTTGTCGACAACATATTTTCATATAAAATGGCCCTTGACATTACCAGAAGTAATGAAGAAAGTGAGCCAAAAAGCATCGAAGAATGTCGACGTAGAAATAATTGGCCAAAATGGAAAACAGCTATTGAAACTAAATTAAATTCGCTAGCAAAACGAGAAATATTTGGACCTGTTGTCCAAACACCAAAGGGTGTAATGCCTGTTGGATATAAGTGGGTATTTGTACGAAAACGTAATGAGAAAAATGAAATTGTGCGATACAAAGCATGGCTTGTCGCACAAGGTTTCTTGCAGAAACCCGGGATTGATTATGAAGAAACATACCCTCCCGTTATGGATGCAATCACATTTAGATTTTTGATTAGTCTGGTTGTTACAAAAGGATTAGAAATGCGGTTGATGGATGTGGTCACTGCATATTTATATGGATCCTTAGACCATGATATATATATATATGAAAATCCCTGAAGGATATAAGATGCCTGAAGCATCTACAAGTACATATAGAAATATGTACTCAATCAGACTACAAAGATCTTTATATGGGTTGAAGCAATCCGGACGCATGTGGTATAATCGCTTAAGCGAATATCTATTGAAAGAAGGATTTGAGAATAATCTTATATGCCCATGTGTTTTTATTAAGAAATCAGAATCCGGATTTGTCATTATTGCAGTTTATGTTGATGATTTAAATATTGTGGGAACTCCTGAAGAGATCTCAAAAACCGCTATATATTTAAAGAGTGAATTTGAAATGAAAGATCTTGGCAAAACAAAACTTTGTCTCGGCCTGCAGCTTGAGCACTTGCCAAATGGAATTTTTATTCATCAGTCCATGTATATTGAGAAAGTCCTAAAGCATTTTTATATGGACAAATCTCATCCCCTGAGTACTCCAATGATTGTTCGAACACTTGATGTGAAGAAAGATCCATTCCGTCCTTGTGATGACGATGAAGAAATTCTTGGTCCTGAAGTACCATATCTCAGTGCAATTGGAGCTTTGATGTATCTTGCAAATTGCACTCGACCAGATATTACATTCTCAGTTAATCTGCTTGCAAGATATAGTTCTGCACCAACTCGAATGCATTGGAATGGCATTAAATATGTCCTTCGTTACCTTCATGGTACGGTTGATATGAGATTATTTTATCAAAGTGGTTCAAGTCCAGAATTGATTGGGTATGCAGATGCAGATTATCTTTCAAACCCACATAGAGGTAGATCTCAAACTGGATATTTATTTACTTATGGAGATACTGCCATATCATGGAGATCTATTAAGCAGACACTATCTGCTACTTCTTCAAATCATTCAGAAATCATTGCTATTCATGAAGCAAGTCGAGAGTGTATTTGGTTGAGATCAGTTATTCAACATATCCAGGAAAAGTGTGGACTTCCTATGATCGATAATAGCCCAACAATTTTATATGAAGATAATACTGCTTGTATCACTCAAATCAGAGGAGGATATATCAAAGGTGACAGAACCAAACATATTTCACCGAAATTCTTTTATACTCATGAACTTCAAGAAAAATGTGAAATTGATGTCAAGCAGATACGATCTAGTGATAATCTGGCAGATTTATTCATAAAGGCGTTACCAACTTCCACATTCAAGAAGATTGTGTATAACATTGGAATGCGAAGACTCAAAGATCTTTTGTCATGCAGTTTTCAGGGGGAGTAAATGTGCTGATTGTACTCTTTTTCCTTCGCTGAGGTTTTGTCCTACTGGGTTTTCCTCTGCAAGGTTTTAATGAGGCAATCTTAAAACACTTGTGGATACATAAGAAGACTGTACTCTTTTTCCTTCGCCATTGATTTTTCTTCCCACTGGGTTTTGACTTGGCAAGGTTTTAACGAGGCAGATTCTTTATGGGTGGTCATTCAAGGGGGAGTGTTATAAACGAACGTCGGCAGCCGCCCCCCTGTCCCACCACTAAATTATGTGAATGACCCCACCACTATTATTTTAAATCTGCATAGTGACTTGCATAGTGACTTGCATAGTAACTTGTATAGTAATTTCAACGCCTATAAATATGGGCTTCAGTTGTAATGAAATTCATAAGAAAAAACAGAGAGAGAAAGAAAGCTTCAGTTCTAAAGAGTTTCAGAGAGAATTTCTTATTTCTCTTTTGCAATAGTAGTTCATTTCTTTAAGTTACATAACAAAAAACAGTTTCTCAATTATTAAATTAAAAAATAGTAGGGACCAATTTTGTCGGAACGCATAACATGATTTTCCAGTACAAAAAGGTCAAAAACAACAAGTGACAGATTCGCGTTGGGGGCAAGGGGCCTGGCCCCGGTCCATCCTCTTTTAAAAAAAAATTGAAAAAAAATAATATATATTTAAATATATATATGTTGATTTTTTTTTATAATTTATTAAGATAATATTAATTTTATCTTGTATAAAATTATTTTTTTAAAATTATCTTCGTCCTTTTCATAAAATTTAATCTAATTTAAAAATAAAATAATATAATAACATAATGATATATTTTATTATAAATAAAATTAAAAATTAAAAAAATTAAATGATTTCTAATATATTTCTAATATATTTTTATTATAATGACATATTTTTTAACTTATTATATATTTTTTTAATATATAAATTATATTAAATATATTTTATTTTTATTATAAATTTTACTATTTAATTATTTTATATCGTATAAAAAATTATAAAAAATTAAAATAAAAAAATTTGAAATATTTTATTTTAATTTTACTTTAACTTCCTGAAACAAATTCCTAACTCCGCTATCGAAAATAATACATCTTTTAGTGCGCATGCATCACTAGGTTGCTTTATTGGCCTCATACTCTTTGTCCTTCCACCGCATTCAGACTCTAGACTAACAACCATGTTGTCATATATCACGTGTATTCATCATTAGTCGATGAATTGAATGATTGTGCGGTTCCACTTCTTTTACTTTCAAAGGTAGGAGTACCGCGTTCAGACTCTAGACTAACTTCATGGCAAAACATGTTTGCCACGATCGATTGAGGTCCATAAGAGGGTATGTTAAGCGAGAAAAAACTTTTTTCCACCAATTTAACTGTTGGGACACTAGTGGCATATAATCCATGAGGTGACAAATATCATTTTTCCACGACTTGAACTTGTGGTAATAAATGTTTTCGGCAAATTATGTTGCCATCTAAACTGTGTGATAACAAAAAGTTTATTATACATGGAACCAATCATTACCCACAATCCATTTCATGGCATACTTGGTGGCATAAACTTTATTCCCACTTCATATGTTGTGACAAAAGAGGTTTCAAGATGATTTCTTTTTGCAAGAATTATTCTTCACAAGCTTACACTTTCTTGAAAAAGATTGTTTTCTATTAGCATATTTGATTGCAAAATACATATTTTTATGTGAGAGCTTTGTGGTAAAATCTGTGTTAAGTATTTTAGTGTATTGTTAATTAAATTTGGTTATTGAAAAAATCGAAGCTCTGCCATGAATCTAGGGTTAGGTTTGTGAACTAGTAATCTGAAGTTCGAGAGAACAGAGAGAGACAATTGAGAAAAATATCACTTTCATTATATTTCCGTAAAAAAATGATTTACATCTGAATAGAAGCATTTATATGTACTTCTGTACAACTAAACTAAGAATAAGGACAGAAATGTAATTATATACACAAAGGATAGAAATGTAATTACACATAAAACTCATGTATTTCTAATAGTCTCCCTCAAGATGGAGTGTAGATATTCAATACACCCATCTTGCTATGTAATAAATGAAATTGTTGAGACCCAAGTGCTTTTGTTAAAATCTCACTAAGTTGAGAATAGGAAGCAACATAAAGAATTTTGATCATCTTTGCTTGTAACTTTTCTCTCACAATATGTCAATCAATCTCTATGTGCTTTGTCTTTTCATGAAATACTGGGTTAGCAGCAATGTGAAGAGCTGCTTTACTATCACAAAATAACAAAGCTGGTTTGGGATGAGCAATCTGAAAATCATTTAACAATGTAATCAACCAAGAAATCTTACAAGTAGTAGAGGCCATAGCCCGATATTCAGCTTTGGCTGATGACTTTGAGACTGTTTGTTACTTCTTTTACTTCCAAGAAATTAAAGAATCTTCAAGAAACACACAAAAGCATGTAATTGATTTTCTAGTATCCACACAACCAGCCCAATCCGAGTTACAAAACACTTTGAGATGAAAATCAGAGCTGGCTGGGAAGAAAAGCCCTTGACTAGGTGCTCCCTTCAAGTATCTAAGCACCCGGTGTAAAGCATTTAAATGTGATTGCCTTGGTTTATTCATATATTGACTTAAGATCTACATTGAATAGGAGATGTCTGGCCGACATATAGTGAGGTAAATAAGTCTCCCAATTAACCTCCTATACAAAGAAGGATCCTCTAAAATTTCACCATCTAAACTAGAGAATTTTGCATTTTGTTCCATGGGAAATGCAACTGATTTGACAGTTAAAAAACCCAAATCTTGCAAAATATTTAACACATATTTTCTTTGACACAATGTTATGCCTTTTGAAGACCTAGCAACTTCCATGCCAAGAAAATATTTCAAGATGCCCAAATCCTTGATTCTGAATTTATTATCCAAAAAAGTCTTCAAATCAAAAATTAAATTCAAATCATTGCTAGTTAGAATAATATCATCGACATAAACTAACAAAGCAATGAAATAACCATTTGCTGATTTAACAAAGAGAGAATGGTCAGATTTGACTTGCTGAAAACCATAATCAACAATGGCTGTGGACAACTTTGAGAACTATTGTCTAGAAGCTTGTCTTAATCCATAAAGTGACTTTTGTAATTTACAAACTCTAGAGTCCCCCTGCTTTGTATATCTGGGTGGATGGACATATACACTTCTTCATATAGATCTCCATGCAAAAATGCATTATTTACATCTAATTGATGTAAATACTAATTTTTAGTTGTTGCTATGGCCAATAGACATCTCACTGTAGTCATTTTAGCAACATGAGAAAAAGTCTCCTGAAAATCAAAACCTTCAATTTGGTTGTACCCCTTTGCAACCAAACGAGTTTTGTATCTCTCAATTGTACCATCAGATTTATATTTGACTTGGTAAACCTACTTGCAACCTATCAGCTTCTTTTCCATAGATAAAGTAGTGAGAGTCCAAGTTTTATTTGTCTCAAGGGCTTTGAGTTCAGCATTCATAGCTTCTTGCCATTCAAGAATTTGGATGGCTTGGGAGAATATTTGAGGTTCAGAAATAGAGGAAATGGTTAAAGCAAAATGTTTATGAGTTTTAGAGATTTTATCATAAGAAAGGACATCAGAAAGAGGAAATTTGATACCTGAAAACTTGTCCTTCAAGGAAACAGATTGTGATAGAGGATGAGAGGCCAACTGACAATGATAGTCTTGCAAATATCTTGGTGGCTGCTTGACTCTTGTGGATTGCCGAATTGGAACATTGGAATTAGTGGAAATTGAAGTTGACGTATCCATGGGAAGTACATAATCTGTTAATGTTGGGGGAGATAAAACATAAGACAAACTTGGAAAAGAAGATGTTTGTGAAGTGGATAAAGGAGTAAATATGGAATCTGGAAAATCAGAAACTGATTTAGGAAAAACAGAGAAATTACAAGGTTGATGGGAAAAGAAGTAGAAGAAAAAGAAAATATATATTCATGAAACACAATATCACGAGATATGATGAAAGTTTTGTGTGTTTCAAGATCATACAATTTGTATCCTTTTACAGCAAAAGGATATCCAATGAAAATGCATTTTCTTGTTCTTAGATCAAATTTAGATCTATCACGATGCAAGGTAGAAGTGAAATAAAGACAACCAAAAACTTTGAGATGATTATAAGAAGGAGGTTTGGAATGCAAAACCTCATAAGGTGATTTATGAGAGAGTAAAGGAGTTGGTGTTAAGTTGATTAAATGGACAGCAGAAAGAATACAATCACCCCAAAAATTTAATGGCAAAAAGGCTTGAAATCTTAGGGAATGGGCAATATTGAGTAAATGTTGATGTTTCCTTTCGACCACCCCATTTTGTTGTGGTCTTTCAACACAGTTTTTCTAGTGTATAACACCTTGAGATGATAGAAATTCTAGCATGTGAAATTCAATCCTATTATCGGTTCTGATTTTCTTTATTTGAGAGTGGAATTGAGTTTGAGCCAATTGGAAGAAAGATTGCAAATAAGGCTTGGTTTGAGATTTATGTTGTAGAAGATATACCCAAGTGGTCTTAGAGTAATCATCTACAATTGTGAGAAAATATTTTGAACCATCTAAAGCAAAAACAGAGAATAGTCCCCACAAATCACAGTAAATCAATTCAAAAGGAGAAACTGAAATAGATTCACTAGAATGAAAAGGTAGACCTTTTTGTTTAGCTAACAGACAAATTGTACAAACACAAGAATCATTTGACTTTGATATATGTAAATTATTACTAAGAAACTTTAATTTGGAAAAAGGAATATGGCCTAACCTATAATGCCATTGACTAACATTCCGATTTATTGAAGGAGAAGAAATGGAACAATCAACCAAAGATTTTTGCTTCAAGTAATAGAGACTAGCCATTACCTCAGTCATCCCAATTGTTTTCCATGTATACAGGTCCTGAATGAAACAAATGTTTGAAACAAACACAAGGCAGCAAGAGTGATCACGGGTCAATTTACTGGCAAATATCAGATTAAAAGAAAAATCAAGAACACAAAGAACATTGTGTAAAATCAAGGTGTCTGGTAGGTGGATAGTACCAGTATGTGTTATGGGTATTGAGTGACCATTTGGCAATTTCACAATGGAAGAAATATTGGAGGTTATGGAAGAAAAATGATCATTGGAGCTAACCATATGGACAGTTGCTCCAGTGTCAATTATCTAGGGCACAAAGTTACCTACAAAATGGCTAGTAGAAGGTAGTTGTGGAGTTGGTAAAATACCAGAGCTAGCTTGATTCACTGAGGATGAAGTGGATTGTGGTTTCAGCATGGCAAGTAGTTGCTGGTATTGATCTTGAGACAAAGGAGACTTCGGATCATCATCACTTGATTTACCCATAGGTGAAGAAACTTGATTGGCGGAAGTATTGTTTCCTTTTTTAGATTTAAAATCAGGAGGAAAGCCATGAATCCTGTAACACTTCTCAGAAGTGTGACTTGTGTATCCACAATGACTACACACAAGTTTATCCTTTCGAGAATTGGTTTGTTTGGAGGCATTATTACCAATTCTCGTAGGCTTTGCTGTCATAGCAGCAATTGATTTGTGGCTAGGGATAGAGGTCTCCAAAATAATCTCTCTCTATTTCTCTTCTTGTAAAATCAAAGATATGACTTTGTTCATAGAAGGAAAAGGATCAATTAACAGTATTTGACTTCGAATACTGTTAAAAGAATCACTTAGTCCCATCAAAAACTGCATGACAAACTCCTCTTGTTGAACTTCTTCGAAAAACCTTAGTGTTTCAACAGAATATTTAGGCAATCGTCTATAATTGGCTAGCTCATACCAAAATAATTTCAAATCAATGTAATAATCATTCACAGGCTTTTGATTTTGCTTTAAAGAACTAATCACCTTACGTAATTGAAAGATTCGTGAATGATTACCTTGTGAGAAGCGATCCTGTAGGTCTTTCCACATATCAGAAGCATTATCAATATAGAGAATGATTGATCTGATGTTCTTAGCCACGAAATTGAGGATCCAAAAAACTAACATGTTATTAGAACGAATCCATGGCAAATATAGTGGATCTACTTCAAACTTCGGCTTCTTGTGAATTCCGGTGATAAATCCGGTCTTGTTCTTTGCACTTATGGCTTTGGACATGGACCATGACCAAGAATGGTAATTATCACCATTTAATCGATTGGTAACAAGTATAACTTCAGGATTCTCACCATGGTGTAAGAATTAGGGGTTTGAAGGGTTATCAAGAGAAAGAGGAAGAGTGGGAGGTGGAGTATTAGAATCTAAAGAGTCGGAATCCATGACAAAACTCTAAGAGCAGTGATTTAAGCTCTGATACCATGACAAAACCGAAGCTCTGCCATGAATCTAGGGTTAGGTTTGTGAACTAGTAACTTGAAATTCGAGAGAACAGAGAGATACAATTAAGAAAAATATCACTTTCATTATATTTCCGTAAAAAAATGATTTACATCTGAATAGAAATATTTATATATACTTCTGTACAACTAAACTAAGAATAAAGATAGAAAGGTAATTACATACACAAAGGATAGAAATGTAATTACACATAAAACTCATCTATTTCTAATAGTTATAGTTGAATTTTAGCTAAGCTAATAAGAGTGTTCTCACATATTTTTTAAAAAAATTCACTGCTCATTTGCCTACCTTCTTTGCAAAATCATAATTTTAAATAGTAGATGCGCATATATATCTACTTAACCCAAAAGAAAAAGAAAAATACCAAAGAGCTAAAAAGGGAAGTACTCTCTGCCTAGCAAGCAACCCCTTAAGGATTAATATTATATAATCGTAGAATTTGTAAAAATTGTACAACCAATTTAAAAAAGAGTGAATTCACTATTAGTTTTTTTTTTAAATAAATTTCATATTTATTTATTTTTAAATAATTATAAGTTGCATCACCAAGTATCATTTCTCATCTTTAAGAATCCCACACAGCCGTTTATATTTCCAATTATGATAGGTACAAAGGGGATTTGCAAGCGAAAGGCAAATAGGTGGTACAATGAGGGTTTACGTAGAATAAAAAAATAAATAATTCTGGGAGCTAGGTACAAACGGAACCTGCAAGCGGCGTTTGCAAGTAGCATTTTTCTTATTTTTTGAACAATGTCTTTTGATATGAGGAAGGAGAAATGATAGATACAATCATGGAGTTGCAAGCGGTGTGCAGTCGTTTTGAAAAAAAGTGAATAAATATGAGACCCACGCGAAAAAGTTAATTTTTTTTCTAAAGCGACTGCACGCCGTTTACAACTCCACGACTGTATGTAGCATTACCCTCTTATTATTGATATTTTGTCTAATAAATTAATAATTAAGTAATCTTTGAACTAATTGGCCAGAAAAAATATTTGTGGTTGGTTCCATACAAAAGACGAAGAAGAAACTCGCTCGATTCTTCCATTACGAGTATTTATAGCAAATTATTTGCTGAAAGGTCAATTTTAGGTGTTTTAATTTGATAATTTTTCAAAAGAAACTTGGTAATATATATTTCTAAAACTACTTCAAATCAGAAAATAATTAATTTGATTACTTTCAAAACCATATTGTATAATACCATAATGATTACTTTGGAAATCTTAGTTCTTAAAGCTAGTCTTGATGCATCAGCAGTCTGCATAGTGTTTTGTCAGCTTGATTTACAAATGTATTTTTGTTTCTTTTAAATGAGATAAATCATTTGGATGAGGACCAATCCCCCTGGGCCAGCTCTATATAAGAATAACAATTATACGCCAAATTAAAGATTGGGCGAACTCAGAATATTCTGATCTCACTCTTCTATCTATCTCTCTATGATCATGAAGTTTCAGCAATGGATGATCATGGGTGTAGTTTGTGCGTCATTCTTCCAAACTCTAATTCCAGTGGAGTCTCTTCCAGTAACTGACAAAATCAAAAGTCTGCCTGGCCAGCCACAGGTCAGTTTCCAACAATTTGCTGGCTACATCACCATTGATGAACAGCAACAAAGAGCTCTTTTTTACTACTTTACTACTTTGTTGAAGCTGAAGGAAACCCTACTTCAAAGCCACTTGTTCTCTAGCTCAATGGAGGTACCCTATATTCTTTTTAACTTTCATCACCTGGGCTTAGCTCCTTCTATTAAGAACTCCTCTTTCTGTCTCTTTCTAAGTTGTTTTTCATTTCCTATATGTTTTGATACAAAAATCTGATCTTTATGAGTTTTATGCAATTAGAAATATATAATATACACTCTCTTTGATGCGTGAATGAGTTTGCTTTTTTCTCTTTGTTTCGCAGGGCCTGGTTGTTCATCTATTGGAGGAGCTTTTATTGAGCACGGACCCTTTAGACCAAGTGGCAATAATCTTATCTGGAACGAGTATATTTGGAATAAAGGTTTTTATAAGAGCATTTCTAGTAGCTTCAATAAAGTTTGACTAAAATTTTGATTAAAACATTCATTTTTATAAATTTAGTTAGCTATTTTTAACAATAACAAATAATAAACTCAACAAATCTATCATTATTTTATTACATTATTAATTATCATCTTTTTATTTTTTTATTGTAATTATAATTTTGACCTTAAAATAATCCCTAATGCAGAAATTTTAATTAGTTTTCAAACTATATTTGTCATCACTTTATTGAAATGAACGAACGAAATTTATCAGCCGCCCCTGTCCCACCACTAAATTATGTGAATGACTCCACCACTATTATTTTAAATTCTGCATAGTGACTTGCATAGTGACTTGCATAGTAACTTGCATAGTAATTTCAAAGCCTATAAATAGGGGCTTCAGTTGTAATGAAATTCATAAGAAAAAATAGAGAGAGAAAGAAAGTTTCAGTTCTTAAGAGTTTCAGAGAGAATTTCTTATTTCTCTTTTGCAATAGTAGTTCTTTTCTTTAAGTTTCATAACACGTTATCAGCACGACGGTTCTACCAATTCTGAAGTTAGTGGCCTTATTCCTCTGTAAGTTTTTCAATATATTATTTGAAATCTTTGATATATTTTATTGATGATTATCTGTGTAAATTTATAAATATATTTTCTGAGATACACATATTTATTATTTATATGTGTAGAAAATGGCAAATCTTACAAAATTGGAATTTGTTGCTCTTGATATATTTAGGAAAAATTATTTATCCTGGATACTTGATGCTGAAATACATCTTGATGCAATGAACCTGGGAGAAACTATTAAACAAGGAAATCAAGCATCCCTGCAGGAACGTGCTAAAACAATGATTTTCCTTCGCCACCATCTTCATGAAGAATTGAAAACTGAATATCTCACAGTAAAAGATCCCTATATTTTGTGGAACAATCTAAGGGAGAGGTATGAATACCAGAAGACTGTCATCCTCCCAGGAGCTCGTTCTCAATGGATGCACCTGAGGTTGCAAGATTTTAAAAGTGTTAGTGAGTATAATTCCGCACTTTTTAAAATAAGCTCAGTATTAAAATTATGCGGTGAGAAAATCACCGATGAAGATATGCTAGAGAAGACTTTTACTACATTTCATGCCTTGAATGTGCTCCTGCAGCAGCAGTATCGAGAGAGAAAGTTCAAGAAATATTCTGAACTTATATCATGTCTTCTAGTAGCTGAGCAGAATAATGAGCTCTTATTAGAAATCCACCAGTCACGCCCTACTGGCTCAATATCATTCCCTGAAGTGAATGGTAATAGGTTTGCATCATTCCCAGAATTGAATGGTGCATCCTTTAGAAGAAATCGGAGGCGTGGACGTGGTAGGAGAAATTATAGAAATGTTGGTCTCAGGAATGACAACATTAAAAGGGATTATAATATGCCATATCACCAGAAGTGGTACAATTCAGAGAGAGGTAAAAATCCTCAGAATAATTCTTCAAAGAAAAGTGAAGAGGTGTGCCATAGATGTGGAATGACTGGACATTGGTCAAGTACCTGTCGTACGGCCAGGCACTTAGCTGATTTATATCAAGCTTCTATTAAAGGAAAGAATAAAGTGCATGAAACAAATTTAGTAGAACCATCAGATGATTTATTAGATTCAGTAGATGTAGATGTTACTCATCTTGATGTATCTGATTTCTTTAATCATCCTGATGGTAGTATTAAACACTTAATTGGAGATGGAAGTGTTCCATTCAATTAATGTATTTTCTTTCTATCAGTAATAAAAGTTTTGTATATTTTGTAGAATCATGGATCACATTGATGAGCTTTTTATCTCTGAGTTGAATGATAAAGATATATGTCTGACTGACAGTGCTACAACTCACACAATTCTCAAAGAAAAGAAATATTTTCAAAATCTAACACTAAGTAAAGCCTATGTCCATACCATATCAGGTTCATCGGATTTAATTGAGGGCTCCGGAAGAGCTTATATTGTGTTGCCTAATGGCACCAAATTTTGTATTGATGATGCTCTATTCTCTTCACAATCCAGAAGAAATTTATTGAGTTTCAAAGATATACGTCGTAATATTACCATATTGAAACGATCAATGAAGGCAGTAAAGAGCATCTTCTTATTACTAAAATAGTATCGGGCCAGAAGCTCGTATTAGAAAAACTGCCTGCTCTATGTTCTGGATTGTATTATACAAAAATGAGAACAATTGAATCATATGTGGTAATGCACCAGAAGTGCATTGACCCTAAAGTATTTATGACTTGGCATGATCGCCTTGGACATCCGGGTTCTATAATGATGAGACGAATTATTGAAAATTCGCATGGGCATCCCTTAAAGAATCAAAAGATATTTCTACCCAATGAATCTCCGTGCTCTGCATGTTCTCAAGGTAAGTTAATTATTAGACCATCTCCCTCAAAAGTCATTGTTGAATCTCCATCTTTTTTACAAAGGATTCACGGAGATATATGTGGGCCTATTCATCCATCAAGTGGACCATTTAGATATTTTATGGTTCTAATTGATGCATCTAGTCGATGGTCACATGTTTGTCTTCTTTCCATTAGAAATGTTGCATTTGCTAGACTTCTTGCTCAGATAATTAAACTACGAGCACAATTTCTTGAGTATCCAATTAAGACCATTCGATTGGATAATGCAGGTGAATTTTCATCTCAAGTTTTTGATGATTATTGCATGTCAATAGGAATAGATGTTGAACATCCTGTTGCCCATACACACACACAAAACGGTTTAGCTGAGTTTTTGATCAAAAGGCTTCAACTAATCGCTAGACCTTTACTTATGAAATCAAGACTACCTATTTCTGTTTGGGGACATGCTATACTTCATGCAGCATATCTAATTCGCATTAGACCATCTGCATATCATAAATATTCTCTATTACAGCTTGCATTTGGTCAACAACCAAATATTTCTCATCTTCGTACTTTTGGATGTGCTGTATATGTTCCAATTGCACCTCCACAACGTACAAAAATGGGCCCTCAACGTAGACTTGGGATATATGTTGGTTTTGATTCTCCATCCATTATTAGATACCTTGAACCCCTTATAGGGGATATGTTTAAAACACGTTTTGAGAATTGTCATTTTGACGAATCAAATTTTCCGTTAATGGGTAAAGAAAAGTCGGTGCCTGAAGCACGACAAGATATTACTTGGGATAATAAGACACTGTCTCATTTTGATCCTCCTACAAATGAATGTAAAGGGGAAGTTCAAAGGATTATTCATTTGCAAAATGTTGCAAATCAGTTACCGGATGTATTTACTGACACTAAAGGTGTAGTAAAATCTTATATTCCTGCTGTTAATACTCCAGCAAGGATTGAAGTCTCTGAAGGATAAATTGTCAAAGCAGTAATAAGTGAATCTAAAATACGCCTGAAGCGTGGAAGACCTATTGGTGCAAAAGACAAAATTCCCAGAAGGAAAAGATTACAAAATGAATTTGGTGTTCCTGAAGAACACGTACCCACAATACAGGCCACAAATATAATTGGTGCTCCTAAAGAGCTTAAATATTCTATTCCAAAATCTCCTGAAGAGGAAACTCTTGAAGAGTATAAATCTCCTAAAAAGGGACCTCCTGAAGAGGTGTGTCATGAAATGTTTTCTCTTGAAGAGGAACAGGTACCTGAAAATAATGAGATCTCAATACATTTCATGAAAACTGGAGAAATTCTGGATAGAAATAAAATTGTTGTCGACAACATATTTTCATATAAAATGGCCCTTGACATTACCAGAAGTAATGAAGAAAGTGAGCCAAAAAGCGTCGAAGAATGTCGACGTAGAAATGATTGGCCAAAATGGAAAACAGCTATTGAAGCTGAATTAAATTCGCTAGCAAAACGAGAAATATTTGGACCTGTTGTCCAAACACCAAAGGGTGTGATACTTGTTGGATATAAGTGGGTATTTGTACGAAAACGTAATGAGAAAAATGAAATTGTGCGATACAAAGCACGGCTTGTTGCACAAGGTTTCCTGCAGAAACCCGGGATTGATTATGAAGAAACATACTCTCCCGTTATGGATGCAATCACATTTAGATTTTTGATTAGTCTGGTTGTTACAAAAGGATTAGAAATGCGGTTGATGGATGTGGTCACTGCATATTTATATGGATCCTTAGACCATGACATATATTTGAAAATCCCTGAAGGATATAAGATGCCTGAAACATCTACAAGTACATCTAGAAATATGTACTCAATCAGACTACAAAGATCTTTATATGGGTTGAAGCAATCCGGACGCATGTGGTATAATCGCTTAAGCGAATATCTATTGAAAGAAGGATTTGAGAATAATCTTATATGCCCATGTGTTTTTATTAAGAAATCAGAATCCGGATTTGTCATTATTGCGGTTTATGTTGATGATTTAAATATTGTAGGAACTCCTGAAGAGATCTCAAAAACCACTATATATTTAAAGAATGAATTTGAAATGAAAGATCTTGGCAAAACAAAACTTTGTCTCGGCCTGCAGCTTGAGCACTTGCCAAATGGAATTTTTATTCATCAGTCCATGTATACTGAGAAAGTCCTAAAGCATTTTTATATAGACAAATCTCATCCCCTGAGTACTCCAGTGATTGTTCGAACACTTGATGTGAAGAAAGATCCATTCCGTCCTTGTGATGATGATGAAGAAATTCTTGGTCCTGAAGTACCATATCTCAGTGCAATTGGAGTTTTGATGTATCTTGCAAATTGCACTCGACCAGATATTACATTCTCAGTTAATCTGCTTGCAAGATATAGTTCTGCACCAACTCGAAGGCATTGGAATGGCATTAAACATGTCCTTCGTTACCTTCATGGTACGGTTGATATGGGATTATTTTATCAACGTGGTTCAAGTCCAGAATTGAATGGGTATGCAGATGCAGGTTATCTTTCAGACCCACACAGAGGTAGATCTCAAACTGGATATTTATTTACTTATGGAGATACTGCCATATCATGGAGATCTGTTAAGCAGACACTATCTGCTACTTCTTCAAATCACTCAGAAATTATTACTATTCATGAAGCAAGTCGAGAGTGTATTTGGTTGAGATCAGTTATTCAACATATCCAGGAAAAGTGTGGACTTCCCATGATCAATAATAGCCCAACAATCTTATATGAAGATAATACTGCTTGTATCACTCAAATCAGAGGAGGATATATCAAAGGTGACAGAACCAAACATATTTCACCGAAATTCTTTTATACTCATGAACTTCAAGAAAAATGTGAAATTGATGTCAAGCAGATACGATCTAGTGATAATCTGGCAGATTTATTCACAAAGGCGTTACCAACTTCCACATTCAAGAAGATTGTGCATAACATTGGAATGCGAAAACTCAAAGATCTTTTGTCATGCACTTTTCAGGGGGAGTAAATGTGCTGATTGTACTCTTTTTCCTTCGCTGAGGTTTTGTCCCACTGGGTTTTCCTCTGCAAGGTTTTAATGAGGCAATCTTAAAGCACTTGTGGATACATAAGAAGACTGTACTCTTTTTCCTTCGCCATTGGTTTTTCTTCCCACTGGGTTTTTACTTGGCAAGGTTTTAACGAGGCAAATTTCTTATTGGCGGTCATTCAAGGGGGAGTGAAATAAACGAACGAAATTTATCAGCCGCCCCTGTCCCACCACTAAATTATGTGAATGACCCCACCACTATTATTTTAAATTCTGCATAGTGACTTGCATAGTGACTTGCATAGTAACTTGCATAGTAATTTCAAAGCCTATAAATAGGGGCTTCAGTTGTAATGAAATTCATAAGAAAAAATAGATTGAGAAAGAAAGTTTTAGTTTTTAAGAGTTTCAGAGAGAATTTCTTATTTCTCTTTTGCAATAGTAGTTCTTTTCTTTAAGTTTCATAACATTTATAAGTTTTTTATCAAATGCTTTTTTAAAGGCCAAGACAACCATACATTTATTTTTTTAAACACGCTATTGATTGGAAGTACTGCTTGGAGTGGAAGGTCCTCCTGCTTGTGAGGTTTTTCTCTCGTGTCGAGAGTGTGTCTCTTAGACTCGTTGAGCTTTGAAGAGAAACGATGGAAGAGGAGCTTGCTCGCCAATGGCAGTCTCTTAGCCTTACAAAGAAGGAAAAACAAGGTGTTGTAGTCTAACACTCCCATCATTGCACCAACTATGAAACCAACATCTTACTGTCTAATGACCATGATAGTCTCAGAAAAAGGTGTAAACAAAGAGGCCTTTTTAGACCACCATGCTCAAAGTTTGAAGATGTGAAAGCTGGCTTCAATCTTCGGAAGTAGGGGCCAACAAATTTTTTATCGAGTTTGATAGCAAACAGGATATGGATAGAGTGGTAGAGGGCTTGCCATGGTCCTTTGACAAATGACTATTAGTATACAACCTTTTGATGACTCCATTTCCATAAAGGAAGCTGCTTTCAATAAGGAAGTGTTTTGGCTTCAAGCTTTTGATCTCCCATTTGATTGGATGAACGCAGATATTGGGAAGAAAATAGGCAACCAGGTGGGAAGAGTCCTCACAATCCATGCAGATGAGAGGGGCATCTGTTGAGGCAAGTTCATATGCATGTGTAGAAGTAGATATCTCTAAGGCCATTCTTAGGGGTATTTTCCTCACAGTTGAGGGAAAGTAGAGATAGGTGGCAGGTGCCTTTCAAAAATGAGTGCCTTCCCTCAGTATGTTTTAAGTGTGGCATACTCAGACAGTCAAAAAAACTGCTCAGGCAAACCGAAGGAAGGAGACAAACAATAGTATGGAGTTTGGTTAAGGGCCTATGTGGCTAGAGATAGTGATATGGTCTTCAAGAGATATCGAGAAGGTTCTATGTCAAACCAACCATGGAAGCCTAACCATGAGCTCAGGGACGATAGCCAGCAAAGAAATTCAGTGAACGATGAGATAACAGGTTTACATTCTTTCATCATCTTGTCCATTTATCATCTACCAATTAGTCAAATTTGTATCTTCTGAATTTGTTTTGAGTGTCTGATTATCTATCAAAAACAGAATACAGACGTGATAGCTTTGATTTGATAATAATAAAGATACAGAAAACTTGGATTATCCTTTCGCATTTAGAATATTTTATATGAAAATTTGGCAGATACGAGAGGTTGTTTATCAAATAGCAAGCTTAGACATGCATAGATATTTCGAAGCTGACACTTGGTCTGCTTTTCTTCAGCACAAGACAATCTCTTGTTTCTCAAACTCTAGTTTGCCAAGTTTCCAGAAAACCAAAATAGAGATTTTATTTATCGCAGGAGAGAGCTATGCCGATAAATTTATTCCCCTTATTTTTTGTTTGTCCCTTTTAATGATGACCATCCATTATCATCCGCATGATCGTTCATGTGCATGAGGGCATTAATTGCTGTGAGAAAAGTATGATGTCTAGGTTGCCACAATAGGCCTAGTTTTCGAAAAGTGAAATAATTCTCTTCAGATAAGAGAGAGTGTGGGAATACATTTTCTTAAATAAAAAATTAAAAAAACCCTTTTATGAAACTAAAAAATAATAATAAATAATTGAAAGATCGTAAATAGACTAACTAAGATTGAAAGATTGTAAAATATTTTATTCTTTATAAGCTTAATATTATTCACTTTAATTTTTTTCTCATCTTATACAAATGATCTTCAATACTTCTTTTATAGATAATTTACATAGTCGTTATTGTGCTAATCAATTTATATGTTCAACAACTAAGTGACAAGCACAATAAACTCTCATATGCTAACAACCGATTCACATTTTAAATGATTAGTTTTACAACAAATTATGAATAGTAGTTGATGGTCATCTACCTATTATACAACAAAACTTATTATTAAAAAAATAATCTTTTATATAAATCTCAAATTTAATTAATTTTTAAAAAAAAGCAAGCATCGTAAAATTATTAATATCACTTCTCTTAATTTAATGGCCTTGTTGTCGGTGGTAATATGTCATTACGTTCCACAACTTGCACAACTCATTCTTCAGTCCAATGTGAAGTTCAAATTGAAGGGGATTGCTGTGAGTAGACATGATGGAATATAATTCTCTGATTTTCACAATGACAAAATTTTTGTTAATCTGTAACGAAATATTGCAATGGTTCTCGTTCCCGGATAATGTGAGAGGCAATATCCATCTCCGAATCCAAACGAAATCTAAATAGCTTTCATTCTCCTGCCTGTGCTGCTGTAGATTCCCAACTTTCAAGACAACTTTCTCAATCGATCGATCAATACTATGTCATTGAGAGATGTTTGTGTGCAGTTACCTGGTCAATCTCAAGCGGAGACTCTGTATCACCCTCTAATATCTATTATCTAGATTTGAGATTTTGTCATCTCTTCATTCACTCTCAGATGCTTCCAGTCAACAGGTGTATGAATTAGTTACCCCAAAAAGATTGCATTTTATATGATCATGTTTCGATTTCTAACTGTCTTTGTTAGAATATTTTAAATATTCCCTCCATTTTTTATTTTGACTTCTTAATTTGAAGTTTTTTTTTAATGTATTTTTCTGTTAGTTCTACATTCGAAAGACAAGGAAACCATAAATAATTTATAAGTGAATGAGTTTCACTATACATAAGATGATAAGATGGAATAGAAGGGTAAATACACAATGGTAGTGTCACATTGATCACAAGCTCACAACGCATTGATGCTTCACAACGCATTGATGCTTTAAACACAATTTGCACATATACATCGTCTCAAGTGACAGTTTTTTCTTTAAATAAAATGATGTGTCCTTTCATCTTTTTTGACAATTATTGTCAATTAAAGTTATACACACTTTCAGATAGAAATTGTTTTATTTAAATTCAAATTGAAACGTTACAAAAGTTGCTAGTGCATATATCCGTCTAAAGATTAGTGTTCAGATTTTATAATGTATACATATATAAACAGTGTTATAACCTGAGTATAGCTAAATTACTTTTTATATAATTCAACACGAATGGGAGATAATAATTTTTAAGAGACAGATTAACAGAATCTCACTGTTAATCAATTACACTATTCTTTTTCTAACGGTCTTTTCATTTTTTCCTCTGCTTACAGCCAGTTAGGCAGAGCAAGGGCGATGTCTGTGCTCAAAACAATACAGCCAAGTATTTGAACAGGGAAAGATGTGCAGCAGGCTCTCCGGGCTCGGCTCGTTGGAATCTCAAAATGGGTTTTGTGTAGCGAGTAACAACATGCACATCTGTTAAAAATCCTAGTAATTAATTATAACATGCGTGAAATGAGTTATTGCAATCAGTTCTTAGATGCTGATCTGCTCTACCAATTTATGATTTCAGGGTTATATAGTATAAACTATGATGACAGAGAGAAATTGAAACCAACGATTCGTGTCATAGGATCACTTGTCAGGTCTGGCATCCGGGCCTTGGTTTACAGGTAAAGATCTTATTAATAAGCTCTTAACTGTCGTACTCCATATGCTTGTCCCGGTTATCTATCTATGATGGACGTGATTTCGATTTACTGGGACTCGGACACTCGTGCATGGATTAGCAATGGAGTTGGGACTGAGAACAAACCTTATAGAGCTTGGTTTGAGGGAAAACAGGTCATGAAAGTGTTCGTTTCATCTTCCAAAAACATATTTCAACATTCAAACTTTCTGAAGATAGTGTTGCCAAATACATGGTGTTCTTATAATAATTTCCTGATTTATTATTATGGGCAGGTTGGTGGTTGGACACAAGTATATGGAAAGATGGAGCTATGATGCAACCTTCTCAAATCTCGTTTGAATCTGGGGCCTTCTGGGTACATATGCATAACTTTCCCTTGCCAGATGATGCGTGATTATGGTTTGTTCATAGGTGACTCTATCGGGAAGGTTCTGGATATAGACACGGCAAAGGACAACGTCGCTTGGGGCAAACACCTTACGTAACACCCCCTCTCTTCTCCTTAGTGCTTAGTGTATCCGGAGGACGAATGATGTAACAATCCATTCATCTTTCCTTTTTGATTGGGACGAGTTTCGATATAATTGTCAGATTCCAATGACATATTTTAAAAAGATAAAAGTTAATTTTAAAATACGTTCAATATTTTAATATTATCGAATATTTTAAATATTTTAAAAATATTATATGAGATATTCTCAATGTTTTTGGATTCAGGTATGCTTTACAAAAAAAATTCAATTATAATATTTTGAATAGTTCTAAAATATTGTAATTGTATAAAATTATTTTACTAGTATGATTTTAATTATTTAAAATATTCTGATATTTAAATTATGTTTAAATCTCTCATTTAGATATATGATTTTATTCTTTTAAAATAATTAGTAAAGTATCATCATTTAATTAATAATAAAATAATATTATTTTATAAACTAAAGTTAAGTTAAAACAATACCCTATCTTGACTCATCTCAGTATTTTAAGTTAAGTTAGCTTTATACATTTTTAAATTAGTATTTAAAACTCATCGTTTATCCATTTAAAGACTTTAAGGTATAGGGCCTATAAATACCGCAAGAGGGAAATTCTAGACCTCTCACTTCTTGTCGCTTCCTTTTCTTCTCTCTGTCTCTCCTCCCATTCTCTTTCATGGTTGGGTTTGGTTTGCCGACCAGGGGAGTACCTCCCCTCGCCGGCAAACCGAACCCAACCACTGGTGAACCCCACGAAGCCATCCTTCAGCCGTGCGAAGCCTCCAACCGAAAATGAGTTTTAACTCCCATCAAGCCTTCCCACACCGCCATGCGCCACCCTGCGATGTCACCCTAGCACCAGCCCCGCACGTCGGCAATTCTTCCTCAACGATCCCAGCTAGGGGTGTAAAAAAGAATCAAAAAATCAGCTCGGACCGATCCAAACCAGACCGGTTAAACCGGTTTTGAATGGATCCAGTTCAGGATCGGTTTCTAGAAGTACAAAACCCATAGGTATCAGTCCAGCTTTGGTTCTGAGCAATTTTGGACCGGACCGGACTGAACCAGATCGGTCATATTACATATATATTTAAAATTATTTTTTTAAATATTATATGTAATATTTTTTTATATTATATATAATTTTTATATATAATAATAGAAATTATAATTATGTATAAATAATGTTATAATATTTATAAAATAAAATTTTAATTGTAAATATTAAAATTTAATTGATCATATGTTTTAAATATATTTATAAATGTTTTTTAAACCAGATTTTTATTGCAGTTTTTTTTAATATATAACAATTTTTATTTTATAATAATTTTTTGTTGCAGATATTTTTTAGTAAAACGATTTTTTACAATAAACCACAAATTTTTTTATTAAAACAAATTTTTAAACTATTTTTTTTTAAATAGATTTTATTTTTAGAAATTTACCATTAATTAAATTCAGAAAACCGGATCGAAACCGAACCAAAACCAGTAAAACCGGTGCTACTTGTTTTGAGGGATAATTGGAGCATAACTGGTTTTATATTTTGTAAAACCGATGTACCAATTAGGTTCTAAATTTTTGTCAAAATCAGACCGAACCGGACCGGACCGGTTACATCCCTAATCCCAACTCTGGAAACCCCCTCACTTTCTCTCATGAGAGCTAAACCCGAAATGGGTCTTCAAATGGGTTTCCCCCATGTCGCGTGACCTATCACCGTTGTGTGTGGCTGTAGCCACCATCAAGCATCTCTATGAGCATCTCCTAGCCGCCCTCTTCCTCCCCTTTGCCTCATGCACCCCCTAGCTCCTCCTTCCCGAATTGTTTTACCTATATGGCTCCATCATCACATGGCTAGATCTGCCGCCTTCTAGTGGTTGCACTGCCTCACCTCCACCACCATGAGATTCTCCTTCCTCCAATGAGTCTCTACCTAGCTCCCCGTGTCGAACCAAACACCCTAACCCAAACCGTTATGGTACGTGGTTGACGCTACTGTATGCGGTGTTAGCCATCGCGTACAACCTTTCTACCACCACCAACGAACTCCCCACCATGATAGTCACCCTCACACGACCCAGATCTAGTAATCAAAATCCTAGATTCAAACCCCAAGATACTCTCATTTCAAGGTCACGACATTTACTCTAACGGAGCAGTTACTGCTTAAGCTAGTAGCTTCCAATGTCACTGGTCATGCCAGGTAAAACCCTCTCTTTCTTTTATTTATGATGTTATCTAATTGATTGGTTGGCCGTACTGTTGGTAATTGTGGAGTCCATTTTGTAGTTATGGCAAGAAGTTGGTTGACTATATTGTGGTAGTTGTGGCTGTATATTGAGGTCTTGGGCGTAGTTGTGTAGTTGGCTGGCTATGCTGTGAAGTAGTATTGTGGGTTGTGCGGTAAAGTCATATTGTGGACTTTGCTGTGAAGTAATGTTGTGGACTGTACTATGAAGTTTGGATGTGTTGTGTGTGCCGTTGTGGCGACGTGGCAGGCATTGTAAAAGGAGTACACATGGAGTATACTTTGCATGGTGGAGTGATGTACCATGTGGTGTGCATCGTATGGTGATATAGTATAACGTATTAAGAGTACACATGGAATATACTCTATGGGGTAAAACAATGCACTGTGTGGCGTTGATGAGTGCACAAAAATGCACTCTAAATACTCTATTTAAATACTAAAAGAAATGAGAAAATAATGGATATAACTCATGTTATTAAAATTAATGGTCATTTATCTTGAAATAGATATAAGCATGATTTAATATATTGATGAGAATATAAAATGCCATATTTTCCTCTCTTAATGTTTAATACTTTATTCTTATTTGATGCCTAAATATACTCATTATTCTTATATTTTGATTTAGGACACAAATGGAGACATTAGGAGCAAATGAAGATAATTGCAGAATTTTAGGCAGTTCTAACATCTTTTCGTAATATGGGCATAACTCTCTCATCCAATCTCCGATTGAGCTGATTGAAGATGATATAGAACCGCAAGAGAAATATATATAACTTTTGTGTTTTATGTTTGAAGAGATATCCACTCAATCTAAGACAAAATCGACCATCAAGTGAACGCACCTGCACTTGACGTTCCTGGATATTTTTCAGCCACTTGCATCAAATCCAAATGTCATCATAATATTTTCCAGCAAGCACTCCTACACCAACTTGGAAATTCAATGATCAATTCATATGCAAGATGAAGTGCACTCAAGTTTCTTGTAGACAAATTATTTGACCACAAGATATTAAGTCATACAAGACAACTAATAGATAGAGAAGCAAAATTGAAACACTCAACCTACAAGCAAAATTCAGCTCATGCATGGTGGGAAAACAAATGATTAAAATGACAACTCACAAATCACTTGGATTGAAGAATGGCACATGGCAAAACAAGTTGAAATTGTGATGATTTTGTCATGACAACTTGCATGAAGGATACTTATAAATAGAAGGAAAGGGTGTGTATTCTAAGAAAATGCTTAGTGTGGGAGGATGCTTTGGAAGAGCCTTTATTTTGAGAGCTTAAGAAAAGAAAAGAAAAACCAAAGAAGAGAGAAGAAAATAATGGTTGGCTCTTCCATATTATCCCTTGGAGAATTTTTGTTGCATATTTTCAATATGTGTAACTAAATTCTCAATGAGGGTTAGGGATGAATTTGTGTGTGTGATGGTATTTGTAATTTATTTTTGATTCATGTATTTGGTCTTTAAATATTAAAACTTTTTTATTCTATTATTCTCAATTTATTTGTGATGTTTTTTCGTCTTCAAATAATTATAGAATCTATTTCGTTTATAGATTCAGTCATGCTTTTTCTATTGAGTGAATTAGTTCTATAATTATGTTTAGAGCAATTGATTATCTATATTGATTTAATTCTCTACTGCAATATCGCCTCTTGGGTATATTGTCGTCGCTGGATTTTCTCAATATCGATAACAATTTATGAGAGTTAAGCACGAAGAATGATTTTTCAAAGAGTTACATGTGATTTAAATTTTGGTTATTAATGTTATATCTTCCGATTAAGAATTTGGACATAGAATTCTTAATTGAGTTATCAATGAATTAAGAATAAATTTGAATACCACAAATACACAAGGAATTCCCTACGCTCTACTTTTCGTCTCATTTTTATATTTTTCAAATTACTCATTTAGTTTTAATTTACATCACACTCTAAAATTTACTTATCATTCTCATTTAATCTTTTTGTTAATTTCATTACTGTTCTTCAATTTCTCAATCCATCTTCCTGTGGAATCGACACTCCAAAGCTATACTGCAAACGACCGCGTTATTCTTTGGGCGTAATCAAATTTTGGCGCCGTTGCCGGGGAGACGGTAGAAGAATTTGTAGTTTTTTTTAGTAGTTTGTAAAAAAAAAAATGGTAGCTTCGTTCATTTTCTTTTTAGCTTTCTGCATCTTTATTTTATTTTACTTTTCTTTTCGTAATTTTTTTTTTTCAGTATTACACTTTTCTTTACTTTGCATGCGCAGGTACAGAGACGCTTTTGGACGGTTTGCTAGTAGACCCGTGCTAGAATCAGATTCAGAATCTAATTTTTCTAATCGCTTGTTTGATAATTCTTCCAATTCTGACGCGATGAGTGAACACGTGGACCAACCTGTTAGAACCCTCCAAGATTATCTTCATCCCGCACGAACAGCCACACCATCCTGTATTATGTTCTCACCTAATGTTCGTCACGTAGATTTCAAAATAGGAATGATACAATTACTTCCGACTTTTCATGGTCTAGAAAATGAAAATCCCTATGTTCATATTAGGGAATTTGAGAAAGTAGTTGCAACATTCCACAGTCAAAATGCCACTGACGACACGGTAAGACTAAAGTTCTTTCCTTTTTCTTTGAAAGATAAAGCTAAGAGTTGGTTGTACTCACTAAGACCACAGTCTATTGGAACATGAAGTGAGATGACTCAAGTGTTTTTCAATAAATACTTTCCCCAACATAAGACCAATACTTTAAAAAGACAAATATCTACCTTTGCACAAAAGAATAGTGAGACTTTGTACCAATCTTGGGAAAGATTTAAAGAATTACTGAGTATGTGTCCCCACCATGGATATGAGAATTAGCGCTTAGTGAGTTATTTCTATGAAGGGCTTACGCCCAGGGAACATCAATTCGTGGAAATAATGTGCAATGGAGAATTTTTACAGAAAAATCCCGATGAGGCCATAGAGTACCTCAATGAGCTTGCTGAAAAAGATCATACTTGGACTGGACCTAGTGCTACTGATAGCACAAACAGGTCACGACCTACAGGAAACTTGAGTGGTGGTATTTACCATCTCAGGGAAGAAGATAATCTAAAAGCCAAGGTTGAAATGCTTACAAGGGAAATAGAGCTGTTAAAGATAAGAAACTTAAAGTCAACACACATGGCTAATCATGCAGACTCTCTTGTGCCATGTGCTGTGTGTGGTGGGGTAGATCATCATGCCCAAGACTGTCCTACACATGCTAACATGAGAGGATGGCGTAATCACCCCAACTTCAGCTGGAAGTCTGAAAACCAACAGCCTGCACAACCTTCTAGATCATATCCTGCACCATACCATGCACCTCAATCTTCTAGAAATTCTTTAGAAGACACTTTGCATGCATTTATTGAAGTACAGAGTAAGACTAACCAAAAATTTGAGTTTTTAATTATGCAGGTTGTTGAAGAACAAAAGGAGATAAAGAGCCAGGTATCTAAAATAACGAGTTTCTTGAGTGTAAATGAGCAATGTAAGCTCCCTTCTCAAGCTCAGTCTGTACCTCATGGTCAACATATGGCACAAGAAACTGTGAAGAATCACGAGTGCCAGCAGATATATATGATTGACTCACTCATAGACAGGAAAGTTTTCACAACTCATGATTCTGATCCCCTTGAGAATTTTATTGTTGATTTTAAGTATAATCCTATCAGTGATTCATCTGATGTAACTAATATTTGTGTAATTTTTGACAATACTCAAGATTATAGCACACGGGCTTGGCAACCGAAGTTTGAGGAGTTTCTTGAGAAAAATGAAAACCAGATTCCTTCAAGTGGGCAAGTAACCAAAATTAATCTTAAACCTTGCCACCTACCTGTGAAGCTCGAGCACCGAGTTTATTGGGCAAATAAGCGTTTCATTTTTTACCCAGGAGGAATAGTTCAAGAAGTAGAAGATAGTCCGGTTGTAGAGTTGGTCTATCAACTTTGACCACAGCATGCAAAAATAATAATTATTATTATTATAATTATTTTCATCATCATCATTATTATTATTATTATCATCATCTTATTTGTTTTATTTTGTTTTTATTTACTACTGTTTTCTTTATTTTTGTTTGTAGGATAGTATTATTTTGTCATTTCAGATTACTACTTTTGACGCTTAACGAGCTATCTACATCACACATCAGGTGTATCCTACCCTTTTTAGTTACTCCCCATCCAATTTTGATTATTAAACATTGAGGACAATGTTTCATTTAAGTTAGGGGGTGGAAATACAAATCTGTTATTTAAACTCTGTAGCATATTTCAATCAATATATAAAAAATTGTCAAATTTTTTTCACACAGGCATCTTTTCACACATGATACTCATGCTCATTCATAACCATCTTGGCGAATTCAACAAACCCAACTTAAATCATTTTGCAAAAGCATCCACAGAAAATTTTTTATGCACTTATCCAAACTTTGTGGTAATATGGTGATTTGACACATGTAACTAAAGAATTATTTTGCTCAAGTATTCATGTGAATTTTGTGAGAATTGAGAGCTTACAAATATAGAAATTGTGATAAGTATCCATTGATCTGTTGAATTTGACACTTCTTTTGAGAATATCATTACATGGTTTGTGGTAAGATGGTGGATATACTTGGGATATGACGAAAGTCAACTTAGGATTAACGTTTGAGCCTTTCAAGTTGGGCCTTTTCATCATAGATCCCTAGCAGCCAATTTTGAGCCAATATACACATATATCCTTTTATTTTCATATCTACATCATCCATACCTCTCCACATTGGAGTATAGCTTATACACTATATTTTCCTACCATTTTACTTCCAAGTGTGTACTAGGTGTGAAATTATCTTTTAAAAAAAAAGAAAAAAAAAAAGAAAAAAGAAAACCATGACAAAAATGGCATAGTGCTAGATGTGTCCATCAAATTATTCATGAAAGAGTTCATCAAATTGCAAAGACACCAATGGCAAAAGAAGATGGAAAAGTGTACTGTCAAAAATCTAAAAAATTGAAAAGTACATCAAAAGGAAAGTATAGTCTACTGAAAAATTTAACAGATTCCCTTTTGTGTATACTTGGAAGTTTTTGAAACCTCTTCACCTTTTCTTCTTATGAACCCCAACCCTAAGCCACATTACAACCCTTTGTGTTGATTTTTCCGATCATAAGTATGCTTGTGGAAAGAATGGTGGAAATCTCATTTGTTAGTATTCCTATCATAAGATCAATGTTTACTTGTTACTTATATATAATTGGCTAAATTTTCATGAGAGTAAATGTACACATTTGTCAACTCCATAGAGAGAACCCATACATGAAACACTTCTATACCCGTGAGTTATGGAGTTGAACATTTTTGCTTAAGATATTCTAATGTTGCATGTGTTGAAACCTCTGATTTGATAAAAATAGTTTGGAACACATACACACTCTGTGGATTGCTATATTTGAATTACTTGTGAAAGGGTTATTGAATTTCTAAGATTGTTTTGATATGTAAATTTGAAAAATGTGTCTTGATGGCCCCTATGTGTGATTTTATTTGATCTTTCTCATCATTTTGCATGAAAATTGCTAGGCACTAGCAATGAGTAAGTTGAGGGGTGTGATGAGTGCACAAAAATGCACTCTAAATACTCTATTTAAATACTAAAAGAAATGAGAAAATAATGGATATAGCTCATGTTATTAAAATTAATGGTCATTTATCTTGAAATAGATATAAGCATGATTTAATATATTGATGAGAATATAAAATGCCATATTTTCCTCTCTTAATGTTTAATACTTTATTCTTATTTGATGCCTAAATATACTCATTATTCTTATATTTTGATTTAGGACACAAATGGAGACATTAGGAGCAAATGAAGATAATTGCAGAATTTTAGACAGTTCTGACATCTTTTCGTAATATGGCATAACTCTCTCATCCAATCTCCGATTGAGCTGATTCAATATGATATAGAACCGCAAGAGAAATATCTATAACTTTTGTGTTTTATATTTGAAGAGATATCCACTCAATCTAAGACAAAATTTACCATCAAGTGGACGCACCTGCACTTGACGTTCCTGGATATTTTTCAGCCACTTGCATCAAATCCAAATGTCATCATAATATTTTCCAGCAAGCACTCCTACACCAACTTGAAAATTCAATGATCAATTCATATGCAAGATGAAGTGCACTCAAGTTTCTTGTAGACAAATTATTTGACCACAAGATATTAAGTCATACAAGACAACTAATAGATAGAGAAGCAAATTGAAACACTCAACCTACAAGCAAAATCCAGCTCATGCATGGTGGGAAAACAAATGATCAAAATGACAACTCACAAATCACTTGGATTGAAGAATGGCACATGGAAAAACAAGTTGAAATTGTGATAATTTTGTCATGACAACTTGCATGAAGGATACTTATAAATAGAAGGAAGGGGTGTGTGTTCTAAGAAAATGCTTAGTGTGGGAGGATGCTTTGGAAGAGCCTTTATTTTGAGAGCTTGAGAAAAGAAAAGAAAAACCAAAGAAGAGAGAAGAAAATAATGGTTGGCTCTTCCATATTATCCCTTGGAGAATTCTTGTTACATATTTTCAATATGTGTAACTAAATTCTCAAGGAGGGCTAGGGATGAATTTGTGTGTGTGATGGTATTTGTAATTTATTTTTGATTCATGTATTTGGTCTTTAAATATTAAAACTCTTTTATTCTATTATTCTCAATTTATTTGTGATGTTTTTTCGTCTTCAAATAATTATAGAATCTATTTCGTTTATGGATTCAGTCATGCTTTTTCTATTGAGTGAATTAATTTTATAATTATGTTTGGAGCAATTGATTATCTATATTGATTTAATTCTCTACTGTAATATCGCCTCTTGGGTATATTGTCGTCGTTGGATTTTCTCAATATCGATAACAATTTATGAGAGTTAAGCGCGAAGAATGATTTTTCAAAGAGTTACATGTGATTTAAATTTTGGTTATTAATGTTATATCTTCCAATTAAGAATTTGGACATAGAATTCTTAATTGAGTTATCAATGAATTAAGAATAAATTTGAATACCACAAATACACAAGGAATTCCCTACGCTCTACTTTTCGTCTCATTTTTATATTTTTCAAATTACTCATTTAGTTTTAATTTACATCACACTCTAAAATTTACTTATCACACTCATTTAATCTTTTTGTTAATTTCATTACTATTTTTCAATTTCTCAATCCATCTCCCTGTGGAATCGACACCCCAAAGCTATACTGCAAACGATCGCGTTATTCTTTGGGCGTAATCAGGCGTGCATTGGATGATGACGTAGTGTAACGTATTGTGTAGGAGTACACGCGTTCATAGGATAAAGCGATATATTATACAGCGTATATCGTATGAGATGTGGCGTAGTATATTTTGAAGAGAGTACATGTAGAATGTACTCTACGTGGTGTAGTATGGATGAGATGGAGTAAGCATGAGGTGTACTCCATGTGTTGTAATTGTGATGCACTGTAAGGTATGTCACGAAGATAGATAGTTGCATGATTGAGGAGCGTAGAGCGTTTGAAGTGTCGAAATCTGCAAAGCAATGTCTCGAAGGAGTTATGATGTGACCGTGTGGTCAAAATGACGAGAGTCACCGCATGGTAGTGTGTGACTTTTGTATGTGTGACGTATCGGGAACTGTGGAACTGTGTTCCAAACTAGTTGTGATGTGAACAGTAGTCCTAGTGATAGTTGTCACTGTGTAGTCGTATTATGTCTCAAAGTAATGAGAATGTGACAGGGTGTTACGATATGATAAGACTACATGAGGAACCGTACTCGAGTTGAGTTAGAATTTGGTTTAGAAGTCACGTGGCGTAATGCCATGTGAAGTTGTAAATAATAGTGTAGCTCGATAGTAGTCCCAAACTATGTGATGCAATGGAGATACAGTTGAGATGGACTTTATCGTATTAAGTGTTGGGATGAGCTTGTAAAGGACTGGGAAATAGGAAAGTCCCGCCTATCGGTATTGAGAAGGTTCGATGTATGGTACTTGTTTACACAAGCAGGTGATCAATGTATTATATGTTGATCTTAGATGATATGGAGGTAGGGTATATGTGTATCTAATGACACTTCTATCAGATGGAGTTAACATATGTAATGGATAATCTGTCCTAACCAAGAGTATGTGATGCTAAGCCCCAGAGCTTACTTAAAGTTGGATATGAAAGTGTCGTGTGTATGGTATAATATTGGGATATGTGACTTGGTCGATCTAAATTACACATCAGGATGAGGTTAATCAGAAGAGTAAGGTATAGATCCTAATTTCTTGACCCTAAGGTGAGTCATGGGTTTCATTTTTGTACATAAGCACTCAAGGTAGGACGTTTGATTTGGAAGAAGTATTGTCCGTAAGTATAGTAAGGGTCACGTGAGAGCCCAATGATAGATGGGAAGCGTTTCAGTATCCGTAAGTGGGTCCTCGATGGGTTTAGCATAATAAGTGAAGACCTAAGACATGGAGATAGCAAGAGAGTGTCCTAAGATTGTAAATCCTTTCTAGTTTAATTACTTGTATGCTAAAAAAATATTGATGCTAGTTATGTGTATGCATATAGATTGATTGTTATCTGACACGCATATGACTGGACTGCAAAGTATGAGAATAACATAGAGACCAAGTAAGTATTATATTCATACACCTCTAGAGCTTCCTAAAGAATAATAAAGAAATGAAAATGAAACTGAAAATGATTTTCTAAAAATAGTCATGTTTTACGAAAAAATGCTAAGAATTAGTATTAAAATGTATGTATGCAATGACTATTTTTGGTAGCCCCTTTTATCGAGCCCCAAGTACGTAGTTGTGTGCTTGTGACTGGATGCCTATACGTAGTAATTATTAGATGTATTTTCTCAAAAAAAATTAAAAATTTGAGATTTCTGTCTCATGATTTTATGAAAGGATGCCATGAACTAATGCTATACGATGACACTATGCAATGTCCCTATGTGATGACCCTGTGTCCCAACAATGTTTTCTAAATGATATTTAAGTTCACACATATGCTTTCTAAACAATGTTTTCTATAAACGAACTGACTAAGAAAATAAAAGAATGAAAATGAAAGGAAATAAAAGAAAAGAAAGAAAGAAAAGAAAGAAATGAATAAATGAATGAATGCTATGCTGTATGAAAATACATAAGGGTCATAATGAACAAATGAAATGAAAGAAATGCTTGAAAAATGCATAAAAAAAATGCATGAGGAATGCATAACGAGTACCAAAGAAAAGGGCAAATGGCAATGCTAGATCGGGCTATTGGTAGTGTATCCAGTGGTGCCATTGAAAGAAAAGGATTCCCAACCCGTGGCCACGGGCGGAATTGAGATCCAAAGGTTGATCAGCTAACCCCAACACAAGGAGCATAAGGGTATGCAACAGCCTAAAGAAAATGGAAATAATAATAAAGAAAGTCATGGGGAAACGTGACATGAATGAATGATTGTTGTGCTTGCTTGGAAACGTGACATGAAAGAAAATTGTTATTCTTGCTTGTTGGTTAATGACTTGTTTGTCTGATAATTGCTTAGTTGTAGTGACTAATTGTTGTGCTTGCTTGGTAGTTAATTACTTGCCTGTTCGATGATTGCTTGTTCGTTAATGGCCTAAAGAAATGATAAGAACAAGAAGAATCTTCAAATTCTTTATGTAATGAAGGTAGTGCACGAGGGGGGAAAAGCGACATTTACAAAAGAAAAGAAAATCTGTTGTTTCATGGAAACCCCACCTAGTAATGTTATGGAAAAAGAATGCACATACTTTCTTGTATGTATATATGAATGCATGAGTGAAAACCAACAATGTTATATTTTAAACGATATAAAGTAATGCTTACTAAAAATTCGACTCATTTTAATTTTTATGTGTGTCCCACCCTCTCACAGGAGCATGCATCAGGACGGAGAAGGTCCAAAGAGAAGAGCACGATAGTGTAGGAATGAAGAGAAAATGTATGAAATGCCATTTTATTTTATAAATCAAATGTTATTCCACTGTAAATTTATTTTTTTGTAAAATTATGTTTTATTTTATAACGTGGAGTCCTGCATCCTGGGTATGAACTGAATGGTTTTAAAACTACTTTCTAAAACTATTTTATAACGAAATCCGTTCATTTTATAAAACTATTTTCCAAAAGAAAAGCCACATAGGTTGATTCCACCCTTTCTAGGGGAGGTTGTTACACCTAATTAGGGTTAAGATTGAGATCTCGTTCCATATGTCTGTGGCCAGAGGGCATTTTGTCAACTCTTTTGGAATGAAAATATGGATACACTTTCAATACTATAATTTTTCAAGAGTGTGTTTCAAACGTGGCTGTCTATTACAGGAGGTATCTAGCTACAATCAAAAGAGCATATCAACGGGGAAGGAGGAAAATTTGAATGTGTAGTATGGTGCATGGCTTCATGTCGAGGCAGGGTATAGAAGGAAATCATCTTTTGTGGCCAGGGTTGAAAGTGCGGGGGGATTGGAAGGAAGGAAACAACTTGTTTGAGGTGAAGAAGGATCTGTAATAAGCATTTAGCACAGTGGTTAGGCAGCGCTGTCGGTGAGTGAGTAGCATGCAGTACAAGGTGGAATCAGTAGTTGTGACACTTGCGAGATTGGCAAAATTTCAAAATTGGTGGATCAAGTAGACTCTCAAAACGACTTTATCTCGAAGAGATGGGGGTAAGCTGATGGTGCAAGATTTTAGGAAGTTTGATGAGAATCATGTGGATACGACTATTCAATCGGTATGTCAAATGGGAGCATAACTTTATCTTCCGCATTGATTTCACAGATTTGCTTTGGTTTTTTAGCATTCAATATAGTTTTCATTTCCTAAATGGAGATTAGGAAGAATAAGCGACACCAAGAACGAACTATGGTGCTTGAGGTGTGGGATAGACTAGAAGAATTTGTGTTCACACTTGCACTACAAGATCACATTCTTGATGTGCATGGAATTTGTAGAAAAGTTGCATGGATATTTCTTACATTTGTGAGCTTCTTGACCATCATTCTCAATGCTACTTAGGCTTCATGACATGCTCATTCAACTAAGCATACACTGCCTAGGATTTTATTATTTTTTCCCTTTGCTCCCTTTAGTTTCACTACAACACATTTGAGTTTTAGTGACGGTTTATAATTTGTGACAATCTCCAAACCGTCACCAAAATTCATTTTTTATGACTGTTTATTATAATTGTCACTAAAGACATTTGTTGAATTTTTCTACGTTTGGACATGAACAATTTTACATTCGAATGTTGATGTGACGTTCGAATGATGAAATTGTTGGCATTCAAACGATTAGGTTTCTGGTGTCAATATTCAAACATATAGAACAACATTTAAAAAAATACTATAATGATACTTTGACCCTTTATTTTGAGACCTTTTGTATTTGAATACATTTTAAATTTTTTTCATTACTTAATAGTGAAAGAATTGATTTTTGGTGTATTGATTTTTTTTTTTTGAAAATATTGTAAAAGATTACAATAAAATAAAAAGATATATAAAAAAAATTAAAATAAGAACTGACATCTAGATGGCCTTATTAATATTATAAAAAAATTTGAAAACATTGGATTATAAAACGTATCAAAATGTGAAAGATATGTAGTGCAGTGATTTAAAATTAAATTTAGATAAGCTAATATTAAAGAGAACTAAGCATTAAAATTAAAAAATAATATATAAATCACGTGATAATATGGTCCAATACATAAATTAAAGACAAAATACATAAAGACATAAAAGAAAAAAAATACAAAATCCATCACTACCGTCTGTCTTTTAATGCTTAGACTCATAAGCCAATGTCTCGATCTTAAGACGCAAGGTAGCAACATCATCAAAAAGCCCATCCATAGCCTAATCCACATGCGCAGTCAGTGCAACTGTCTGTGCAGCAATATGTCAGTCGATATGCGCCTGCAGCTCTTTCATCATCGAGGCCACCTAAGTAGGTCGCACTTCCCTACCCACACTCACTCCCGTCTAATGTTGACTGCTGCTGGCAATGTGAACGGGATCAACACCAACCTAAGGAGCCTAGGTATGGGGGACAAGATCTACTATAGGAAGAGGCTGGCCTCCTCTGCCCCTAGCTACAGTTATAGGTGCCTCAGTTATAGAAGATCACAGAACTTCTCCAATCCATGGAAGAGTATTGCCGGGTGTATATTCGGGCTAAGAATGTGAAGATGCAAACCCCGTTTTGAGGGAAAAGGGTTTTGTTTTTGTTGGATCATTTGGTAATTATGCTAAGGATTTGTTCGGGCCTCTGTTGATAGTCGTGGTTACATCAAGTGTTCATGCCAAGATTGTAAAACTTTGTATGCTATAGGATTAGATGAAGTCGAGCGTCATATCTTTGTCAATGGGATGGATTTGGATTATACACGATGGACACTCCATGATGAGAACATGTCAATGAAGGTGTTGCGCTATTTTTCCCTGAGACTTCGGTTGCAAAGACTATATATGTCTAAGAAAATAGCTGAAGATATAAGATGGTACGAGGAGAAAGAGTTAAGGACGACGCATATATGAGGCACCCAGTTGACTCACAAGCCTGACAATCTTTTAATGAACAGTACCTTGGGTTTGGAAACGAAGCTTGCAACGTGTGCTTGGTACTCACAAATGATGGATTCAATCTCCTTGACAACATGAGTACAAGTTACAACACCTAGCCCCGTTGTGTTGATTCTGTATAATCTTCCACCATTGAGGTCCATGAAAGTGCCAAACTTTTTGTTAATTCTATTAATTCTTGGAATGACATTGACGTATTTATGCAGTCGATGATTGAGGAGCTAAAAGAGATATAGGAATTGGGCGCTAGAATGTACAATGCACCAATGGGGACGTCTTTTCAGATGTATGTTGCGGTAATGTAGACGATAAATGACTTTCCTACATATGGAAATATGTCCGGTTGGAGCACTAAAGGAAAATTGGTGTGCTTGAGTGTAATCAAGAAACTTCCAATGAGTGGTCAAAATTTTCACAGAAGATGTATTTCATGAGCCATCACTATTATCTCACAACAAATTATGTATGGAGAAGAGAATGAACTAACTTTGAATAGAAAGTAGAGGAAAGATCTGTACTAAAGGAGTTGTATGAAGACAATATTGGAATAAATGCAACATGTAAGAGCAAACAACTTTGACAAAGGTCGAGGGAAGAATAAGAGAAAATGAGGCATAATATAATTGAATTTGACGAAGCGCAGTATTTTATTTATTTGCCATATTGGTCATCTTGCCTGTTGCAACATAATTTGGATGTTATGTATATAGAGAAGAACATTTGTTACAATATACTTGGAACACAAAGGATACATCAAGATAAGAAAAGTTCTTGAGAGAACGAGCATTAGACATAATCTACATTTGCAGGTAGATGGCAACCAGGTAATAATGCTGCATGCATGTTTTACAATGATGAAAGAAGAGAGAATGGATTTTTGCAAATAGTTGCAAGGCGTAAAACTGTCAGATGGTTATACTTCAAATATTGATAGATGTATGAACTCAAATGACTGGAAAAATCAATAAATTGAAAAGTCATGATTGTCATGTATTTATACAGAAGTTATTGCCGGTTGGAATCTGTGGTAAACTGACATCAAATGTACATGTTGCCATTACCGAACTCTGTATGTTTTTCAAGGATTTATGTGCTTAGTTGTAAAACATGATATGCTGCAGAAGATGGAAAACGACATTGCAACAATCTTATGTAAATTCGAACAGATATTTTCACCATCATTTTTTTATGTAATGGTCTATTTAGCAATACATTTATCCCGAAAGGTATTGTTAGGCGGATCGATACAATTCCGTTGGATGTATTCAGTTGAAAGATATTGAGGTCGACTAAAGAGCATGGTTGAGAATAAAGTCAGAGCTAAGGGTTCAATAGTAGAGGCCAATATACACGATAAATGATTAACAATCTACTCACTATACGTTCGCAGTGTTGAGATATGATTTAATTGTGAAAACTGAAACGCTGATCTTGCT
Source organism: Platycarya strobilacea (assembly GCA_036898215.1). Taxonomy (NCBI): domain Eukaryota; kingdom Viridiplantae; phylum Streptophyta; class Magnoliopsida; order Fagales; family Juglandaceae; genus Platycarya; species Platycarya strobilacea. Next base: position 19,306,563 of record CM072546.1, on the reverse strand, counting down.
GCTCCACTTCCTTGTGAGCTATTAGTATTCTCCCAGAATGTACAATCCTTTGTGAACAAACGGGTTATGATTTCATTGATGAAGAGTTGGAAAAGGTTCGGTGGTACATATTGAATAATTGCGAAAGACTGACGACTGTCTCAGGTAGGATACTTAGCCTATTGATGATAAATTACTAGATCTTCACACACTAGACGTGGTAGAGATTTTTGTCCATAGTATAATATTTATGTCATTAATAAGATGTGCAACAAGACACGAAAAAGAATTTTCTAGTTGGTTTGAACAACGTGTATAAACTACGAATTCAAACATGTTTGATTTTGAAACATATTAATCATATTAATTATTTTATATTGTTAGATCTTAGAACAACATATTCGTGATCCCGAGTGAATTTCTCCTGAAATACATGCATTGACTCATGGTCCCTCAAACAGAGCAATGTGATACATGACATGTATGGTTTGAGGTTATAGATTCTATATTTTGGACTCTAAACGAAATAGAAAGAAGCAAAACTGTGGTGTGTTGGTCGAGGAGAGTCATGAGACAAATGATATTAATTATTATGGTGTCATACATGACGTAATTGGACTGAAATATCTGGTGGGTCTTTAACATATGTTTTCAAATGTGATTGGTGGGATCTAGGTAATGGTCGGGTTTCAATAAATAAGAATAATCGCTTCACAAGCGTTAATATGATACCAAATTGTAACACCCCATTCCCATAGGCTAAGGAGTATCACGAAATTTTTTAATACTTTTCTTCCGGCACAAGATTTTTGGTTTTTTATAATAAAATAAATAACGTCTACTCCAAAAAAAATGGAGTTTTAATAAAATGTATTTGAAGAAAAACATTAACTGACATTAAACTTGTGTCATAAAACATATATTTCTAGTATATGTCGAAAATATAATAACTATTTAATCTACTCTTGGCCTGCCTGCTCGCACTAGTAATTTTCTTCACCTAGGTGGTTTTAAAAATAGGAAAATAAGTAAAAAGAGTCAATGATTCAGTAATGAATTCACTACAACGTAAGATAATACTAAAAGAATTTTTTATAAAAATTATGCTGAATTCTGAAAACATCACTGTACATGCTCATGCTATGCACGACTAAACTATCTGATTTAACTGACTAACTGACTTAACTAACTAATCTAACTAAACTAATTTAACTGAACTAATTTAGCTGAACTGATTTAACTAAATCGTTTTAACTGAACTGATATAACTAAACCGATTTAACTGAACTATTTTAATTGAACTATTTGGACAACACACTTAACCATGTGTGCAAGGTTGTGCTCTGGCCCCACGTCTCACTGCAGTAAGGGGAGCCGCTGATAGTACTCTAGCATACTATGGTGGACCACGCTTGGGTCTGTGGCTTACACATTTACCCTGATTTGATATGCATCGGTACTATGCATCTGAATGACCATCTGAAATAACTGATTTACTGAATTAAAGCTAGCTGAATTGTTTTAACTGACTGATTTAACTGGATGACTGCTTAATTGATTTCTGATCTGATTTAGTCTTATACCTGAACTTAACTCAACTTATGAACTTAACTCAACTTATGAACTTAACTCAACTTATGTGACTTATGTGGCATGATATATATAATACATACTATCATAAATAATTATAATTCACTGAGTCTAAACATTGCTGATGACATGATCGTATACTGACCTAAATGACATGCTTACATGATGTGAGAGGTATATGAAAAGAGCTATCAAAGAATAGGTTTTACTAATAATATAATCTAATGGTGAAGATCTTAATTTTGTGATCAAATTCACTTACCTGATAGCGCTGCTTCTAAGTTTTCCTTCATAACGCAACGTTACCTATACGAATATGAATCATCACTAACATTTCTAGAATAATGTGCTACAATATTCTATTTAAACAATAATATCGTGTATAGTCTTTCAAATATAATCTAGTAATTAATATATCTTTATTTATATTTATAATAGTTGAACTATATTCACTTCTATCAAACTAAGTAATGAAAACCCCAACCTCTTAAAATAGGTTCACTTTCTTATAGTTAATGTAATTATAAATCTTACCATAAATATGAAAATAAGTAATATCATTAAAACATCTTTAATCTATTATTTCTTTATTTTCAAGTTACGATTTTAGTATGCCAACTATATAAAAACTATTTAGGTAAACAACGGAATCGTTTTCATAAAATATATTTAAATTAGATATTAAAGTGTTCCAAGATTAAAAGCTTACTATTTACTACGAAAATCTATTTATAAGAAAGTAATATGATTTAATTCCTTAACTATATTCTATAGGGAAATAGAGTGTATGCAACAAATAAAATTCTGGCTAACATATTTATCTAAAAAAAAACCCAACTCTAACCTATTGTTTTAAATATAAGACTTTAATAGTATCAAAACTTACTATAATAAAAGCAACAATTTATTTTCATGCGATTGACAAATGAGCTTTAAAATAAAGATGAAGTATTTATTATTTACTACTAATAAAATATCTAATATTTTCAATATTATTTAATATATACATGTATCTAAGTTATATAAAAACACAACAGAAGTATAACAACGAATTTGGGTTCTAGGAATTCTAAGCAACCAATGTAATATCTTCTACTGGGGGGAAAAGAGCAAAACGTGAGGGAGAAGCTCACCGTGAGATGCGACGGCGAATCTGGTGGCGGGTGGAGGACAGCAACACCACTTGGTAATCCTGGGCAGTGGCATGAACCGAAGAGGGGAATAGTTTAGGGATATTCTGCTACCAAAACAGAGAAGGAGACGAACGACTATTCCGGCAAGGAGGGCTTGCCGGAAGGACAGGGTGAGTCGGGACTTGTCAGGCCGGCATTTAATGGGTGATGTAAGGGTGGTCTGATGTCCTGGGGTGGCTAGGTGAGGAGGAGACTGTCATGCTACGGGTGGAGGAAATCCTCTATTTTGGTGGTGCGGAAACAATGAACACTATGTGGTGTTTTTGGTGGTTGACCAATGGAAGTGAAGGGAGAGACGAGGAGGGGTTGAGCAGCGTGAGAGGAGATGGCTTTGAGGGAGGAGGCGTGGTGGTGAAAGGTGCGAAACATGGCCATTGCAGCGTATGGTCTGGTTCTGTGCAGTGGACTGTGAGGAGCGGTGTTGCACGGCAACTGGTTTTATGTAGTGGCTTCTCGGCCTAGAGGTGATGCAGGGGCAGTGAAGTGAAAATAAGCTTGTCGACGATTTTTGTGGCAGTGGGGGGTAGTTCGAAGCCCTCAGAGGTGGTCGGCGTGGCTGGGAATTCCTCTAGGGTATTTTTATGGTGTTGTCGACGGTAAGAAATCATGTTTGCCGTTAGGTGAAAATAGGGTCATGTGGTGTTTTTGTTTTCTCGATTGTTTCCAATTTTTTTTGTATAAATTTCTGAAGGGGTCTTGGGGATTTTATAAATGCTAGGGAGCAAATTTTCGTGTTTGATGAGGAGATTGGATGAAATTTTAATTCGGTTTGAAATCAAGATAATGGTTGAGATGGATATGGTTTTCGAAGTTATTTAGCTGAGATTTCGAACATTGATTTTGAATTTGAGTCGAGAATTGAACTTGTTTGTATTTGTTGGGAGAGGTAACTAAATAAACCTAGAGTTTGAAGTTGATCCAGAGTTGGTTATCCAAATAGGTGTTTTCATTGAACTTGAAATTCTAAAAAAATAATAACGTACATAAAAGAGTTGACAAAGAAAAAACCAACTTAATCTAAACCTTATCTTAAAAACATATTTTGAAATAATAATAATAATAATAAAATATTTTCTAGGATGCTCCTGGCCTGCTCGAGAGTTCTTGTGATAGTTAGATTAAGATAAGTCGCTTATTAGCTTTTAGAATGTTGATGTTATTGTTTTCATAGCTATTATTATTGTTTTTAAATTTTTTTTTCAAAATTCTAGTTATTGGTTAGTGTAGAATATGACACCTAGCGCTTGGATAATTTCATGTAGTATGAATATTGGTGTTTTGTGGAGATCACTTGTACTGTGAGTTATGTGCCATTTGGTTACGATAGGGTGATCAATTGAAGGAATGAAAGCTAGGAAACTTTACTTTTAAGATCGATAGTGTATCAAGTTATCATGAAAGTGGATAGAGATTTGTAGTATATTCATTGGAGTTACTTGAGGAGAGTAAGGATTTAGTTGGTAGATTTCAGATTTATGGAGTAAATTACATATTAACAGTATTTCATGACGATTGATGGAAGCTATATCATGTTGTTCTAGTAATGTGATTTTCCTACATGGTACAAATGGAAAAAAAAAAGTCACATATCTTGGAGTTATAGATGAAGATATATTGGGAGACTTTTAGTATTGAGAGTTATTGAAAGAGGTGGTGGAATATTATTGATGTTGTTAATGATGAGGAGAATTATATTTTGAGGTTATTAGATATGAAGAGATATATTTAATTATGGTTTATGAGAAGAGCTCCATTTCTTATGTTATACGGAGATCCTTATTATGTACTTGGAGTGAAAGATGAGATATTTTTGGGAAAAATCATTACTAGGCCATTAATCAAATTCTTTATTAAGGTTTGTAGTTATAAATCCTGAACTGTGTGATAGATGATAGTAGATGTATAAACGTGTACATGTTTAAGGATTTGAATGAAAAAGATGATTATTTTATGTCCATAGAACTACACATGATAAGTTTAAGATTTTGTATGTAGAGTAAGAATGCCATGAAATTTTGGAGTTGATTGATGTCACTAAGTGTATAATTGAGATACTTGTCCATGGATTAGACTTTGAAGTTAGACAAGCATTTTATAGAAGCACGTTGGAGATGTGGATTTTCACTTTTGAAGATTTTAGGGTTGAAATATTTTGAGACCTTGATCCTCTGAAGGTTTATGCTATTAATATTTAGGGTATTATCTTAAAGGAATAACTTGTTTTAGTGTATGGGGAGAATCTATTTATTATTTTGAGGAGGTTTTGATTACCATGGAGACTTTTACTTATTATTTCATGTGGAGATTGTTACTTTTATTTTGGGTGAGAATTATTAGGCTTTTAATCAATCTAGATATTGAGGTTTATATTTTTAGGCTTGAATTGTGTTGCTGAGAAAGATATCATGGTTGATACTAAATGCGGGAATCCATACGTAATTAAGGATTAAAAAAAACAAACAAACGAGGTTTAGGAATGAAGAATTAAGCACTAAACTTTTGAAATTTGAGGTTTGACTAAATGATCGAGGATTTAAAATAGATATATGGAAAGAATGTGGTGGATGAATATATTGGTTATTTGAGATCTAGCAAATTTTGATGACGAAATTTTTGTAAGGAGGGTAGTTTGTAACGTCTTGACCTAGATGTTTAGAATTTAAACGTGAATAATTTGATCTTTCGATTTTTTTCAGATTATTATAAAATTACTTTATGTTATTACTAGTATTATTATTATTTTTAAATGGATTATAAAATAGTCTATTTTTTTTTAAATGTGGTATTATTATAGATATTATATTAATTATAATTGTTAGTATTTCATCATCATCATTGCATCAAAATGGCATAAAAATGATTCATTCATATTGGCTTGTCAAATTACGCAAGTCTATTACTTGGTTGATCCTCTAAAAGACGTTGATGACAATTGTGGAGAGATAACTTGGTGAGTCGTGCAAAAATCTATTCTTAGGAACATATATGAGGTAGTAACAAGTGCGGATCACGAGTCCAATGAAGATGAAAATGACACTCCAATTATAAAGGCATACCAAACAGATAGAGATCAAGGTATTAATTTGTTTATTGACTTCGATGCACTCGAGATACTCCGATGCACCTGTCCACATTGACCCACCTGGACTAGACGCTCATCTAATTCAAATTATAATGGCATACCAAAAAGATGGAGATCAAGGTATTAATTTGTTTATTGACCTCGAAATACTCCGGTGCACCTGTCCACATTGACCCACCTAGACTAGATGCTCATCTAATTGAAGTGAGTGAGGAGGAGGAAGTAGAAGAAGAAGAAGTGAAGACATGCAAGATGACAATGAAAATGCTATTGAGAGAAATTATAAAACATGGAAAATTCATCCGAAGAAGAAGAATAAAAGTACAAAATCATATAAGTTCAAACTCCAATATTATATTATTAAAAATAACGTTCTATTAATTTTTTATATTTTTTACACATGTTCAAGGATGTCACTAAAAAGAAAACGGAGAAATGTTCCACATCTTCCAAGTCTCAAACTCGTTCTAACTCCCCAACTAAGGAATGCGCTCTTGAATAAATAAATAAGTAGGAGACAGATAGCCAGTCAATACCTAATAGTAATGAAATTTCATTAGTAATTAATTAATTATATTTTAATACTCAATAAATTATATAACTAATACCATAGTATTGTATAGGTTAGTTGATACATTGTCCTCTCTAGAGAAAAGTAAACGACGAGAAAAAATCAAGGTTACTATTTCGATAATTCCTCTGGATAAGTGGAGAATGGTGCGGTAGCACTTTTTTCTTATATTGGTACAATAGTTCAATTTTATGCTCCCTTTTGTATACGATCATGGCGAAATGTTCTTAATATGGTTAAGGATTACATTCAGAGTCGTGTACTAGTGAGATAACTTTACAACTATATTTTTCACACCTCAATAATTATATCATATTTCTTACTTAATTCACTCTTTGGGATAAATTTAACCTCGATTTTACTCGTATCAAGGATTTGAGAACTGTGAACGAACTGATAGCTACATTATTTCTACATCACAAGGGCCGATATCATGAGCACTTCAAGAAATTTGAGATGTTGAAAGAGGTTGCGAAGTTCCCTTTCCAAAAGATGAAGTTAGATGATTAGGTGTAGTGATATGATCTTTTTGCATATCCTGATTATCAAGTGTTCTAAATTAGTAAGATATTTACATTTATATTCATTCTAAATTAGCAGTAACATTATTAATTAACTTTGTAGAGCTTAAATTTTAAAAATGCACATAATAGATTCGCTCTCACTGTCCACCATCGTGCTAGATCAAGATTGTTCCACCGTCTTACCGATAAGATGGTAATTATTAACTTATAGAAATTCATTTATTATTTTTTTTATATACATTTATTTAATTACTAACATTAAATTCTTGATTGCTAATGTGTTTTTGTTATATACGTGATGATCTTGAAAATCTTTCTCTTATAAATATATATGTCATTGCTCACGTTAATGAACGTAGTGAATGGATGGATCTTGTCGATATAGAAAATTATGTAATCGATATTAATTTTGTTAAATAAATTATGCAATATTTGAATAATTTTTTATTTGTATTTCTTTTAATATATTCATTACTGTGTGTTTTCTTTCTAATTGTAAGACAAAATATTGGATATGCATTCAGCCTCTAAGGAATCATCTCCTTGTGACATAGACATATTCACGGAAGTACTCAGGACCAAATCGGGCATGGTCAAAGGATTGCGACGTTCACTCAAGCATCTCGCCGGTTCATCCTTCACGAGCTCCTCGACTTCACAAATTAATAATCTTACAAAAGATTTAGAAGCAACACAATGAGAAAACGAGTATATGAGGTTGAGACAGTAGGAGTTAGAGTCTCTTTTGGAGTGACAATCTGATTTTCAGACGCATATGCAGAAGCAGCAAATAGATCAGAAGGAAAGAATGCACACTGTAGTCCAAGAACAAGTGCAGACGGAGATGGCGGCCCAAATAGAGCGTGTTATGTCACTGCAGCAGGATCACATGGACGAAGAAAAAAAAAGAGATAAATTTTATCATCTTTATTATTATTTATAACTTTTAGTATCTAATTTTGATATGCTATACGACATTGTAAGATGTTAAATTGTTTATATAACATGATACAATTTGCATACTTTTTAATTTTAATAAAATTCACAATTTTTGACTTGTACATTTGAATGTACACATTAAACGTTCGAACATTAAGAAACATTCAAACAAATGTTCGAATATAAAGAGAAATTTGTGAGGCAATGTTCGAACATACAAAACAACATTCGAATGTACTCTCCCACTAATGAAGGAAGCATTCGAATATTCAGCAAATTAACATCCAAACACTTCAATGTAACATCCAAATCTAACGGTCAAATGTTATCATTGAACATAATGTAAGAATATACATACTTTCGAATGTAAAAAATAGTCACGTTCAAACCTTGACTCAAGGAACGATAAAATTAAACGTTCGAATGTCAGTTAGGTGGGTTTATGTTCAAACCTTAACAATTTGAACGTATGAACATTACATTAAACAAAAAATCACCAATCGTTACGAAAAATATTTTTTGTGACTGATGAATAGTAAACTGTCACCAATACTTATATGTGACGTACTATAGGTTTCAGTTGCCGTGACGGTTTCTAACTGTTACCAAAAGTCTTTTCTTATTTTTTATCATTTTTTGTGACAATTTTGTCTATCACTAAAGGTCAAATGTGTCGTAGTGTTTGTTGTAATTGTATTTATATTTCATAAGAACTTTGGGACGAGGGGTGGGGTGATCTTTAATTGTTTTCTTGGCACCAAAATAAATATAATTTGCCATCACAATAGGAATTAATGGGTATAAATATCTTTATTGGAAAGGATTTGAATGAGAAACGTTGGGACATAGTGAACTTCGGAGCTCATGGATAGAGAAGATCCCTCATGTTCCATATTGAGAGTATCCAAAAACATAGTAGTGCATGAAAGTTATTCCTTTTATTTTGGTAATATATTTTTGGCATAGGGCTAATAGGAATCTTGTTGTGATCTAGTTATCTGGCAGATGCTTGAAGAAGAAACTAGTAAATGTGAAAGATGCTCGTCATGTTGATGTTTTATGTTTATAGGATTTATTTGACGTTCAAGAGGTACTGAAAGTTGAAAGTTGAACCTATTAAAGAAGAAGATAGTAATTGCAAAGGGTGCTCATCGTATTGCTATGTTATTGGATATGCTTCACGTTGGAAGGGTGAAAATTGAACCTGTTGAATAATGCATACACTCTTTGTATGAATATTCTCACAATATATTTGAGAATATTTACTTATAAAAAAATATCTGAGAATATTTTCCTTATATAATGATCTCTTATATATATATAATATAATGGTTTCACTTATATATAATGATCTCTCTTGTGTATATATATATATTGATTCAATTTCAATTTTTGTTTGGCTTATAAACTTGAATCGCAGCTCCAAATGAATCATTCTTTTAGGACATAATTATCTGACATTGAAGGATTAGTTAGAAGAAATAGTAAAAATGAATAAAAGAATATCAAAAAGAATATTTAACTGATATAGAGAAAAAATAAATAAATTGATATACGATACATTATAAAAATTAATATGTAAAATATAAAAAGTAAATTTTGGTGATATATTTTAAAGAATGAGATAAAAGACCATTGAGAATGCTACTGACACAATTTTTTTTTCTTTTAGGCTTGTAGTGCTATCACATGGTATTTTGGATTGAAATTTTATATTGTGCATAAGCTTTTTTGTTAAACCGTCAGATTTTGTATTTAAGAGATGCTATTATGCCTCCTCAATTTGTTTACTTATTGTGACACCTAGTGTAATTTACAATTTTTTTATTTTTTTTCAAATATTTTTTTTATATATTTTTGAATATTTTTTAAAAATATAAAAAAAAAATCTTATATATTAACAAGTACTTCTTTAACCATTAAATAAAAAATTATTTAAAAAAATTAAATACATAAACAGTAAAAATGAATGGACAAATTGAGTGGGCAAAGTAGCATTTCTCTTTAAGGTCTTGTTGCACCCACCCAAGGTGATCAATAGAGAATCTCGTGTTCTATTTTCAAAGGAAGAGATTGATAAGTCTGCACTTCCATTCAAGTTTTCTTTGGTGATCAAATTTATCAGGCAATGCCCTACCCTAGATGTCATTCACTCGTTCATTCATCATCAGTGGGGTTTGGAATTTCAGCTAGTAGTTTTAGCTATACGAAAGCTCTATAACACTTTTGTGGCGTTCTTTAATGAACTGGATTTTTTGAAAGTCCTTTCGAGAGAAGCCACTGATATGATGGGGTTCATTATCGTTGTTTCCAATGGTCTCCTGATTTTAATGAGGATAAAGAGCCATCCACGGTACCGGTTTGGGTTTTTCTTCTTGGATTATCGCCAAATTCTTACCAAGAATCGTTTCTAACAAATATTACCAACATGATTGAAATTTTCTTACTTTGGGATAATGCAACAAGATGTGCGACCATAACAGATGGTGCAAGGGTCTACCTTTTGATTGATGCGGCTTGTGAGCCAAATCCTGGTATTTGGATCGGTATCCCTCATCAAGAGTCAAGTATTTATGTGGAAGTGGAGTACGAAACGCTGCCAACGTTTTGTTGTAAGTGTCATTCTCAAGGACATAACGAGATTCAGCCAATCAAGATGTGGATAGAAATAAGAAAACAAGGGATAAACAAGTGAAAGTGTGGAAACCAAAGACAAATCATGTTTCTCATGATTGACCTATTGTTCCTCATAATGAGACTGTTATTGATTCGTTGGTGCATTCTGGAAAAGAAAATGAGTCTCAGGATTTCGCTGGATCCAGCAACATGAAGGAGATTAGTCACCAAGAAGAAAATGTGTGAGGAATTTGTTGGCTTTGGTTTTTGTATCAAATTCTTCATATGATGCTGGGCCGGATTTAAATACTCATGTAGAGGATATTGAGACAAGTGAAGTGGATTGTGGTAATCCTGAAGAGTAGGGGCAAGTGCAGGAGGGTAATGCTGAAGTGTAGGAGCTAGTGCAAGAAGCTAATCCTATTATAAAGGAGGATTATGTCTCAATTTCTAAGGGTATGATTTCTTAACACTTGTGTAAAGAAAAAGTATGGTCATCTGATTATGATTCTCCTGCAAAAAACAATAAGAGTAAGCATATGATTTTGACTCGTAGTTTCTCTCGAGTTCCTAGCAAACCTGCAAGTTGGATTGATGATGTGTGTTCCTTTTTTCTAGAATTTCAGTGGTCTTTGTACATCACAGAGAAGACTCGAGAAGTTGGTGAGGACATTTAAGATTGATTTTGTTATGTTGGCGAAACCTTTTGTCAATGAATCAAAAATGGAACAAATGAAGAATAATCTGAACTTTGATGGCTGTTATTCGAATCAAAGGATAGGAGGCAAACTTTGGTTGTTATGGGGGAATAGTATTCAGATTAATGTTTTGAGTTTTATTGATCAACATGTGACTGTTTCTTTGTTGGTTGATGGGAGATGCACAACTGTCTCTGTGGTATATGCAAAGTGTAGCCATATAGAGAGAAGAGTCTTATGGAGTCTATTGATCCAAGATATGCCACAAAATGAGCCATAGTTTTGTCTTGGTGATTTTAATGTTATCCGTGGAAATGAAGAGAGATGTGATAGTAGACCGTGTTTGAGGATAGCTACAGATGAATTTAATTCATTTATAGAATCTTGTGGTTTATGTGAAATGAAGTCGACGGGAAGTAAGTTTTCTTAGTGTAATGGACAGTAGGGAACAACTAGAATCTGGTCTAGAATTGATCGTTGTTTGCTGAATTCAGTGGCTCTCTCTATGTTACCTGATGCTTTTTATGATCTTTTTCCGAGAACTACTTTAGACCATCCTTCATTTTTGTTTGCCTTGCATTCAAATGCTTTTTGGTATGGTCCTATGTCATTCAAGTTCCAGTAAATGTGGGTTTCTCATGAGGATTTCAAAAATATGGTTAAAGTATTTTGTCAGGAACCTATTTTTGAGTTGAAATTGTTTGGGCTAGTGGCCAAACATAAAAGGTTGAAACTGGTCCTTAAGGAATAGAATCTACATGTCTTTGGTCGCACGGATGTGAATATCCTAAACTTGGAAGGTAAAATTGAAGATAATGAAATGAAAGTTTTAAGATGGATTTTCAGGAAATCTATAAGCCAAGTTGCTTATTGCCAAAGAAGAGTTGGAGGTATTGCTGCAAAGAGAAAATACAAGATTGTCATAACGGGGTAAATTTAAATGGCTAGAAAAAGGGGAGGCGACGAGCCAATTTTTTGCTGCTATGTCCAAGCTCATTGTGAAGGAGATGTATCTTACGGGATGGTACGGTTGTAGTCATTCCCGAAGATATTCATGAAGGTGTAGTTGAGCATTTTAGGTCTTTTGTTTGTTCTAGGCCTTATAGAGATCTCCTAGATCTCTCAATGTATGTTGAGAAATTGTTATGGAATAGGAAAATGAAGCTCTCCTTCAACTCCCTTCAATCCAAGAAGTAAAGGAATCCATGTTTTCTATTTCGGTTGATAATAGTCCGAGAACGGATGGATTTAGGTCAGTTTTCTACCAATCTTGTTGGGACATAGTTGAAAAAGATGTGGTGGAGTTTATCCAAGATTTATTTCATAGTTGGGGGCTCCTTTGGTTTCTAGCCGCCTGAAAGCTCTTCATTTTGATGATTTGTTGGGTCAAATCAGAGCTCGATTGGGTGGATAGGTTTCAAAAATTTAATCGAATGGAACAAGAGTGTTTTTACTTCGGCATCATGTTCTGGTTACTATCCCAATCTATTTGCTCTCTGTTATGCAAGCTCCTAAAAAGGTTTTCAATTCTCTCAATAAGACCATGAACAATTTTTTGGGGATCATCGAATGGTAACTAAAACCATAAATGGATAGCTTGGCATCATTTATGTAAACCAAAACAAGAGGGTGGTATTGGTTTGAGAAATTTAGAGGAAGTGCAAGTCTCTTTATTAATGAAATTTGGCTGAAAGTTGTTAACCCAAAGCTCTTTATGGTCTAATTTTGTCAAAGCTAAGTATATTAAAGACAACCATATTTCTTTGGTGGATCCGAAAAAAGGCTCTTTGTTTTGGTGTGGTATTATGGCAGTGATTCCAAAGATTTTGAATCAATCTACTTGGCATCTTAGAGATGGAAATCTTTCTTTTTGGAGAGACAAATGGCTGAAGTCTGGTGCTTTAGTAGATGCGTTTCAGATCTCTGAGCTTCCGAATCTAAGAATCAGAGAATGTCGACTTAACGATGGTCGGGATACACGGGGCCTGAAAAACTTGGTGGGAGATAATATATTGGAAGAGGTTTTGGAAGGGCTTGGAAAACAAAAAAATGGTGCAGACATACTTATTTGGAAGCCTATGTAGATGGAGTTTTCTCCCTGAAACTAGCTTGGAATTGTTTAGATTAAAAGAACCCCGTATGGTTTGGATTGATTGGTTATGAAATCTAGCTTTACCCAAAAAGTATTCTATTATTTGTTGAAAGCATGAAATAAATGCCATAGTGTGGATAGCTAGATTTGTAAATTAGGTATACCAATTGTTTCTAAACGTAAATGTTGTGTGAAGTGGTGCTTAGAAGATTTGGATCATGTTCTTGCTACTGATTCTATAGCAAATGAAATATGGTGCCGTGCCTCATTGATTCTCAGGATGCCTTTCGATTCTCAACGATCATGGAAAGAGAAGATGGAAGTACGGATTAGAAGAGCAAATAATTCATCTCAAGCTGGTCATCTCCTTGGTCTTATTCCTGTAATTATAGCATGGTCTCTTTGGGTTTGACGATGTAAGTCTCGTATGGAAGGTAAAAGAAATTATGTTGAGTCCCATTGGTTGTCGATAAATCAACCATTGTTTAGGTGAGGATTCAAATCCGTGCTAGTAATAAATGTAAGGTGGTGACAAGGTTGTTTTGGAAGCTTTATATATTCCATTAAGGTTGTTGAAAAGAAAGTAGGTGGTGTTATATATTCTGTTTAGTTGGCAAAAACTAGCTTGTGGTTGGGTCAAATTAAATGTAGATGGTGTTGTGCCTAATGCTGCCCAAAAAACAAACATAAAATAGATAGAGACAATATTGAAGTGGTTCGGCAATTTGCCTACGTCCACTGGAGCGGAAACTTACTATTCAAAATGTTTGTACAAGATTACAAACACTCACAATGCCTCTCTATCTCTCAAATGGCACTTACAATCTCACACACTCAAATACTTCTTCTTGTTAGGATGATTTTAGCTTCAGCATTCCTCTATTTATAGAAGAGGTTGGACTTCTCCCTCCACGTATCATGAGCTGGAGATGCTCAAACTTTCCAATGCACATGGTAGTTCTCATCACAAAGGTGGAAATCACCACATGGGTGGACCTCAATATGAGTTGGAGAACATCAACACATGAGTGGTCTTCAACAATCACCCATTCCACCCAAGTGTGCCATACTAGGATACTACATGTTGCATCCTTGCAATGATTTCACCTCCTTATTGAAATGTTCATTTGCCATGAAAGATTTCCGCTATCAAATGCGCCTTAGGGCGCCAATGCACCCTTAGGTGCTCAGCAGTGTGAGATATTAATCAAGTCCAAGCAGTGTTGGAATTTGATTCCAATGACAACTTTTGTCAACATATCTGCTGGATTATTTTCAGTGCCAATCTTCTGAAATAGAATGTCCCCTTCTTCCAATATCTCACGTACGAAGTGGAAACGGACATCTATATGTTTTGTTCGAGAGTGATAAACTTGATTCTTGGCCAAATGAATTGCACTCTGACTGTCACAGTAAACGGTAACCGTTTGCTGCTCAATTCCCAAATCTGTTACCAGTCCCTGTAACCAAATGGATTCTTTTACGGCTTCTGTTACAGCCATATACTCAGCCTCTATGGATGACAATGCAATCGTAGACTGCAAAGTTGATCGCCAACTAACTGGTGCTCCAGACATAGTGAACACGTATCCAGTTGTCGATCGCCGTTTGTCAAGATCACTTACATAGTCTAAATCAACGTATCCAATTACTAGACTATCTTCACTCTTCTCGAACTTCAAACCAAGATCTACGGTTCCTAAAATATACCGTAGAATCCATTTAGCCGCATGCCAGTGCTTCTTTCCAGAATTATGCATATAACGACTGACCAAACTGACGGCCTGGGAGATATCAGATCGTGTACACACCATGGCATACATTAGGCTACCAACAACACTTGCATACGGGACATTCTTCATGTAGTCCCGCTCTTCATCATCTTTAGGAGACTCCAATGCACTGAGCTTAAAATATAGGGCCATTGGAGTACTCACAGGCTTCAACTTTGAGTCCATATTGAAGCGCTGCAATACTTTCTTCAGATATTGCTTCTGAGTAAGGTAAACTGTACATTTCACCCTATCTCTGCTGATCTCCATCCTCAATATTCTTCGTGCTTCTCCTAAATTTTTCATTTCAAAATCATGACTCAACTGAGTTTTCAAACGATTTATCTCCACCTTGCTTTTACATGTAATCAACATATCATCTACATATAAAAGCAAATAAATGAAATATCCATCTGCAAGTTTTCTGAAATACACACAATGATCGTATTGGCAACGAGTATATTTCAGATCCATCATAAAACGGTCAAACTGCTTGTACCATTGCCAAGGTGACTGCTTCAGTCCATAGAGAGATTTCTTCAGTCTGCAAACCAGTTTTTCTTTACCAGTTTCTTTAAACCCTTCTGGTTGAGACAGATAAATCTCCTCTTCCAGATCACCATGCAAGAAAGCTGTCTTCACATCAAGTTGTGCTAACTCAAGATCATATTGTGCAACCAAAGCTAGCAATATCCGAATGGATGAATGCTTCACAACAGGAGAGAATACTTCACTCTAGTCAATTCCCTCTGTCTGAGCGTAGCCTTTGGCTACCAATCTAGCTTTGTATCAAATTCTATTTTTAGCAACTTGATCATCTTTCTGATTAAAGATCCACTTACAGCCAATTGACTTCTTTCCTTGTGGCAGTGGCTCAAGTTCCCAAGTCTGGTTCTTATGAAGAGACTGCATCTCCTCAGTCATTGCCTTTATCCATTCATCCTTTTCACTGGATTGTATGACTTCTTTGTAAGTGGTGGGGATCTCACCCCCTTCAACTGATAGTGCATATGTCACGTAGTCTGCATAACGTGTCGGTACACGTTTCTCTCGTCTCGGTCTGTTGGTTGCTATTGATTCAATTTGACTTGGAGGTGCTGTGACTGGACTATCAACCTCCTCTTGTCTGTCTTCTCTTGAATCATTTGGAGTGATAAACTCCACCTTCTGCAAATCACCGGGTGTTTCGCCATTATAGCTGCCTTCACTGGAATCTTTATGCTTATGTGACTTAAGCATCTCAGATTCGTTGAAAGTAACATCTCTACTGATAATTACCTTCTTAGACTCTATGCACCAGAGTCTATACCCTTTTACACCAGAGCTAAAACCCAAGAATTTTGCTTTCTTGGCTCTAGGGTCAAGCTTACTTTTTTTAGCATGATAGTAAACTGGACATCCAAAAACATAGTCATAATCAGTAACATGTGTACCTTTCCACATTTCAATGGGTGTCTTCCTGCCATTGGCAGCTGCGGCTAGTCTGTTGACGAGGTGGCATGCATATGTCACAGCTTCAGTCCAAAATTGTTTACTGAATCTAGCATTTAGTAATATACATCGTACTTTCTCTAGCAAAGTACGATTCATCCGTTCTACCACACCATTTTGCTGCGGTGTTCCTCGTACCGTGAAGTGTCTGACTATTCCCTCTCTCCGGCATATTTCCATGAAAGGGTCTAGAGTATACTCCCCTCCATTATCTGATCTAAGCCGCTTAATTTTTCTGCCGGTCTGAGTCTCAATCATCTTCTTCCAAACAAGAAAGATGTTCAACACTTCATCTTTATTCTTCATCGTATACACCCACACACGACGAGAATAATCATCTACAAAAGTTACAAACCAATGCTTACCTCCCAAAGATGCAATTTTGGTAGGTCCCCAAACATCGGAGTGTATATAGTCAAGTATCCCCTGTGTATTATGAACAGCGGTTCTGAACTTGATCCGCGTCTGCTTACCCAATACACAGTGCTCACAAAAAGACAATTTACCAGTCTTGGCACCCTTGAGTAAGCTTTGCTTTACGAGTGTTTGCAAAGCTTTTTCTCCAGCGTGTCCCATACGCATATGCCAAAGTATGGTAGTGTCAGCATCAGTCTCATCTAGCTTCTCACAACTTGTAGAAGCTCTTCCAACAACAGTACTTCCCTGCAAGAAATACAAGTTTCCTCGCCTCAAGCCTTTCATAGCCACCTGAACTCCCTTTACCACTTTGAGAGTTCCGTCTTCAATAGTGATTCTAAATCCCTTTGAATCCAGAGATTCTAATGAGATAAGATTTTTCCGCAATTCCGAGACGAATTGAACTTCGGTCAGAGTCTTGACAGTTCCATCGTGCAGCTTCAACCCAATGCTCCCTATCCCTCGAGTCTTACAGGCACTGTCGTTGCCCATAAGTACTGCTCCACCTTCAATCTCTGTGAAGTCGGTAAACCAGTCCCGATTAGGACACATATGATAGGTGCATCCGGAATCCATAATCCATTCATCAAGATGACAAATCAATGATGAACCTGTTAAGGCAATGTCTAGATCTTCATCTCTGTCCGCGACATTTGCTGTGGTTGGTCGATTCTTCTGTTGTCCCTTCAATTTGGGACAATCCTTTTTCCAGTGTCCTTTGTCGTGACAATAGGAATACTCATCTTTGGCGAGTTTTCTGCCGACTGATGAACCACGTGATGTGGCCCGAGTTTTCGATTGAAAACCTTTCTTCTTTCCGGGATACCTTGACCGCGATCTCCCTCTTGCTATCAGTGCTTCACTTGATGTATCTAGTTGTACCTGCTTATCCTTTTTTCAGTACTCATTGCTAATCAGAGAACTAGATACATCGTTAAAACTAATTTTCTCCTTCCCATACAATAATGTTGTAACTAAATGATCATATGTATCGGGTAAGGAATTTAACAAAAGTAAACCTTATCTTCATCTTGGATTTCAACATCCAAGTTTAGTAGATCAGCAAGAATTTGATTGTAACTATTCAAATGTTCAGACATACTAATACCTTCACGAAATTGGAATCTGAAGAGCTTTTTTTTCAAATGCAAATGGCTCTCAATGCTTTTCTTCATGAACTTATCCTCCAATTTCTACCAAAGTTCATTTGCATTTGTCTCTTTCATGACAAAAGACTTCTGATCTTTAGTAAGGTACAAACGGATTGTACTACAAGCTTGGGTGTTAAGCTTCCTCCAATCCTTTTCTGACATATCGTTGGGTTTCGCTTCCAACGCCATATCCAACTCTTGTTGGATCAAAACGTCCATCACTTCACATTGCCACATACCAAAGTTAGAAGTTCCATCAAACTTCTCAACTTCAAACTTAGCATTTGAAATTGTGAACCTACGCCCTGAACTACTGGCATTTCTAGAGTTCCTAATTTTCCCAACACCTTTCATATTAATTAAGAAATTTTAGAAGATAAATTTCAAAATTCTAACCGTACGGATGAGTCCGGAATAATCCAAATAGTTGGAAAGCACTATTTGATCGTCGAAATCGGACTCCAAATGGCTAAGATCAAGCTCAAAATCAGATCTGAAAATCGGACGGTCCAGATCTGTTAGGTGCGTGTGATACACGCACTGAGGGGACCAAAGGTGCATGAGGCGCGTGGGGTTCACGCGCCAAGAGGGCTCGAAGCGCGTGTGGCGCGTGGAGGCGCGTGAGTTTCACTCGCGGAAACAGTGTACGGCGCGTGATGGCGCATGGATATCACGCGCAGAGGACACCTAGGGCACGTGTGGGCGCGTGCGAAGCGTGGGTGGCGCGTGGCGCATGTTTTCTACTCGTCTTCAACCTCCAGCTGCGAGTGGGGCGCGTGGATGCACGCTCCGACCTTCAAATGGGGCGTACGGGCTCCTCCGATGTTCGTTTTCGATGCCGTTCGCGACAACGGATCCGTCTTGACGAGAGGAACGTTTTGGTGTGATCAAAAATTGATTTCGAGCAACTGAAATTTTCTGGATAGCACGAACCGAATCTCTGATACCAATTGTTGTGCCTAATGCTGCCCAGAAAACAAACATAAAATAGATAGAGACAATATTGAAGTGATTCGGCAATTTGCCTACGTCCACTGGAGCGGAAACTTACTATTCAAAATGTTTGTACAAGATTACAAACACTCACAACGCCTCTCTATCTCTCAAATGGCACTTACAATCTCATACACTCAAACACTTCTTCTTGTTGGGATGATTTTAGTTTCAGCATTCCTCTCCTATTTATAGGAGAGGTTGGACTTCTCCCTTCACGTATCATGAGTTGGAGATGCTCAAACTTTCCAATGCATATGGTAGTTCTCATCACAAATGTGGAAATCACCACATGGGTGGACCTCAATATGAATTGGAGAACATCAACACATGGGTGGTCCTCAATAGATGGCAGTTGTTTAGAGAATTCAAGTGAAACGGGTACAGGTGGTGTTATACGAGATGGCAAGGGGCGTTTGAAGTGGCTTTTGCAAAATGTATAGGCCAAGTAACAAATAATTAGGCTGAATTTTTTGCCCTTTATCATGGTTTGAAATATTTTAGAGACTTGAGTTTCCTAAATGTTGAAGTCAAGATGGATTCCACGCTAATTGTTAGTTGGTTTGAAAAGGGGAGATGTGGCATTGGTATTTAGAAGATTAATGGGATGAGATTAGTGACTCGCATGTAGGTTTTAAGCACAATTTCAAAGAAGTTAATTCAGCGATGAATTTTCTTGCGCACATGGCGTCGTGGAACTCTTTAGAGGTATGGAAGCAGGCCACCAAAACACCTCATTTGCTTAAAGGAATTTTGAAATTGGATAGATTGGGTCTTCCATATATGACATGTTAGCAGGTGCTTATTAGAAGACTATCTGGTGTTCGTTTTGCATCTTTTCATTGTTGCAACGTCTTGTATTGCACCCATGCTTTGTATTCATGTTGTCCGTCTTGTTTTGCGTCTTTGTTATATATTTATTGCTGCAGGGTTTTGTTTTATTTGGTTTGTAAATCATGGTTGGCTTTTTATTTAGTTTTGGGTTGTTTTTTGGATGCTTGAGATTGATTTTTTTTTTGGTTTTTTTTTATTTATTTTTGAGTGTCAGGTTGTAATAATAATGGCATTTCTCTGCTAAAAGTGAGGGTTTTAAATAAATTTATAGAGGAATCACTCTTAAAAATGAGACTCTAATTCTTTACAAAAATAAAAAAATAAGAGGAACATTTGGCCCTTATTTAGCAATAGAGATAAGTTGAGATGTTTTTAAAATTGTTCACAATTTTCTTTTTAAATATCTCTCAAATACAAAATATTTTTAATTTTAAATCGTTAACATTTTTATCTAATAATTACCTAATTATTATCTAAATACAAAACCAATTTTATCAACTTTAAAAAATATAAGAAACAAAAAAAATATAAATTTTTAAATTTAAAAGAAAAAATTATATTAAAAGTTATATTCAATATAATAGAGTTCTCTATACATAGGTCTTGAGTTATCCAACACCACACACTTCTTGAGGAGGTAGATTATCCTTTTGTTTTTAATCTCCGGTCAAACACGTTAGTTTTACTCCTAAATGTGTCCCCAAAGCAATGCGTACCGGCTCCGTTCAACAAGCTTCTAGTAGATTTTCTCTTTCAAATGACACATAAGTTTGGCCAATCCTCATCTTGCTTCACCCTAGCTTTTACACAATGAATCAAATCAGAATGAACAAACAAAAAAAAATGCCACATTCAAAAGCAAAGATTGAAAGAGAAATATATCTCCCTTGCAAGTAGCACCACCACCGGCCACAGTGATCTCCAGCCACTATTGCAAACCTCTCTTGACCACCATCGAGCTACCCCAATCATCCTAGGTTTAATCTGCCCTGCACGCACGAACTCATCTCACACAAAAGGGTTCTTACCCCTTTAGCTTATATCCATCACTATATGCTGCCACCCACATCCCTTCACCACCACAAACAGCCTTCTCCTTCATCGACGACCTCTTCCTAACCTTTCATGCCCAATTGAAGCCTCTAACCCCTCGCACGTTCTCTGACTCTCTCACAACTTCTCTCCACCTCACAAGCCTAGATGCACCATCGTAAGGCCACCACACCCCTCCACGACGCCACACAACCTCATCGAAGTTTTTCCAAGCCCTTCCATGCTCTACCCTTCTAGCAAATTTAGAAAGGGGTGTATAACCTTTTATGTGTATGCAGTTCGAGAAGGGGCTACTTTGGCTTCTCCTGCATTGAGGATCTGAGGACGAGATTACAATCTATGCTTGACAATAGAGCTTTTGTGATAGGGGAACAGGATTCGCAAAGGGAGGGATTCAGCAGGGAAAATGAGAGCAAAAGGAGGATAAGGGAGGGAAGAGAAGGAATGTGACTCAAAATAAATGAAATGGAAAAATAATGTGTAGACCATTTTAAATTAAACCCGGTTTACCACATTAGAAATGTGTAGTGTTAGAGGGTGGATTGGCCTTCGAGCAAATTTTCTTTTTATAGTAATGTCATTCAACTTTTTTTTCTTATTTTTTAAAAATCTAATAAACCATCTTAACTCAAGTGATGTTATTAATATTCACAAATCATTTTGCTCCTATTTTTTTTCATTGTTTCTCAATCTTGTTACCCAAGCATGAGTTATCAACCATAACTCTGTTCGTTTCAAATCCGGGACGGGACATTTCTTGTATTAGATTAGAGTTCCATAAATTATTTAAAGTTAGCACGAGTCTCTTTATATGCAAGTCAACAGCAAAGCACGGTAAGTATTTTATTTCTAATATACAAAGTATTAAATTTATTTGATAAATTAACTATTAACATATCAACAAATCCACATTTTTTTTTTTTGAAAAATGAGGACTTTCATTGATATTGGCAATGCAAAGACAGAAAATTACATTTGCCAATATTACATAGATTGTTTTAGGAAAACAGTAGACATAATCTGTATTGGTCCATCTTCAATCTATATTTGTTCATTATCAAAGCCTATAGCTAACTTGGCAAGTTGATGAGCCGCATAATTTGCTTCTTTAGACACAAAACTGACCTGTCATCCTGATCTTTCCTTAAGCATACTTTATATCTAAGACAAGAGTATCATAATCTGCTCTGGATTCTTCATTGCTGTTAACTTCACATCCACATTAACTTCTATTTATAAATAAATAAATGAAGCAGGCACTAGTTAGGAGTTGTAATCTTAACCATCCTTGTAAACGGCTAAATCATGTCAATTTGCTAAGCAGCTAATAATCAAATTTAAATATGACCATCATTAGAGAGTTGTTATGGTCTGGAAACAAGAAACGGCAACTTCTTTGTTTTTTCCGTAGATACCATCTTTAATCCCAGCATTTGGGTCATGTTTAGGCCGTAGGCCTATCCACAATGTATCTCGAGAAGTGTATTCAATCATTTTTGTTTCACTTTTATTTTTATGCATTTTTTAATATTTTTAAATACTTTTTTTTTTAAATCATAACACTATTAAAAAATAATTTCTCAATTATTAATTAACAAAATGAGTTGAATTGAATTAATTTTTTAATATTATTATTATTTAAAATTTTAAAAAATTAATTTTAAAATTAAAAAAATTGTATTAAAATTTTAAAAAAAATTATATTGAAATTTATATTTCATATAAAAATATAAAAAATTATATTAATAAATTTAAAATGAATTAAGATTAATTCATCTAATCTTCAAATTTAAAAAATAAAATCAAAAAACCTAAATTAAAAGTAGTAAAAACCAATTGTGTCGGAACGCATAACATTTTTCAATACAAAAAATTTGAAAAGTAGCCATCTTATAGTGCGCATGGCAATAGTAGGTTGCTTTATTCGCCTCATATTTCCGCATTCAGACCGACTTTACAACATGACAGTGAGATGTAGTTGCTAATATATCACATCCGTATTCATCACGAGTCGATGAATTGAATAATTTTGCGGTTCCACTTTTCATTTACTTTCAAAGATAACATTTTTAGAAATAAAAAAAAATCCCTGCCCATTTGCATACCTTCTTTACAAAATCATAATTTTAAATATCCATATATCTGCTTAACCCAAATAACATCAAATAACATTAAAACCGTTATAGAGTTGGTAAGAATGGTACAATTATTTAAAAATAAATAAATTTATTATTATAAATTATTTTTTTTATATAAATTTTATATTTACTATTCATTCAACTTTGAGTCGTGCTATATGTCCTGAATAGGTATATTATTATTTTCTATTTTTTTAGATTTTTTAGATTTTTTTGTGTTTTTAAATATTTTTAAAAATATATATATAATTTTATTTAAAAATACTTTTTTAATTATTTAATAAAATTAAATTAAATTGTTTTTTTCCATTTGATAGATGGATTCGGAAAAAAACCTTTTGGATATAAAATATAAAAATGATAGATGTACAACTGAATTATAATTTATTTATAATTATCAATTAAAATCATATATTTTTTTAAATTTTAATTTTAATTTTATTTAAAATTTATTTTTATTTGATGTTTTAAAATTTACAAAAATTATTATTTTATTTTAAATTATAAAATAATAATAAATCGGTGGTAACACTTCTCATAAAGTATTTTCATTTGAAAAATGTCTTTTGATATGACGAAGAGAGAGAAAAATTGTAGGGCAGTGGCAGACACGTGACAAATCACTCCACGTACTGGCCATCTTATTAGTTGATGTCTTGTCTAATAAATTAATAATTAACCTATCTTTATATTTATGTCAAGAAAAATAATATTTAAAATTATAAAATATATAAATATTGTATAATCATTTAAAATAAATAAATAAATGTAAATTCTATATAAAAATAAAATTACTTTTTTTAATAATAAAATTCATTCTTTTTCAAAATATTTATACAATATTTTCACGCTCTATATCATTATTATTGTCAGAAAAATTATCAGTAATTAATTTCATGAAAAAAAAAAAACAACGAGAGAAACTTCCTGGATTCTTCTATTATGAATGCTTATAGCCAATTATGTGCTGAAAGGTCAATTTTAGGTTATCTAATCCAATGAAAGGTCAATTTTAGGTTTTCTAATTTGATTTTTTTTTTTTAAAGGAATCTTGGTAATATATATTTCTAAAATTACTTCAAAACAGAAAATAATTAATTTGATTACTTTTAAACCATATTGTATAATATATACCATAATGATTAATTCAAAAATCTGTTTAATTTATTTTTAGAGATGGGATTGAGATAAATTGAAATTAAAGTTAAATATTAAATAAAATATTGTTATGATATTTTTTCTTTAATATGATTTTTGCATTGAAATTTTAAAAAGTTAAATTATTTATATTATGTTATATTAAAATTTTAAAAAATATATAATAATTAAATAAAATAAGATAAGATATTTTTTAAAAATAAACCAGACCTAATTTCTTAAAGCAAGTCTTGATGCATCAACAATCTGAAGACTGTTTAACAAAAAAATTTTAAATGAGATAAGCTTAGTTTAGTACTTGCGCTTTATTTCAATCACCATGATGTCACTGATATTGGTTGGTTAAAATTATTTTAATTAGATTGTCTAAAATTATATTTTTAAAAATATAAATTTACATATTTATCAAAAAAAATTGATCCTATTTAATAAAAAGTAAGGAGATGAAGGTAGAAAAATGAAATAAAAATTTTTTTTATAAATAGTAAAACTAAAATCTTGTCTAACAAAAATTAAATTTAGCTTTTGCTAGATAAAATTTTAATTTTACTATTCATAAAAAATATTTTTATTCTCTTTTTCCATTTTTACCTCCTCACTTTTAATCAAATATGATTAATTTTTTTAAAATAAATATATAAATTTATACTTTTTAAAAAATAATTTTAAACAATCTAATAATAATGTTCTAATGCATGTTAAATGCAACGATAGCTATTATAACTTTTATCCATATCTAATTGGAATATTCTTATTAATTATCATTCCATCATCCTGAGATAATATAAAATTATATCAATTTATAAAATTATAAATTTTTTTGTGCGTTAAAATATAACTTATGGAGATAATTTTCTCAATAGAATAATAAAATATTATTATTTATCATTTTATTATTATATAATATGACATTGAAAGATCAAAAGTCATTATTTAATATATTTTATTAATGAATTTATTATCTAATGTTACATTATATAATAATAAAATGAAATGATGATAAAAAAAATAAATGAAAAGATTTGTTTCTTCTCGATACCTTGTGGACGAGGCACACACCACTCGATCGAACCCCCCTCCTCCCAGGTCAGCTCTATATAAGAATAACAATGATGAGTGTCTCAAACCAAATTAAAAGGTTGGGCGAGCTCAGATTCTGATCTTACTCTTCCATCTCTCTCCATGATCATGAAGTTTCAGCAATGGATGGTCATGGGCGTGATCTGTGGGTCCTTCTTCCAAACTCTAATTCGAGTGGCCGAGTCTCTTCCCGTAGCTGACAAAATCAAAAGTCTGCCTGGCCAGCCAGAGGTCAGTTTCCAACAATTTGCCGGATACATCACCATTGATGAACAGCAACAGAGAGCTCTTTTTTACTACTTTGTTGAAGCTGAAGGAAACCCTGCTTCAAAGCCTCTTGTTCTCTGGCTCAATGGAGGTAGCCTGTATTCTTTTTAACTTTCATCACCTGGTTGAATCTCTCTCTCTCTCTCTCTCTCTCTCTCTCTCTCTCTCTCTCTAAGTTGTTTTTCATTTCCTTTAAGTTTTGATACAAAAATCTGATCTCTCTGAGATTTATGCATTTAGAAATATATAAGGCACTCTTTGGTGTGTGAATGAGTTTTTCTTTCTCTCTTTCGTAGGGCCTGGTTGCTCATCTATTGGAGCTGGAGCTTTTATTGAGCATGGACCCTTTAGACCAAGTGGAAATAATCTTGTCAAGAACGAGTATAGTTGGAATAAAGGTACTTAAAATGACCATTTCTTTCCTTCTTTCTTGCTTAATTTCTTTCCTTTTTTCCCCCCTCTGTCTTCGTGAGGGAAGCACAGCATGTCTGCCAAGAAAATCTTACCATATTAGACAGAGCAATGAGGATAAATCGAAGTCTTATCCATATCAGTCAGTCTTATCCACATCAGTTGTTTTTAGCACGTGAAAATAATATAGTTTCATGTTTTACTCTAATTGGATGAGTTTATTTATTTATTTATTTATTCTTAAAAAAAGAATTGCTCACTTTTTGAGTACTTGCTATATGTTTAACAGAAGCAAATATGCTGTACCTGGAGTCACCAGCTGGAGTGGGTTTTTCTTACTCATCTAATAAATCATTTTACAGCTATGTGGACGACGAGATAACAGGTTTATGTTCTTTAATTCATCATCTTGTCCTATACTTATCATCTACCAATTAGTCAAATTTGTTGCTACTGAATTGTTTTGAGTGTCTGGTTCTGACATTATTCGATGATTATTTATGTCGAATAATACAGTTTACATGCAAATAGTTTCAGTTTCCGATGTTTAATAACAAGCTTAGACATGCATAGATATTTCGAAACTGACAGTTGGTCTGCTTTTCTTCAGCACAAGACAGTCTCTTATTCCTGAAACTCTGGTTTGCCAAGTTTCCAAAATACCAAAATAGAGACTTCTTTATCGCGGGAGAGAGCTATGCGGGTACATTTTTCGTCCCTTTATTTTTTGTTTGTCCCTTTTAATGAAGACCATCCATTATCATCGGCATGATTGTTCATGTGCGTGCGGGCATTAATTGTTGTGAGAAAAGTACGTAGAGAGCACGCCGTAGATATAGGCATAAGATGTTGAGAATTAACATGGAGCATTCAATTCGATATGATGACTGTAAGTTGGTTGCCACACTATGCCTAGTTTTCCAGAGTGAAATAATTCTCCCACATTTTCTTTAAAAAATAAAAATAATAATCTATTAATAGAAAATTAATCTTTTTATATAAATCAGAAATTTTATTTCCCTCTTAAAAAAATAGTTAAACCAAATTTACACATGTTAAGATTAGAAATTCATTTCTCTTAATTTAATGGCCTTGTTGTTGTTGGTAATAGGTCATTATGTTCCACAACTTGCACATCTCATTCTTCAGTCCAATGTGAAGTTCAAATTGAAGGGGATCGCTGTGAGTAGACAATAGACATGATGGAATATAGTTCTCTGATTTTCACAATGAGAACTTTTTTTGTTATTTTTGTAACGAACACCGTTGTGCAGGTAGGGAATCCTCTTTTGGAATTCGCCACTGATTTCAATGCGCCGGATGAGTATTATTGGTCTCATGGCTTGATATCTGATGATGTTAATAGCCTTCTCAGTAAATATTGCAACAGTTCTCAGATAATGCGAGAGGCAATATATGGCTTTCTTTCTCCCGCCTGTGCTGCTGTTTATTCCCAACTTTCAACACAACTTTCTGAGTCAATCGATCAATACTATGTCATTGGAGATGTTTGTGTGCAGTCACCTGGTCAGTCTCAAGTGGAGACTCTGTATCACCCTCTAAAATCTAGATTTGAGACTTTGTCATCTCTTCATTCACTCTCAGATGCTTCCAGTCAACAGGTGAATGAATTGGTTCCCCCAAAAGATTGCATTTTATATGATCTTTTTTTATTTATTTATTTCTGATATAGTCTTTGTTAGATTATTTCAAATATTTCTTCTAATTTTGATTTTGACTTCTTTTGATTTCTTTCACTGTATTTTTTTTTTTTTTTGTTAGTCCCATATTTCTTCTAATTGTCAAATTACAGTTATTTTATACATTTTCAAATAGATACGTCTTTCATTAAAATTCAAATTGAAATGTTACAAGTGCTACTATTGCATATATTTTTTCTAAAGAATATTATTCAAAATTTGCAATCTGCACAAATATAAACAATATTGTATTCTAAGAACATATTTACTAGATTCTCTTTTACATAACCCAATACAATTGACAGGCTATATTTGTTTAGTTAGGAAACAAATTAACAATTGTCTCACTACTTATCAATTTCGATCTTTGTTTGCAATTACTTTTCTAACCGTCTTATCTTTTTTCCTTGCTCTACTTACAGCCAGCTAGGCAGAGCAAGGAAGATGAATGCGCTCAAAGAAATACAGCCGAGTATTTGAACAGGAAAGATGTGCAGCAGGCTCTCCATGCCCGGCTTGTTGGAGTCCCAAATTGGGTTTTATGCAGCAAGTAATAACATGCACATCTATTAATTTCAATCGTTTCTTAAATGCTGATCTCCTCTAGTATTTTTTTATTATTATTTTATTTCAGGGTTCCAAAATATGATGAAAGAGACAGAGAGAAACCAACGATTCGTGTCGTAGGATCACTTGTCAGGTCTGGCATCCGGGCCTTGGTTTACAGGTAACGATCTTATTAATAAGCTCTTAACTGTCGTACTCCATCTGCTTGTCCCGGTTATCTATCTATAATGGATGTTATTTGGATAATATTTGACAGTGGAGATCAGGATTCAGTTATCCCATTTACCGGGACTCGGACACTTGTGCATAGATTAGCAATGGAGTTGGGACTCGAAACAACTGTACCTTACAGCGCTTGGTTTGAAGGAAAACAGGTGATCATGAAAGTGTTCGTGTTAACTTCCGAAAATACATCTCAAAATTCAAACTTTCTAAGAGTTGATCCGTTTGGATGTAAAAACAGTTTTATATCATTTCATTTTATTATTATATTCTTTTAAACTCTCGAATGAATATAATAAATAATTCCGTTTTTTAAATCTTTAAATTAATAATAATATTAAAAAATAATATTTTATTCAACTTTCAATTTTCATATAAAACTATCTTATTTTATTTCATCTCCAAACAGATTTAATGTTGCCAAAGGCTTGATATTCTTGTAATAATTTCTTGATTCATTATTATGGCAGGTGGGTGGTTGGACACAGGTATATGGGAAGATGGATCTATCCTTTGCCAGCATAAGAGGAGGTTCTCACACAGCTCCTGCCTCTCAACCAGAGAGATCATTAACGCTCTTTAAGGGGTTTATTGCAGGCAAACCACTTCCAGCAACATGACCAAGTGCTACAAGATCAGAGATCTTTACTCTCATGACTAATATATATTAAGTTCTAATAAGAGCTGATCATTGTTGTTGTATGGCGGATATATGCATTTATTATTACTGTTAATTTGAAATTTTTCGGCGAAGGCTTGTATGTCTTATAAAAATTAAATAATAATGACATTCATAATTTTTTTTATAGCCCAAAAGTTGGATTCGTCATTACTTTATTTCTGCAATATAAAACTTTGTATTTTAAAATTATTCTGGTAATAAATGTTGACATATTAAGCAAATATTATTTCATTCTTAAGCAACCATTTACTTCAGTCAAAACTACGTGATCTTAAAAACAGAAAATCTCTATTCATTTTAAATTTTATTATTTTGATCAGCATCATATTATATTTAAAATAATAAAAATGATATATGCAAACTATAAATGCACAAGTCTCACAAAAGTTTTTTATTGAAAAGTAGACATCATCTTGACAAAGTAGTGTAAGAAATTCGTATTTTTAGAAAATATTTGAGTAAGATGT